>OZ008347.1:0-185692 GCA_963931975.1 Cataclysta lemnata | reverse complement strand
CTAGGTGGCATAAGAGGAATGCTGCTGCCCATTCCTCATCACTGATTTATCCTTAGTTGCCTTGTACGACACCCGCGGACCGCGGGAGAGATTTGGGGTGGTGACAATTGACAAAATTTAATTTTTTCGACATACCTTTATTATGATGTTATATGAAATTAAACCCAAAAATAAAAACCCATATTTTTTATTTCTTCTGAATTCCGTCGTTTTCATACAAAAAATCATGATTGAAATACCGGTCATTCTAAACAGACGTAAGTGCCAATGACGTACGAATATCACTTGTCAAAATTGACGAACTGGCGTTTCCGGTATCGAAAATAAAAACATTTTTATCTGAAATATTTGAAATTAATTTCAAAGTCAAAATACGTTTTAAATTAAAGTTTATGCAGGATTTCTATTTAATGCTACTCTAATATTGATAATTTCGACGATGACAATTAATAACATTGGATTTGATTTATGACTGGACGTCTGTCATCATGTCTATGATAACTTTTTTATTCTTCCATCTAGGAAGGCAAACGTTTTAATTCATACATCGCCGACCGTGACGTCATCGCATGATTTTACAATTTATTTTTTTTCTCTGTAATTAAGTAATAAAAAAACTTTATTTTCGAATACAGGATTGGAAAATAAAGAAACGGTATTTTCATTTTGGGAGGTTGTCATTTTTTAAATGTTGTCAATTGTATTCCACTCTGGCGTCACCATACGGCTTTTGACAAATAATTGAGGAGGTCACTAGCGCAGTAACATAGCGCCCTCAGCCTGTCATTGCGGTAAACCAAGCAATGTTCGCTAAGGCCGGTCATTGGTGACCAAAAAGTCGCTGCTTAGTTGGTATTAATACCAATCCGTGGGTTACGGCCCATTCTCCCTATATTCTTCCGTCCATGGGGAAGCCCTTGTGCCCCAGCAGTGGGGACATTAAAGGGCTGATGATGATGATGATATAATCGAAGGCTACAGTACCTGTCTCCGCAGTGGGGATAGTGGGGGGTAGTGGTGCTTGAGGCCGGGCAGCGAGTCGGGCGCCCGCACGCCCGTCCCGCGCTCACCGCTCAACTCTTTGCTCTGGAAGTAGACATTCATAATATTAGTACACAACATCAACATTATAAACGTTTAAGCTTCAAAATCAATATCTTCTATGCTGGCCTAAGAGCGAACAAATAACGTAGAATAGGCCAGCCCCAACTAATCCCATGGGGTGTCGTTAAAGTAGACTAAGGGAGATTGCCCGGTACAGACCAATAAGCACCTGGAGCACCCGAATGGTGGAGGGCAAACCACCAACAACAGCATACCCAAAGAGGGTTGGTGTCAGGCAGGCGGCCGGCTGTAAAACCTAAGCCAAAACCTTGAGCAGTGTGGATTGGAATGTTGTCATTCTAATCACTCTCTCGTTCATAGGTCTCTCGACATGGTCCGTTCCGTCTCTTTTCTATATATTCATTTCATCACTAGCAACTTTAACGGTAGGATGGGTGATATGAATGAATCAAAAGGGAGTGGATGGCTTGATGACGTCTGACATATGACTGGAAGAGGAAACATACTGCGCCGACCCCAGATAGACTGGGAACAGGGCAGGGAGAAGAAGAAGCTTCAAAATCAATTAAACGGAGGCTTTTACAACGAACTTTAAACGTGACTCAATTCCCATTGTTAAAGTGAGACAACGCTATAAGCCGAGTGGACCCGGCGTTCCGTTGTCACCCGCATTTGGCTTCCTGGTACGGCCGCAGCACTAATAAGTTAAGTTTTCGATTCAACCATAGCTGGCAAAATTATTCATTGAAGTACGAATTTATTTTTATGTCACACCAGACCAGAAAGAGGAATTTTATGCCGCTACGCGTACGGAAAATACCACTTCCTAGTCAGGGGAGTGACATGAAACTTTATAACTTTGTATGTCGTCAAACACGGCACAGCAAAATACAATTAAAAAATGCTTAGAATAAAAATGTTTAAAATTTTAATTAAAATCTTTTCTAATTTACAAAGTGATGTCGATACAAAACACCACAGAGATGACAGAAGCGGGCTTTACAACCGAAAAGTGTTGCTCATCATCGATTTCACAGCAATCTGAACCTTGAACTGCGTCAAAACCACTCCGCCTATTGTCAGGCGGCCTGATCGTGACGCCATATCGGTTCGATTCCCGTGCAATAAATCAACTGACATTCCGCCGTGAGGAATGCGGGCCGCATTATCTCGAGACAATAATGGGGACCGAATCATTGCATGTCACAGCAAACTGTCATTGACAAAAGAAATAAACGCTGCCATTTTGAACCGAGTCGCTTAAGAAATAAAGAATGCCAAGAGGTAACGGTATCCCCAAATACGTATGCTAACATCGCGTGAGAGCATGCACCTCGAATGAGGAAAGAGGGACCGATTAAGGAATTCATTCCCGCTTTTGTCAATGGTCGGAGTTCTTTAAAAATAAATACTTTCGTATATTTGAACTGGGATTGCCTCAATGTTATCAATAATGCCGTCAGTGATGTTTTCATCGCCTGTTTGTATTATAGTTAGTGTAAGAGAAACACTTCCGACATTCCTGTGACGTAATAAATTACTATGCATACTTAACATACTAGGTACTCTTGGATAATTTAAGGTATTCTCATTAGATATGCTGTACGACTTTGAATATGAGCATACCACTTTAATACCCGGCACTATGCTGGAACAATTTTCTGTACTTAGGGCCTGTTTCAAAATCGACAGTTAGTTCTAAGTAGCTTACTTCGCAGATCATTTGTAATATGAAACATAGTTATGTCAGTTGAACTGCCAAGTAAGCTACTGAGAACTTACTTTCGATTGTGGAACAGGCCATTAATGAAGTAGTTTATTAGTAATTTCTAACAAATTAGATGGTGACACCATGCGCACAAAAACTATTAACTCAACAACACTATTCATTTCACTCTTGTATCTCAACGTCTAATTCAATTAAGGATAATTGCTTACTCCGCTGAATGCGTAAGTGGCAGTTCACACGGGGGAGCGTCGAAACGGATGACGATGGGATGTAAACATAAATAGCAGTGTTAATTACAACTCTGGTATGTTTACATCCCATACCCAATGAGGTTTGGTGTCATGGACCGCTACAAAACTGAAGGAAAAATCTTGAGCTGTATGGATTGGATTGTCATCACAAGCATTCTCACCGCTCATTGGTCTCTCGACATGATCCATAATTTTTATATACCATTGATCACCAGAATCTTTCCGGTATGATGGATGATAGGAATTAAAAAGAAGCGGATGGCTCGATGACGTCTGACCGATATGAATAAAACGTATTGCCGTAACCGTTGCATTGCGTATTTCTCAGTAGCTCCCCTCAGTATTTTATTTTATTGCTTTTACGTAGTAGCTCCTACAAATTATTTACACTTTATTATTTTATTCAATTAATTTTATTAAGAAACAGACAAGTTGGGTTATATAGTCATATGTGTAATTTTTTAACTATTTGCTAAATAATTTCAGGAGATTTTGTAAATCTAATAATTCTTGCGCCGATTTTTATGGTCGCTTTAGAGTTAATGCCATATTAGGGTAGGTAGAAAGGTGATCGTGGACCCCAGAGATGAATTTAAATAGCCTTGAATCCACACCTAGATTTCAAACCTCAAGTAGGTACTATTCAACATTCCCTTCTGTATCACCTATCTATTGATTTATAAATGATTAATTTGATCTTCATTAATTCATCTTCGATAATTAAACAAGCTTTATTTTCAAGGCCAAATTCCTACCTCGCAACGCAAAGCAAATCGACAGACACCGTCTGAGTTAAGACGGACTTCGTTTGAGTTTATTCTTATTTTTCCAATGAAAAACTCTTGTTACGACGATACGTAATTGGAGTCATCAATCAAAGCGACAAAAACATCAACAACCCACCTGCGGCCGGCGGCCTCGATGATATATGGCCTGGAGGTCTACTCTGAAACTCCGAACGATTAACTCACATCTATCCGTCTTTCTCACGCCACTGCGTGTTAAAATAAGAGCGACAAAGACGCAATGACTCGATCGAACGGAATAAACTTCCAGAGTAACACTGCTCCGGAACATACAACGGCACTTTCGATTTTTTCCCACAGGTTTCGAGATTGCTCCTGTATCGCCTCAATTTGTACGTAATTCGTTGATTATTTTGATTATTTCACTAAGCAGCGCGTCTCTATTCTAATAGTTTAGTAATTAAATAACAATGTTTTGAGCAATATAGTGTGGAAAAATAAACTCTTTTTATTTCTACCAACAATTACACGGGGCATACGGTGAGAACTATACATATTTATGGTCCTTCGAGCCGGATAATATCGCTTTCGCAATGAAGAGTGTTGAACCAAGAAACTCCACAAGGATTTCAGTCGACAAAATATGCTCAACAATCCACTTTTCATCTGATAGGCAGCCGTGGCTCCGCCAGGGAATAGAAGCAATTGACGCGTAATGCAGATTCGCCGCGACTCTCCGTGATAGTCCCAGGACAGTCGTGGCTGGTTTACAGGGGAAAATGTACTCCTTTAAATTTTTATTTATAAGCTGAATGAATTAAGGAAATGTGCTCCATTACCCGGGTGGTGCTTGATTATGTGAGTGTGAATCGTCGTAGAGTAGTTCTTGATAAGTTTGTTGGGAATAACCTAGTTCTGGAGCCTGAAACAAATTAATATTTATACGACAAGTTGTGTTTACGACTGAACTAGGCAGTGAAGGGAAAAGTTTGTACGTACTTAAATATAAGTAATATAATAATATTAAACCTAAACCTAATATTAAAAATAATATATAATTAATATTATAAAGTAATTAAAGAAAAGTTATTCTATGTAGTATAATTATTGTATAACTTTTTTATTTTCCCGTAAAGAAATATTAGCAAATATTTGATTTTTATAACGAAATATTCATTAAAAAGCAAACCCAAATCTAAACCAAAGCACGACAGAAATGACAGTATGTAAAAAAATTACCTGTTTTGGGTGTTTGAAATTTGTGTGGTGAAAAACGTTATGTTGACTTTACCTAATTATTTAAAACTTTTTAAATTATTTTTATAATATTGTATTATTACAATAATAAGTTCTATAATTTCTCTAAATAACTTCTTGCCCTGATCAGAACAGAACAGTACTGTAATACTTTTTCAGACCTAAAAATTATAAGAGCATACGAAAAACTACAAGGAGCGGTTCAACATACTTCATGAAAATTTCTCAGTAGTTTCTTAAAGTACAATCGATCTGGCAGCGTTGGGTAAGGCACCCGAATACAGTAACGCCGAGTGCACACCGACCAAACCTCGGCAGGCAGATCCGAGCGATATTGTATAGATTTATGTGGCTCGCGTGTCCGCCGCCTATAGACCGAGTCCAGAGAACGCGACGCGGGCGTCTGCTTGTATACGATAATTAACTATGGCTGAACACGAAACGGCAAATTGAAATAGAGCTTTTATTGAACAGTCTGGCTTCTGCAAGAGTCACACGTAATTTAATTATGTATAGTCTTGATAGATTGTATTATCATAATATTGCTATTTTTGTAAAATTTTTGATAAACAAAGATATTAAATGTAAATTTCAAAAAACTATTAAAATTAATGTTCTAATAACGAACCCGCGTCCTCCGCAATCCAGACGGGGCCTTAAATAACTAGTACTACATATTGTAAGGCAACGGGTATCCCTATTATTTGGATTATATTATTTTGTACTTTAACTAACAAAGATGGGATTTGAAAACATAATTTTTGGAACTACAACTTATTTTTGTAATAGTTTTTCCAGTTTAAGTATACTTATTAATATATTATAGCCGTGTGGTGACGGCAGAGTAGAATACAATTGTCACCACCCCAAATCTCTCCCGTGGGTGTCGTACAAGGCGACTAAGGATAAATCAGTGATGAGGGATGGGCAGCAGCGTTCCTCTTATACCACCTAGCAATGTACTGCGACACTTTTGTGCCCGATATATGGCAATAGGCTCGCCACCTATTACATGGGACCTAACATAATTGGCGAAATGTGGGTGCTAGTTCACCTCTGCCTACCCCTTGGGGGATATAGGCGTGATTTATGTATGTATTAATATATTGACAGCAGATACTTACTTATTATTTACCAACTTCATTAAAACCTTCAGTTGTGTTACTCGTAGTAGGTTTTAATGAACTTCAACAATAACACAAGCGGAAGGTGAAAAATCAATGGCAACACCAACCCAGAGACTAAGCTTCAGCTCACAAAAGGACTCCTGGGACATCAAAATTGATAGCGTTTTAATACAGCCATGATGCAAGTGATCCCCAGGCGCGTCGTATCGCCTATCATCTGGAGCTCGGCCTAGGCAATAAACCACGACGCTTATCTCGGGGCGCAGCCGCTCGTACGAGGTCACATACAAGTTTCTTTATCGTCTCCCGACGTCGGCCCATCGGTTATGGCCGTATTTGGACCAACTGTTATGGAAAAGCTAAATCGATTCTGGATGGATGGCAATATCAGGGTGATGTAACGACCTATTTTGTCTACACGCAAGTTGGTGCAGCGTTCGGTAGATGTCATTTGTAACTTTGGGTTGAGGACAGTTTTGTGATTTGGTTTGAAATAAGGGTTTTGTCGCAAGCTCGCCTCAAATCAAAGGTAGGCCGAATTTTGTGACCTGTTTTCTTTGAACTAAACCTCGTGTCCGTTTATGTTAAGTTAAGAGTCATCTTCTTCATGCTTCTCCTTGGTTTATTTTATGTATATCACTATATATTTATTGTATTAATAAATATATATATATATATTATTATTTTTTTCATGTCTATTAATAACACTATAATAGTATTGTATTTATTTGTTATTATTAAGCCTCACTCTTGCACCCATATTGTTATTATCTGTATATATTATTTACTTATACTGCAGGTTGCCTGGAATTGCCTTCTTATTATTGTTCAATGATATTATAAAATATTGTTATGAATAGCCGTGTGGTGACGGCAGAGTAGAATACAATTGTCACCATCCCAAATCTCTCCCGTGGGTGTCGTACAAGGCGACTAAGGATAAATCAGTGATGAGGAATGGGCAGCAGCGTTCCTCTAATACTACCGTCCTGACAATGTACTGCGACTTTTGTGCCCGATAAATGGCAATAGGCTCGCCACCTATTACATGGGACTTAACATAATTGGCGAAACGCGGGTGAGAATTCACCTCTGCCTACCCCTTCCGGGATATGGGCGTGATTTATGTATGTATGTATGTGTGTTATGAATTGGCTTAATAGCAGTAACTTAAGTCAAAAAGTTTTCCTTTCTGGTGACCCGTAAGCCCCATAAACTAGCAGCTGCCCAGTATAGTACATTTTTCTGTACAAAATTTTTATTTTTAACAAAATTTATGTCCTCCGTAAGCCAGTAATTACACGGAGTGCTGTCGTGTATGTTCTAAACTTTAATAGTCACAGTAAAACAGCAGGTCGTGCAGCGTAGTACCCGCCAAGCGAAAGTAGTCCTTAATCCAACGTCACATGGTTCTGCTTCAGTATAAAATATGGTTATTTTTGGTTGCAGGTTCGTGTTGAACTAGAGCCTGAGTTATGGGCCGTGTGAGCCCTAACACGAATGTCTGGTTATTATTATAGTTGCGGTTTGCTCGTACTAAATTTATGACATAGTATTGTAATAGAGAACGTTTAAGCTAAAATTTGGAAAACAATTAGAAATAATAATATTTTTACATTTATTACCAAGGGAGGTATAACAAATAATGTTTCAGATATTAAAGTCACCAGGAAGTGGAATTTTCCGTACTCGTAGCAGAGCAAGTGGAAAAGTTTCGTAGCAACACCTATCATCTAGCAAAAAGTAAGCAAGTTAAGCGTTGTTATGTAAACTGTACAACGAGCCTAAACATGTGTGTAGTTTATAAACTTGACTGATAAGCAGCCATGAATCTAGACCAAAATTGTCCATTTTCTTTACAAATTAGAACCCAGGACTTTTCAAAACCAAACCAGCACTAAGCTAGATAAGGTTCTATTAAGGGTCCGTAACTGCTCTTATATTACGCAAGGCAAAAGTGTGGTACAAACTGACAGTGTCAAGCCCAATTTACAATAGGCTTTCCATATGTGTCAAAGTATGTAATGGGATTTGGCTAGACATAGAATCAAGCGTCTCTAGCGTCTTTTCAGAAAATCCGTAAAGCACTGTGAACATTATAATTACTCAACTGAATTTTAATCAACGTTAAGTCGTTTTTCTGGAAGAATTTAAAAGATTATGTTCCCACTTCAAAAGTCTTAATTTTTTTTATTATGATTAAATTCTAATCAAAGATTACTTGTACTTAACCAAATTTTAGCTGTATTAACAGGATAGAATATTATTCTGTACTCCATCTACGTTAAAACTCCATTGACAACATAACGACATCGAAAAACAGGTCAGAAGTTTTCTAAAAATGATGATGCCAGAATAACGCCCCATAGATTAATCTTGCTCCGTGCAGTCTTAAAACACTGTAACCTCAAGTCCCATAAAGCGCTTTCTAAAGTTCTCGAGCGACCTTCAGTTAAGCGATTATTCAAGTAAACGTAACTTAAGTTATCAGCTTAAAAGCTTGAGCTCATCTGAGTCATGGCATTACTCAAATAACAGTACCTTATAAATAGAATCTATTATGACAGTAATATAATTGAAATTAATGTTATTGAAAAATATTATACACATAATACGTATTTAAGTAGTTTATACCACCGTTTATTTTTTTATTACCTATTAAAAAGTCCATCAATCAAATTAAAAGTAAAACATAATATTAATTGCATGTGTACAATAATCCCTTTGTACAATTATATCCAACCGTTTTATTTATATCCAACCGTTCGCAAGAAGCGTAAGTAGTCTGGGGTATCTTATGTTGTTGTAAAGAAATGTTTAGGTAAAG
Organism: Cataclysta lemnata; assembly: GCA_963931975.1. Classification (NCBI taxonomy): domain Eukaryota; kingdom Metazoa; phylum Arthropoda; class Insecta; order Lepidoptera; family Crambidae; genus Cataclysta; species Cataclysta lemnata. Next base: position 176,690 of record OZ008347.1, on the reverse strand, counting down.
TACCTAACGTAACTCTACCCGAAATCATGATTTGCTCTGGCGATTAATGTGGTGGAACTGGAAATATGTTTATCACAACTATGCTACTAACTATAACTGCCACTAATGCACTAAATAATTGTGAAATAGAGTCGACAATAACACCCAATTTCAAGCGACAAATAATTAGAATTACAAAGAATTTAAGACATCAAAAAGTGTCAAAAATATTCAAGAACGTAAGATATCTAAACTACGGGCAGGGGGCAAAGGGAATTAATCTTAATCTTAAAGTTAAACTGTCACAGTAAGGCAAGGGCCAAGGAATGGAGCTGGTGAAAAATCTCCCCCAAGAACAGAGTTAAAGTTTTGACTGAAACAAAGGTCGGCGTTGGTCGAGGTCGACTGCCGGAGGCGTGAGGGTATGGACATATTGCCTAGCGAACGACGAACGTATTCGTTACTGAATAAAATGTCAAATAAGTAATCAATGTTTGCAAGCTATTCTCTAACACTCACAGAACAAAGTGAAGAGACCAAACTCTTGCATTTGGTGTACGAATTAAATATACTTATTTATATAAAAAAAGCAAGGCTATGGATTTTGTCAAAAGATCATGTTCCCAATTTTTAACATTAAGGTTTTTAAAATAAAATTCTATATTGCTCCGTAGTGCGTAGCATCCTCAGGTACTGTTCTCAGATTTGGAGTCCACGATATAATATTTATAATTTGACAGACTTAGCCGTGTGGTGACGGCAGAGTAGAATACAATTGTCACCACCCCAAACCTCTCCCGTGGGTGTCGTAAAAGGCGACTAAGGATAAATCAGTGATGAGGAATGGGCAGCAGCATTCCTCTTATACCTACCAACTAGCAAAGTACTGCGACTTTTGTGCCCGATAAATGGCAATAGGCTCGCCACCTATTACATGGGACCTAGCCTAATTGGCGAAGCGTGGGTGCTAGTTCACCTCTGCCTACCCCTTCGGGGATATTGGCGTGAATTATGTATGTATGTATGTATGACAGACTTGAATCTATTCAAGGTAGATTTATGAGATTTTTGATGTCGATGTCTGTGATGTCGAAGACCTTATCGGATGTACCTATGGAGTCGTATGTCCGAACATCGGCTCAGCCTACGCTCGGCGTGTCATCCCAAATGCGGCGATACCACTAGACGGTAAACGATAAATTAGTTTTATCTCGCGACACGCGGCGCGTGCCCGGAGGCATTTCACCTAATTTCACGGGTTTATTGCTCAGAACGACAGCCACTGATATGACGTGTGTCATGACCGTTTCAATTACAACCTTGGAACCTGAATTTCGGCCGAAAATAACTGCGCAGTAGCTAAGTAGAGCAGAGCTTAGATTAAAAACTGATTATTTTCAAGTCGCTAACAATGTAGTAGCTGTGTTTCTTTTGAAGTTTTATTTTTGATATCACCTTTGAACTATCACACACTTTTATAGTCTAAATTGAAAAATAGTTTAACTAGGTACTGACCAAGGGGTTTGATAACTAATGAACGTCTGAGATTTATTGTTTCCGATGTCTTTCGGGCTCCAAAATAATTACCTGACCCTGCCTTGTAGTAAAGCGGATAAGGATTTCGGGTTAATCTTGTCTGGAATGTGCCGAATTTATTTAACTGTTTCTTATAAATATTTAAAAAGTTGTTTTACTCACATAAAACCTAAACTTAATTGTGATACTTTAAATTTTATGTTAAAAAGTCAGAACTTGAAATCTCCAAGCATAAGTATTTGTGTAGGTGTTTCCAAATGGCTCCCATAACAGGATACCTACCAATTAAAAAAAATGTCTGACTCATTCGAATCAATTCCCGTGGCTAGTAATCTGCACTATAAAAACAGTAGATAAATCACAGGGCACTGCTCGGAAAGGAGTTAATAGGGCGATGGTAATGCGTGGCCCACGGGCGCTGGGCCATAAATCAGCGCCGGCCGCAGCGCCGTGGGTCCCTCTTACGGCGGCGCACTTAGGATTGTTTAGTTTAATACTAAATAAGTAATGCAACATTAAGTTATTATATAATGTAAAATAAGGTCTTTTACGCTGGCCTGAGAGCGAAAAAATACCGTATGCTACGTTATTTTTTGCCAGCTCTAACTCATCCCATGGGTGTGGTAAAAGTCGACCATGGGGGGGTGGTCAGGTGTAGACCAATAATATAAGCACCTTAGGACACTGGAATAGTGGAGGGCAAATCACCAACAACAGCATACCCAAAGAGGGTTGGTGGCAGGCAGGCGGCCGGCTGTAAAACCAAAGCCAAAACCTTGAGCGGTATGAATCAGAATGTTGAAATAGGTAGTATTCCAGCGGATAACACTACAACTACTACTAGCCAGCCTATTGCCATTCACCGGGAACTTTAAATGCAGTCATTTTCTAAATAGTGAGGACAAATACTAACGGCACCACCAAAAATTCCCCTCCCATTAAGACGTATAAATAACAAACGCTATGCAATCGTATGGGGGCAATAAATCTGAGCAATATTACGTTTAGCGGGCGCGCACACCGCTAAGTGGTTTAAATAACACGGCCCGCGGCCGGCCTGCCAAATACTACGCGTGCCTCTAATCACCGATATTAGTCCAGCTCACGTGTCGTAACACACTGTGCAGGACCGTTTGCTATGTTAATTCTGTCTCAATAAATCGCTGAAATTTGTCTGCATAGAAATACAGTTTGCTGTAAATTTTCTGTGTATTCAGAATGTCTGGTATGTGCCTAGAGTTATAAATCATAAAATGCTTTAATATTTTTGTGCTGGTTTTGGATTCCAATAGTACCTACCTAGTATGTTTGTAGATACCTGCCCTAAAGTCATTAGACACTTTTGTATTTTACCGCTATAATGCAAAATATTTTATTAAAATTAATCAATTTTGTTTGTGTAGAGCACATAGAGCACCTTATTTATTACCAACTTTGTCCTTGATTTGTTTGCTTAAGGGCCTGTTCGAGTAAGTTCGAAGTAGCTTACTTCGCAGATCATTTGACAGTTGTTATTGTGAAATATATGTCAATTGAACTGCAAACTAAGCTACTTCGAACTTACTTGTCGATTGTGAAACAGGCACTAAGCATTCTAAGAAAATAACTTCCATTTTCGAAAATTATCTAGAAACATTGCACACTAGTTTTATACAATGTATCACCAAAATACATAAGATCCCAAATAAGCATTCAAATTACATTGAAAAACAAAATATTTACCATACAGCTAACATTATATAAAAGTTACTTAGTGGAAAAATCAGAACCTAACTAGACACGAAATTTCCAATGAAATCGTTACAAATTGACTTTAACAGCATAGAATTAGACTTAAATAACAGATCCCGACACAAATAAGTGTTTGTTTGGGAGAGTGAGGGGTCCAGCTCCGTAATTAAGTGGACTCCCGGCCGGATACTTATCTTTGAGGCCTTCTACTTAACTTGTAATTGAATTAAATCTCAACGGAAAACTACTCCCGTTCGAAAATACATTACAAGATTGCGTTCTGAAGTAAGTGTTACCTACTATACGGTTAGATTGAGTGGTGACAGATTCGGATATAGTGTGACCATTGCAGCTTCTGTCACAACCGAGTGGGAGAGATAGAGACGACACATATTGGGAAAAGAGCAGCAGAATGATAAGGGTCGCAAAATAATCCGTACCATCACTACACGTTTAATACTATAATTTTGGTTAAAAAAGGTAGAAATAGGTAGATAAGGTACAAAGAAAAATGATAGTTAGGTTGTGGTTAGAAAAAGTTCGAAAAATTATAGTCTTGGTGCGGAGACGGAAAATTGTAAATATCGTTATATGGGGGCTACTGAGGAAAGGTTTTTTAGACAGGTTGCTCTGGTCAGAGTGAGGTAGACTTACCCATAGAGGAGCAGAGGGCTGCAGCTGCGACGCGAACGCCATTCGGAACGCATCTCCCACTAGTGAGTTCAGTTCTTCCGCCTGGAAATAAACACACATAGCAATTATTTAACTTGATCATCATCATCACCAGCCCTTTAATGACCCCTCTGGTGAGGATGGGAGAATATAGGGAGAATGGGCCATAACCCATTACGCTGACCCAGCCCAGTGCGGATTAATGGATGGAGATGCAGCCGGGACCAACAGCTTAATGTGCCTACCGAAGCACGAAGGAACACAAGATAATAAATGGTGCTTAAGCTACTTACTTTGGGCTAGATGATAGATGTGAGTGTAAAAATATTTATTATTATTATTTATTATTTAATGGTCACCCATCAACTGACCGACCATAGCAAACATTGCGTAGTTTACGAAATCGCAGACGAAGCACGCTAAGGTACTGTGCCATCGTTCCTCCCTTAACTGTTTGCATCTATTCCAACAAAAAGGACATTTTATAGAAAAGTTTCAAAGGAGGCCCATGTTTGAAAGAAACGTCTGCATCTAAATCTAGTATTAATGTTCGATTCGGGCTCTCTCCCTGAATGTGGCGGCGAACTTAGAGTGCACTAACCACGAGAGACAGCTGCCACCGACACAGTGCACTGCATGCCAGCAGTCTATTTCAAAACATGTCTGTGAGTTTCTTAGTATTAACAGCTAATTTACGGAACATTCTCACACCTCGTGGCAAGAAAAATAAATATTGTAAATATTTTTTTATTAGTGACATAGCAATGTGAAATATAAATCATCTAGGTATATCAATAAATGTACACTCATATTTGTGTTAAATTTTATCTTACGTCAAATGACAATAATAGGCTTGCAAAATGTTCGACTCAAACAGTATTGTAGTACGACCCGGTTTTTCCGAAAAATGACCAAGACTAGATCATATTTGATTAAAAATAACAAATCAGTTTCTAAACACTGTTTAACAAAACCACTGATCTGTCTCTTTTCATGGCACCGTAAACAAAGTTTGACAAAAAGACAGATAATTGATTTAGTTAAAACAGTGTTTTATGAATAAGGGGAAAGATTAGTTCTAACTCTTTTGAATATTTTCAACCAAAGAAGCATTTCTATCAGCTCAGCATTTTGACTATGAAGAATACTATTTAATTACAGTAGATATTCCCTAACAATGAAAACTTTACAGCAGTCCTTACTTCAATTTGGCATGTTTTGTACAGTTTGTTTTCGTGGACAAATTAAATAGCAATCGCTACCTTAATCGTAAAAAACCTCTAAAATTTAAAATTAATTAGTTCGTCTCGATCCACATTAAGCTAGCATGCTGTGCCTATTCCTTTACTGTGCACAACTCTGTTACTACAGACCAAGTTATTGGCAACAGTTATATTCGTGGCCTATTTTCAAGTTATTGCAAATGCAATATCCTTTCCTTACATGGACTTCATGTGAGAGGAGTTATTTGGTACATTACATGTTAAATTATTTACTACTATCATTTTGAATAATGTTGCGACTTAAATTATTCAGAACTTAGTTTTATAAATACCTTTCGGAAGTTTTAGCAGAACCCGAATACATTAAACATGCGGGCTTATGGAGGCAATTTGCAAAATTCACTAATAATTTGTAAACTATGCATTGTTAGTTCTGAGTCAAGATTAATGAGGCATGTTGTATAATAATATGTACCTATATTAGGTATATATGTATTTCATACATTTATTACCATGTTTATTTATAAGAAATTAGTGATGTTAAAGCAATACAGCAATTAATTAACAATATAAAGTGTTCAACTATAAAGTGCTCGTCTGGAAGTGAATCTAACCCGGCTATTAAAACGTTACTCCGCACCCACGCTTAGGATTTGCATAAATAATAATCAAGCAATTAGCATAATTTAACATGTCGCGTCGAAGGCGGACTTTCAAGTCGTCTTAACAAGAGGTGATAAATGAGTCCCCTGATCGGTACACTGTGGACGTTTTAACATAACCCCTATGAACATGGTACGACATCAGATTTAATAGAAATACATTTCGATTATTCTGCTAGCAAGACAATCACCAAGAGTCAGATCGCTTACGCACTACATCCGATCCGAATCCGTCAAAAAATTATTGGTCTAGAAAACTCGGACAGAGATCGGATGCAGTGCGTAAGCTTATAAGCTACCATAAAAATAGTTATACGGCTACAACGGACCGTCACTGCCGCACTCAGAGACGTCAAATACTGTTAATAAGTACTTAATGTTAAAAAATGCCAATTCAAAACTAGTCGCTATTTTTGCCGGGTCTATGGTCTAGATTTAAATGAGATTTTTTGACATTAAGTACTCATTAAAGTTATTTGACGTCTCTGAGTGCGGCAGTAAATCTCGGATTAGGATCGGATGTAGTGCGCAAGCGCTCTTAGATGACTCTAATTTAATACAACACATTTGGAATAAAATACTTAAATTGAGACTTCGAGCTAAGTGTTTTCCACGTTACACTACAATTAGCAGAGATTCGTGTGTTTAAATTATTATCATTATTGATGTCTAGACGCTTTAAAACAGTATTTTTTTGAAATTTATCGCACAGTGATAACATTATGCTCAAAAGTATACATTAGTTGGACTACGCATAATGATACTCAACCAATTAATTTACTGATAATCAAAACAGTATTGGTGACAAGGCATCCTGTATTGCAGAACCAGATTTTTAAATCAACGGCGACATAGAAACAAAATATTTCTCGCCTACATCACACAGAGCTGTACTGTACACTATTGTCATAAATTGAATCTGACAAGCAAAGCGTCGGTGCCAATAAAAACAAGATTGAATGTTTACAAGCTCTAAAAGAAAGTGGGTGGAAATTTGTGATGCGAGAGAGACAGGCGTCACGGCCCACACGGGCAGGCCTTAGGAAGGGGCAGCAGACGTGAGTGTCTACGTTGAACTTGATTCTGATCATGGCATTCAATGTGTCCGACGGAATAATGGTGGTTAAAAACCCTATAAATATCACAAGCTTACTTAAAAGTGATTGCTGAAATAGAATTAGTTTAAGACATAGTCAATATCTTCTATTTTAGGGGTTCAAATTTTATTGTATATTAACAGTTGATGTTGAATGTATGTATTTAATTCACACCTACGTTTCATCAATTTGGTTAGGTCCTATGCAAAAGGTGGCGAGCCTATTGCCATCTAATGGGCACGGAAATTGCAGTACAATGCTAGGTGGTATGAGAGGAACCCTGCTGCCCTTTATTTATCGCTGTCTTTACTCTTAGTCGCCTTGTACGGCACCCGGTGAAGACATAGGAAGTGGTGACAATTGCATTCTGCCGCCCGTCACCACACGGCTAAAACCTATATGTGATCCCTAAATAATTAACAAAAAAATGTGGTAGCTAAAAAAGAGATGGCACGGCTAAACGGCTTAAAAAACATACCGCATTTCTGTAAAAACGATTTCATTTAAAAATTCATTATTTACCAACCCCATTTATTATTCCCGGCGGATCAAAATTCCGTCTGGAACAAACGTTGTACCGTCACCAGACCTTCGTGCAATATTAATGCTATGCGAACTTCTGTGGCAAGTGGAACAGCTAAATCGGTAGCCCTATTACGAACTTTTCTGACATTCGAATCGTTGTCGTATAGAGAAAGCACTCTAAAACCAAAACAAAACAAATTCTGGTTTTAAATCTGAAACTATTACTATTTTTAGGTAATTATATTAGATTAATTTAATCAATTAATAAGCATTATAATCACATAGTTAATATGAATTAAATTCTTTTAATTGACATAAAATCGACTTTAAAAGCTGATGAAAATTAATTAAAAAAAATTCTTGAAAATAATAAATATTTGTTGGGCTTATAAACGCTTTCAGTGTCTTTTGTTTTTTGACATTTGGTATCGAAACTAATGAAGGATAGCTGTATTTAGAGGAATACGAATGTTTTGACACGTAAAATATTTCTGCATGAAAATTAGCGTAAATTAAAAAAAAATTAACTGTCGCTGTAAAACAAAAAATGATCATTGAAACCATTCGCATTATTATATTCATACATTGAGCGCTTTCTCGATACGATAACGATACGAATCTTCGCAAAGTTCGTGCTCGGTGCACAGTTGGCTTTGTCGCAGGCGCATCGGGCCCTCTCGTACTTGGCAGCACCGCTAAATATGTATCAGTGCTCCGCTACAGGAGTACAATTGACGCTAAATCTAATGCCTAAAGCGTAATGCATAATGCAGATTGGAAACTTAGCCAGTACGGACCTACTTATGATGATTTAACAAGTATAAGTAAACCGCATATACATTTTCTACCCGTTCGGAGATATTATTTTATTTATGCGGATATGCAAAGCAGACTATGTACAAGGCGACTGCAATAGCGTTCCTCTTAAACCACCTAAAAATATACTGAGAATTACGTGCCCGATAAATAGCAATAGGCTTACCACCTATTACATGGGACTTAACATAACTGGCGAAACGTGGGTGTTTAATTCATCTCCGCCTACCGCTTCGGGGATGAATGGGCGTGATTTATGTCTGTATATCGTGTTAATAATTTTGTTTTTCTTTAGTATCTACTAAACATATTAGCGCAAATCGTTTGAATATTTGTAATGTCCTCTACCAAGTCGTTGGACAATTTCCGATTTCTATCCATCAGAAGTTCCCGCAAGGTTCTCACGCGCTTCTGCGATCATTAAGATGGAAACAAGCCCTCGCTCCGCTCCAGGACTAATCGCTGGTGGCTGGCGGGCCGGAGCCACTTACACCGGTGAATATTACACTAATTAATCCCTCTGCCCTCGCCTTACAAGATATGCCATCGTGACATCTACTCTGTCCCCGGTAGCGTTCCACCACGGCAACAGCCAAACAAAACCTTGCCGCTAAAGAAATAGATACAGCTTTGCCTTGTTCCGTCTCCACCAATTATTTTCCGCGACTTCTATTTTTTGCGACCACGACGATATCTTGTTGCAACGGGATAAAGTTCAGTTTGCGTCAGCCTGCTCGTTTGGAAGAGCCGAGTTGTGTTGTAAAGGTTCTCTTAGGCGTGTAATTAGATAAATAAACAGCTTGAGGAGCAGCGGTTAGTGGAGACGGCGGAATAACTCACGGGAACAGGTTGATTATACGCGTCGGACATAAACTAAGCGTTCGCTGCGAGCTCAAATGGATATTGGTTGTGCAAATATTTGTTTCGTCTCGGGGGAGATTGCAGTCAGCCGTTTTGATTTGTGATGAATTGGCTTGGATTTAGCCTGATTTGTGCAAAGAAGAGATCCTTGGGTGCAAAAGCTTGATAAGTCATACTCTGAAGTCGAAACTTCTTTTGCTTGCGAGTGAAACCCACTTATGTGTTTCAGCTTAAAATAATTTTGTTTATTTCCAAATTGTATACAAAGTCTTAAAGCTACTTAGATTTAATAGTGCTTTCCAGTGATATTATATTTTTGGTGCTTTCTATTTAATTACCCACACATTGCGTATAGCATATTTATCACTATCAGTATTAAGTATTTTAGATTCTAGCAAAATCATCTTTTATTTAGATGATGATGTTAAAAGATTTTAAGATTTATTATTATAATCGATCATAGTAATTTTTTCTTTGCTGAATTAACACAATACCCAAGTATTTAAATAAAATATTTTGACTTCGTTTAAAGTAGGTAACTACCGTCCATAATTCTCTCCTTGAATACCAATTGTTATCTCAGCATGCTATTGAAACCCTGCATAAGTCAATAATCCGCAGGATACAAGCAGGTTTACTAAGTTTAAGACAGCGCAATTTGTCGGCTCCGGGAAGATTAGCGGAGGCACCTTGAGGACGTCACGTAACGTTTTAATGTTTATCTCCCTCTATCTGCGGGAATTAGCGTCTTTTCAGGTGGATGCGGCAAGTCATGTTTGTGACATTGCACTGGGTAACATTCTTTCTCTGCATCGATTAAAGAAGACTTGAGAACGAAAACCCACACGTTCATACAAATTCTGGACGGAAATCTAATAAGAAACTAAAGTTGCAATAATGCGACATATGAGACTAAAATACATTTTGATAACCGTGCATGTAGATTAGATTAGCTATCACGTCAAGTATTGGAAAATCAAATATTTTTAATTACCCAATGTATCCTATATCAGATTGTTGGTAGGAATTCATTCGCAATCTTAAAACCCATTACTGACTCTCGTCGTCGGTAATAGACATTTCTAGTAAGTACTAACATCGAATTCATAAAATAATTTATAAAACACCACTGAACTACTATTACTACCTTATAACTCAATGTAAATAATTAGGTATTTCATTATAGAAGTATTTTCGCTCTTTTAAGCTTTGTCCCAAACGCGACAGAGCAGAATACGGTTTTCGCCAATCGTTTTCACGTCCCGTGAGTGTAACAAATATCGTGCCGAGTAAACTGTTCACAACAGCATTTCCTAGCGGAGGTGGTGTCAAACAATAAAAACCTAGGAGGAGCTAGCGCGGAGATAGAGCAGTGGCTGTGCGCGCTCGGACTGTGATTGCATAAACTAAGCAATGTTAAGGCCGTTCGTTCGGTTCGTATTAGATGGGTAAAGTAAACAATAATTTATTATCTCTGACATTTTTCACCATCTCATAACTTCATGTAAAGGAAGAAACAAAACTGGCCGAGTTTCTTGCCCGTTCATCAGATTGCCTTGATAAATATTGTAAACCTTTTGACTTTGACACACACGTTTCCAATGTATAACGGATTTTTTGAAGATTTAAACCATTCATTCATTTTCATTCATAAATCAAGCCTATATCCCCTACGGGGTAGGCAGAGGTGAATTTACACCCACTTTAAGCCATATTTTTATATTATTTTATTTAGTGTCTGTCTCTCTGCATGTAGTGTCTACCGCTGCTGCTTTCGCTTTGTCCACCCCTCAGTTGAACATCCACAATAGGACTCGTAATCAGCTTCAGGGGTCCCACGTTTCTGATCTATGGCAGCGGAGTGGTCAACCTCAGATGCTATCTGCCCAAATCGCTTAATTAAGTATGCAGCGCGCGCCGCATCAATCATGCGAGCGTCGTGGATTCGACTGACAATGAATGCCTGCCTCTTATGTGTCAAATTAAGATTACAATCTCGCTCTCAGCTTCCATATAAAGGCCTGATTAATACGTGATTAGATACAGAATAAAAGTTACTGTAACATTTATCTTCGGTGTTAGAAATTGACACGGTTTATTTACTGGAAAGTAGACAAACAGCTTTAAAGTCATATTGGTATTACAGACTTCAAAGATCCGCCATTCATTTCATTATATTAATATAACAAGAATGGGCTGCAGCGTTTCTGGTATATCATCTTGCAATACTGCGATTAAAGTGCCCTGCAATAGATTATTAGTGTCCTATTTCATGGGATTGGTTTTTTAGGTATCAACACCCACACCGATAATCTAGCAAGTTCGAAGCAAATTTAAGCGCTTTTCTTATGGAATATAATACTCAATTATATGAAAACAGAAAATAGTCAAACAGACCTATTAATTAATTACCAAATCAATTTGACCACGGAATTTTTATAGGGTTTACTGTTTGTGTGATGAATGTTCTCCAGTCATGATTATACTGGAGAACATTCATCACACAAACGGCCCTATAAGAATTCGGTAGTCAAATTGATTTGGTACTTGTCGGGAAGATTGTTAAAATCCATAATGGATTTTAGAACATGTAGTTAAGTAAGTAACTTAAATTTGGTTCGATTCCTGGTCCAGAACTATATTGCATTTTCATTATAAGGAAACACCTTTCAAAATAAAATTAGTTTAAAAAAACGTAACAAAGAAAATAAAGTCAGAAAGCCTTCGAAAACTTATTTTGAACAAATGTTTGTAATTTTTTTTAAACAATAATGTCCAAATTTAAAATCAAATCACAAAAAGTAATGAAAACACAGAGCACTTACAGACGCAAAGCTAAAATAGATTCCGAGGAAGCAATAAGCCAACCAATCAAAGCTATCTCCAAAACACAAAACCGTTCCCCGAACGGTTTTTGGGTGTGTACGTGCTGCGGGTGGTCGGCTACCACCCTCGCCGCGGCTGTTTCCTGTCTTCGACGCGTGCGCAGCCGCATGCAAATCTTACACTGTTTTTGAACAACATTGAAAAAAATGTGTGTTTAGGATTAAATACACATTTTTTTTATTGGCCTATAAGAGCCCGCTGTTGGGCAAAGGCCAAAATATACATTATTTGTGCACAAATTGTTACAACTCTTACTATAATTAAAGAAGTCGCTTTTATCGAAACGAGAAATGTTTATTTGAAAACAAATCCTTTAACGTAAGTGTATACGTGCAAGCATATATTTTACAGTTAAAAGAACTAAGACATTGAACACTTACAAACTTTACAAACCAATTTTGGTACTTAATCATTTTCATTTTAAAATTTCGAATTTATAATTTGGGGGGTAAATTTCAGGTTATAATATGTAGAATAAGTGGCTTAACAGCGCACCTTATGCCATCTAGCAATAAACTGTGATCTACGTGCCGAATAGATGGCAATAGGCTCGCTCCCTGTGGTCCTAACATAATTGCCAACCACTTCAGGGATAAATGGACGGGGTTCATGTATGTATGATCACTCACACGATGGCCGACCATTACGAGTACAGCTTAGCTTACGCAATCGCAAGCTCCGATACGAATATTAAACAAATACAGGTGGAAGCTTAATTTGTACAATGGCTGCCGCGAGGGAGCCATCCCTCGTCCCTCGGACGGATATCTACGAGGCGATAAAGTTTATTTTTACTCGCGCCGTTTGATCTCTGTTTATGGCCGCCTTTATTGATATCTTCCTGTTCCTGAATGTATTAAACGCCACGGATTCCACCGAACGCTTCTCTATTACAAGATAATACCAAGATTTATATGGGACGGAACGCCTCCGTCTTTGTTCTAGCTTTGTTCACGTCTATAGAATGGGTTAGTCGTTGTTTAATAAGCCCGATAGAAGACAATTTAATTTCGATAAATAATTTTCTTCTTACTTTAATACCAATAATATTTACATGAATTTAATTTCTGTAAAGCAATACAAAACTTATAATTGAGCACAAGTCTTTTTCTTAGAAGCTTATTTTATGTATGTACTTGTGTAATAATATTTGTGCTAAAATTTTTGATGTATTTTTGCATTACAATATGAATACCATTAGAATGTTACCTTCCTTATTAAATGGTGAACATTGGCTTTTGACTTCGAAATCGAATTATTGGTAGCTATGTTAAGTACAATGAAATAAAGGCTACCCAATAATAATTATCCTCTACCGGGCAAGTCAATACGTATATAATATATACGGGATAGATCGCATTATTGTTTATTCTTCTTGTATCATGTATGACATTGGCGGCAATAGCAGTAAGTGACATACTGCTATCAACTAATGGCAACCATTTTGAAAAGAGTATGAAGTATAATAAAGTATCACTAAGCTTACTTAATAATTATTACTACAGTATTGTTAATTTTAATTGTATCACAGAAAACCAACGTACGTGTTATTCACAATTACACCGATGCGAATTCTAACAACAGACATGATATAGATGAGCCGCAAGAACGTTAATAAAACCAGAGGCGGCGTCGGACTGGAACACGCCATGGGGAAATAGGAATGGAGGTTAACGTACACAATTTGAATAAAATCTATTACACTTTGGTCATGTGGGAGGAAACAGAGATTTTTTATTATTTTAAGGTCTTAAATAAGGTGAAAACGTATGCAATTATATGTGGAAAGTAATGTGTTCCGTTTTATTTATCATTCGAATATCTTAGATGTGAGTTTTGTGCGATCATACTTTAAAACCTTTCACGAAAATGTACAACCGATTCCATCACGAAGACAAACACTGACTGAAGTAACAGCCATCAATGCCACGTGAAGCGATTTGTTCTAAAAGTCACTGCAATGTACGTAATGAATACATAGTTACGTACGTACGTAAATTTCATCACCGTCGCCAGCCCTTTAATGTCCTCACTGCAGGGTACAGGCCATGGACATAGACACTTTAATGTCTCCATTGCAGGGTACAGAATGGGCCATAACAAAAAAGTGCTTACTTGTGTGTAATATTTTTCTATATTGCTTCTAGAATAGTTATTAACTTGTTTATATATTAATTATATTGTATCTTATTAATACATTTATTATTAGTCGTAGTATTTATTATTATAGTTATGTGCACCACAGCTGCCATATTATAATTAGATCACTATGTCCATCCCTAAGGTTGTCTGGAAGAGATCGCTCTTACCGATAAGACCGCCTCTTGTGCTCCGTTGGTCATGTTACTTCCTGTATTATTATGTCCTTTAATTTGGTGTACAATAAAGTGTATTCTATTCTATTCTATAACCTACCATGCTAGGCAACGGCTTAACGTGCCTTCCAAAGCACGGAGGAACAAGAGATAACTAATATTTTATGTCAAATATTGCTTAGTTTACGCCACGCAATCGCAGGTCTAGCGGGCTAAGCCACTTCGCTAATGAGATCCTCTGATGTAAGTAATTGGTTTGTATAATCTATTTGTCATAATCTACAATATGTTTCGAGGTAAATCGATCTGCTATACAAACACATTTACGATTTACTACTGATTTAGGCTAAACATCAACTCTATCAGATAAATTTATAGGTATAATTTTTTTTTTTTACACTCACACCTATCATCTAGCCCAAAGTAAGTAGCCTAAGCACTTGTGTTATGGATACTAGATGACGGACATATTTTTAATATAATTAAGTATAAATGTTTAAAATATACCACATAAACATATACACAACCATGACTCGGAAACAAACATTTGTGGTCTTCACAAAGTTGCCCCTACCAGGATTCGAACCCGGGACCTCTTGGCCAATACCCAGCAATCTGAGCAATCGACCAAGGCGGCCGACAAATAAGTAAGTTTATTCGATTTTAATTTCAACATTAAATAAATGATAGAAAAAATAGTACAAAGATTTCGGTGGATGGTAAAAGTTCGAAAAATTATGGTCTTGATGCGGGAATAAGTAAGTTTGTGTGTTATAATAGATCAGTTTATAATAGATCAGTTTATAATTCAGGAAGCTTCATTAATAAGGCTGCGTACAGAGTGCTCGACAGAGATAACTGTCGCTGGCGCTGCATTGTTTCGCGACAACCTAACTTTGTTATTGTGATGTTCCTACGACAAGTTCTGTGTCGCTCACAATGTTCTAATTCTGGCGTTGTGATTGTCGACGTTAGCACATGAAAATTATTTGTGACAGCTCCTTAATTATTTTCAAATTGACAATTTCCATTTTCTCTTAAAGTACGCATAACTAGCCATCACGCTTGCGTTTAAAAACAAGGTCATGGTGTTTTCAATACATTAATACATCACTAGCACCACCGGTGTAGTGAACGATATGAGTCAAAAGGGAATGGATGACTTGATGACATCTGACCTATGTGAATGGAAGAGGAAGTCATACTGCACTGACCCCATTAAAGCCGGGCAGGAAGAAGAATTATTTTATTTAAGTAAGTAGATACTTAAAACATTGATGAAACACTACATGGACAAAATTTAACGAGCTAGCAGCTAGCCTTAAATTTGAACGAGTACTTTTTTGGTCGATCGGTTCAGTATACATTGGACCTCAAAAGCTCGACCCCAAAGCAAAAGTGCCCATATTTACAGGGCCAATTCAAACTTCCCAAAAATATTATAATCAACTCAGCCCGTCAAAGCAGGCGAAAGTTGACAGCTCTGCTGTGAACTGTACATTTGATATAAATTCATACACGAAACACCGCGACGAAGGTGTCAATTAGCCGAAAATCTGGGTTCATGGCCCGTTCAGCCATTAGTCAATTCGACGCAACTCCGACCCGCGAGAGAGAGACAGGAAATAAATAAGGAATATAAAAAAGCGTCTAGAATTTATCGGCGCTTAGCACGCGACCTCCGCGGAATTCGCTTTCCGAAGTCGTCGACTGGTATTGTCTTCCGCGGAATCTAAAGATAAAAGCGTACAACAATAACGTATTGTACCATTAGACAGGTCCTGTGCATTAATTTACTGTCTTCTGTGCCTTACAAATATTCATTAGAGAAATCTAATCTGAAAATTGCTATAAATGAGAAAAAGCACGATACGACAACAAAACCTACCAAAAATTAGGACGCTGTAATGATAGAGAATGTCGATGCAGGTATAGTTTTCAAATCACTATAATGTACAGAAATTTATGTCTTTTGTTTATCACACTAATTGCTAAAGCCATAATTGTTACCATAAAATAATTTTACACTTTTTATTACTGAGAGGTAACTTGAGTTTACTATTATAGGAACCTGGTGTATGAACTTAAAAGTTAGAAGAAATAGCCACCACGTTACAAAAACACTTGATATGGAACCCTTTAGGATTTGCGTGATCCATCGCATCTCCTACCAACTCCTCCAACCCCATCCCCAAGCTACAGTTACCTCCCGTTTGTGAATGATGACGAATCACTTAATAAACATAAACAGCTGAAGTGGAGTGTTCCTGAGCCGCGTACGTAGTGGCTGTGACGAGGTCACGTGTATCTTTATTACTTTGATTAAGTTAACTCGTCTAACCGGAACACTTGCTTAGAGTGTACTACTGGCTTTGAGCACCAACCTTGACATAAATGATTATCGAACACTTGCAACTTAGGTCACGTTCAGAGGATTTTCGGATTTTCGTTCTTAATAAAAGAGCTTAAACAGACTCCAGTACAGACAACTGATTAACGTTGACTTAATTATTAGGCTTCCAAATCTGAAAATACATTATAAAACAACTCCAGGGGCATGCTGTGTCTTATACTAGTCTAATAATGAGTTTATTAACAAGATTATGGGTTTATTATAATATATTTACAATAAAGAAGAATGGTTAAAATTTAGTCCGAAAAAATCTAAAAAAAAAATATTCTATAATAAGTATATTGGTATATCCCTAATATAATAGAGTCGCTTTTACCCAGCAGTGGGATCTCGTAAGTTAATAAAATAAAATAAAAAAGGTAAAAAAATATATAAATGTGTGGTGACGACAGAGCAGAATACTTGTCACCATCCACTATCACTCCCTCGGGTGTATAAAACTATATTAAGTATCAATTCTAATAATATGAGATGCTTCCGACCACATATTTCAAGAATAATAACTATTGAAATAGCTAGCATAAATATAACAGAATATTGAAAAAAAAATCTTTAAACTCTAACTACTAAACTTATCTGCTGCAAAAAGATGCCTGACCAGGTATAAACTTTGGCCACACGGGAGAAAACAATACAACAAAACAAAAAGTGGTGCCAGTCCCCTCGCCAGATGTCTTAGAATAACAAGCTTGGACCCTGTTCGTTCAGAGCAGTTATTTGCATACGGCCCAAATGATCTGTTTGACAGACATCAGTGAATACTTTTCAATGTTTTATTTCACGTAAATCAACATCAAAATAATATTTTGTGAATTTTATAAATAGTATATTAAACTCAGTGATACTATACAACAGCATTTGTGCATTACCTAATCGTTTTCACACTATTGTGAATATAATTAGTATGAACAGTATGTTACTCTATTTCAGAGACCGATCTATTAGGCCCCAAACATTAACTGCTACTTTATATTTTAATATTATCAACGACTTAAACGAGATAGTTAGTATCAGGACATAATTTATTCCAAACACTAAATAACCAGTAACAAATTCGTAAAGCTGTTTAGGAAACCGAACTGCGTCGAAAACTGATAAAAAACTTAAACGGACGTTATGAAGGATATAAAATTTCGGCTAACTTAAGCTTATAAGCTTGTAATGAACAATACAAACAAACATTGCATTTTTGGCACTGAATATTGTCAAGCTAAAATTTTGCATGAAGAATACGGTCATTTTATTCTCAACATTTATACATTTAATGAAGATTTACTATAATCATACAATAACACAAACGCTAATCCTTTGGCTAACGCTAATAAATGTACGGAAGCTTTACCTATAAACATTAGACGCTTTAAAAGGGTACAAAGCAATGAATGACAACAGAGAAAATCGTCCAAGAAACATACAGACAAAAACTCCAAGGGTGGTAATTAAAAGAACAGGTAAACAGCGGAGACCGGGCTGACCACCCGCCGGTGGATTGTTCCAAGTTCGCGTTCAAGCTTCAGCAAACACGAGGCCAAGTGAAACCCGAGACCCCTTGGACAACTATAGGAATGTGACGAATAAAGGTTTGCACTTACAATCGCTGTGGGTATAAACTTGATATGAGATAGCCCTAATGGATGATCTTTAAATCAAAAACCAGACCAGTAAATATCAACATCGAGAGGGAGTGAAACGAGAATTTCTCTCGGCATAACTCAGGTCACTGGTACAAAGCAAGCATTGCATACCAGAGGTGAACTCCCACGACGTGTAAGTCCAAAAACGCGTACAATCCACGGGTCAAGCACACGGCACTGCACCGAGGAACACCGTCGGGACGCACAAGATACAACACCCGGGTCTACACCCCACGACACTCGTCAACCGAATATTCCGGACGCAGGCGCCGCGTCACGCGACCGCCACGAAGGAAGGCTCCCGAGCGACTGACTGTCCCGCGGCCCGCGCACAGCGCACAACCCGTCCCAACCGGCGAAGCCTTCACGGTGAGCGGCGCAGGCGCAGGCACAATGCAGACGCGGCGCCCGCGCA
The DNA here is from genome assembly GCA_963931975.1 of Cataclysta lemnata. Classification (NCBI taxonomy): domain Eukaryota; kingdom Metazoa; phylum Arthropoda; class Insecta; order Lepidoptera; family Crambidae; genus Cataclysta; species Cataclysta lemnata. Next base: position 157,925 of record OZ008347.1, on the reverse strand, counting down.
CCTGTGCCGTATTCTTTTAATATTATGAGGCGACGAGCTTTTCTGCGCACCACGCGTGCGGTTGACGACCCCGCGAAACGCGCGGTGATAAAACTCCTTCCGCCGTCCCGCGATCGGTAATCAATTCGTTCGGATTCCTCGCCGATGCCGAGAGTCATTTGCGGGCGATCTCCCCGATCGGGACGCGGCCGTACATTAGCATAATGGTCGGTAATTCATCAGGCGACGTTTTTTTCGTGCCCCGGCTGCGATTCACGCGACGACATGTGAATGGGCCGCGGCGACAGAAGCCGCGAGTTACGGCTCACAAAATGAATTAAAAGCGAATGATTGACGTCTCGTGGGATGATTGTGGTTATTAGAGTATCGCGGAGGGCGGGGGGATCGGAATGCGCTCCCCTCCCGCCCCGCGAGGTCCCGCGGTGGAATGCGCGCACGCATGTCACCGCCCATCCCGCAACAAGAACAATGCGAGATGCTGATCGACGACTTGTCGCGTCCGCCGCGGTTGAGGGATTACAACCATTGAGCAGCTTAAAACTCGACACGAGTGTCGACGAGTGAATTGACGCGGCGCCAAAAGTAACAGCTTTTCACCTTCAATCGGATTATAGGATCGGAATAATAATCGCTTTCGAAACTTTTGTGGCGAAGGTGTCACAAAATACAAATTCGAAGTAACAGTGGTATTAATAATAATTAAATTAATAATAATAATTAATTAATTAATATACTATAATCAGTACACACAGTGGACACAATCAGCACGTTAAATGAATATGAATTAAATTAAGCCTGTAGAAAAATCATGATCTTGGTACAAAATTCTTTAAACCACTAAATAAACACTTTAATTGGAATAACATAAAACACTCTAGTTTGGCTCTAGATTATTTGATTGCTCCCAGACCAGGTCCGAGGTTAAGTCATTTCAAGGAGCAATATCAACTCTAGTAAGTGCTCTCTTAACAAAGTTCAGAAACTATTCGATTTTAATTTTAACATTATATAAATGTTAGAAAAATTAGTACAAAGATTTTGGGGTTAGAAAAAGAATTTCGAAAAATTATGATCTTGAGGCGGGAATCGAACCCGCGTCCGCTGCTATCCGGGCAGGTGCCTGACCGCTCGGCCACCCAAGACACTTCGATTCCCGGGTTTGATTCCCGCCTCAAGATCATAATTTTTCGAAATTCTTTTTCTAACCCCAAAATCTTTGTACTAAAGTTCAGAAATATAAACAGATGACAGACAAATATGTACTTTATCGACTTAAGTCAGCAGACCACCATTATTGGTCGTGACGAATCCGTTTATGTCGGTCCCAATGATCTCGTGACCACGACAGACGACAACTTTTTGTGGCACGAGCCGCTTTTGTAAGCAGCGATACCCATGACCATTCTGATGAAACTGTTTTAGAAAACTTTTTAGTTTTATTTCCGTGTTCTCTGGTAGCATCACGTTTCATGGATAGGTACATGCTTTATTATGACATTTTCTTTTTCATTATGAACTAAATTATGTATAGGTATGATGTATCAGCTAAAAGCATTGATTGATAATAAACTATATTTATAAAAATAATTCTTTTATTGTTTTACAAACAATATTTTTACATATTCTATTGTCATAAATACTCATAATAATGTCAAAATAACCGAATTGATAGGTTGTAGAGTAACAACCTATCATAAGCTTCTTATGATTAAAACCACTGTCTTTCTGTATAGAGAAATAAATATAATCTAACAAATAACAATCGACACCACATAACGGTTGCGAGTTAATAGCAGAAGATGCTATCCGTTTTATTCAGAATGCCTTAGATTTATATGGCTTGTATCGAAGGAAAGATAGCACGTGTGAAATAGGAAGAGCCAGAATAGGAACGGAATTTGAATAGAATGGCGACGATACAACTTTATTGCTTACTCGAGCACTGCCTGTGCAGATTCAACTTCGTATTCATAACGTCTTTGACTTGCTGCAACTTATTGCTGGGGTGCTGTATTCGAGTAAGATTGAATATTAAAATCGTTCTCATTTTAATTGATTAGTAAGGTATTTCATTCTGGTAATCTTAAAACTATATTATTTGTTGTTTGGTGGACTAGACAGTAAACCTCAATTGTAATTATTTAAAGAGAAGTAGTAGGAGTAGGAAAAATTTCACTAATTGCAAAATTACATATTTTATTATCGTAGACGTAAAAGAATGTATGTACTTCAGTTAATGGACAAAGAAATTTTAAGGTGTAAAAGTTAACAAGTGGTTAAATTGCGCAACAAGGGCCGGTTTTTTAATCCGCAGTTAACTCAACCAATGGTTAACAATTCATTCTGATTTCTAAAAATCAGTCTGTTATTAAACCATCAGTAACAAAATCAGACTGATATTTATCCATTAGTAACATTAGTAATTAAAATTGTTACTAATAGTTAAATAGCAGCCTGATATTTAACGATTAGTAACCATTTTTAACAATTGGTTGAGTTAACTACGGATCAAAAAACCGGCCCTAAGAAATATGTAGGTACTAACCAAAAACTACATTTTGCACAGTCTTTTAGATTGCCATATTCTGTCCAAATTCTCCAATAGTTTTACACTCAAAGTTAAAAGTTCAAAATCTAGTGATTCAGTCAGGTCTGCGAAATCTGATGTAACATTGACTGTACAGGGATGTTGCTGATTGGCGATAACAAGCCACGTCGCACGATACGAGCCCATAGCATTCATAAAATCTGTATTGTATAAGTACAAAGGCCTATAGGTTTAGCTGTGTAAACCTTTTGTTAGAGATCCTCCCAGCAGCATAGGCCCTTTTGCTGATCACCATATCTCGCTGACAATTGCAGTGTATCACTCAAAGTCCACGTTAGTTACGGTGGAAGCTATTATTTATTCTAATTGACAACTGTATCGGTTGATTGAACGCTGGAACAATGCCGATGTTTCTCCGTCGGTTTGCAAAAAGACGGAATAAGCGAGCATACTTCTATAAGTCATATTTTGGAAGCGATAGAATCGATGAGTTTGAATTAGGTTTACTTCTTGAATATTCTAATATATTCAATGATTTAAGTCTTAATTAAATTTTTAAATCAATGCGAACTTCTGTAGTTACTACTCCTGCTCCTATCGTATCTATATAATGTTGAGTTCAGCTCCACCACTGTGAACTATGCACTTGTGAAGTTGAAGCCGCCAATAATAATAATATTTTGTAAGTTACTTTCAACTGAGGCCACCGATGTACCGCCGCGGAGCCTACATCAGCATCCGAATGCAGCGCCCACAGGGCAGCGTACCTGTTCGGGCGAGTCGGTGCGGAAGGCGTGCAGGAAGCGCGCGCCGCCGCGAGGCTCGCGCGCCACGAGCGCGAACAGCGCGCGCGTTCGCTCACAGCGCGCGCACGAGATGCGCCGCAGCGCGTGCCACATGCGCACCCTCTGCAACACCAGGATCATTTGCTACACTTACACATACGATCCGAATCCGTGATTTTCACAGTCCGTTGTAGAACTATTTCCATCGTAACTTACGCACTATATCCAATCTCTGTCCAAGTTTTCTAGACCAATAATTTTTCTCGGATTCGGATCGGACTTAGTGTGTATGCGCTGTAAGGCTGCTTTTCCACCAGAGATATGCGAGAATGTTCCTACTACAGCAGTTCCTCTTATACCACCCGGCAATGTACTGCGTTTTTCGTGCCCGATAAATGGCAACAGGCTCGCCACCTATTACACGGGACCTGATATAATTGGCGAAACGTGGGCGTTAATTCACCTCTGCCTACCCCTCCGGGGATAGAGTCGTGATTTATGTATGTATGTTCTCGCAAAGCATCCTCGCAAACATCTGGTGGAAAAGCAGTTTTAGGCCTGTACACCACTGGCCTGTACACCATTCTCAACAGACACTGACCTTTAAAGATAAGACATTTTCCATGTAATATTTAATTTTACACTGAATATCGCTTAGGTGTGAAATCAATTATTCAGCGCTCTCAACATTACACTTCTTACGCGAATTGTCGCGGGGAAAATTACAGCTAAATTAGTCTGCCATAGTCTCTCTAACATAGGGGATAATGATCGCGTAATTTACACAGTGGATTCATCATCATCGTCTTTAAATTGGTAGAAAATAATAAAAAATTTCATGCTCAACAACAGAAGATAATTTTAATTTTCATCGTTCCACTGTACTACATTCGGCATTTTTTCCCTCAAATTCTAATTCTGAGACTAATATTAATCTTGATACTTGTGTGAATGAAGTATTTTACCCTCCAGTATATTTGACCCTTCATCTAAAGTTTACGCCAAACTAATAATAATGACTTATAAGTGTAAACATGAGAACTGAAAGCGAAATGTTTGCAAGCAGTCTCCGTGGACATTACTTAGGCTTAAGCCGCCCGGGGAGTTCATTTGTAACGAGGCAACAGTCATAAGGCCGCCTATAAATTACGGGCCGTGCGAATATTGCGATTCGAAAGACGTGTTAAAATGTTCTAACACTGGGGCGTTTTACTTCATCATATTTTAATTGAATACTTAATGAATTTAAGAGAAAACATACTGCGACCCCAGATAAGACTGGTGGTAGGAACAGAGCAGAGAGAAGAGTAACTGCCGCACTCAGAGACTTTAGTTAACTTAAATGAGTTCTAAATGTCAAAAAAATCTAAACCATAATTCAGACAATAAGTACTCATTAACGTTACCTAATTGACGTCTCTGAGTGCGGCAGTTAAGGTGTCGGACTGTAATATTTCCTGGTGTTTTAATAAACTAGAACTATACCTGCAGCCAAGTGGCAAACATTTCTATTGCACAAATGTCAATTTTTGAAAAAGAGCTGCTCTAATTTAGATATAAGCTATAAGATAATTTATAAGAGGACTTCTGGAACAGTATCTCTAAGAAAACTTTCGCATAAAAAGAAAGACAAAAAAACTCGATTACGCAGGTGCTGTGTTATAGAGGCAACGGCGATAATAAAGATTTGGGAATGCTGGCAGCAATTAACTACTTACCAGAAGCAAATACATCCTTCCGTAACTTTAATATTCCTAAATATTCCATTCTTCCTACAAGTCTACAAGAGATAGCGAGTAATATAGAACAGTGTATTCACCTGGTCGTCGGGGTCGCATACCTTGACCCCCGAGAGAGCTACCTTCACCACCACGGGCTCTGCTTGCCCGCTCTCCTGCAACAATTGACCCCCTTGTTACTATGTCGTTCATTATAGACTGACAAGCTCGTGCGCGACCCTCCCGCGGTACGAGACGGACCCCCGCGTCCCCCACCCCCGCCAACACCCAGAGCGCCTCACCCCCTGAAGATGTGAGCTATCGCGCTCGATCTACAATTGCGCTAACTTGGCTATGTTCGAATAGCCCAGTCATTGGAAGAGTTAAAAAATATATACTATCCAAAAATAATTCCTTTGTGCTTTAGAAGACACGTTAGGCTGTTGGTTCCGGCTGCATCCCCAGTCGTCAGGTCACCAACCAGGACTGTTCAACCAAGGGGAAGGCCTATATCAAAGCAATGGGGATATTAAATGATTATGATGTTGAGGATAATAATGTCGAGTACAACACAGAGCTTTGAGTACCTACAACAAACAACAATTTGGTTAAAAAATTCATTTTTAGAACATTAGCATAAAATCGCAAGGCTCACGAATTCGTAAGTCGCACAAATAAATAAATATGTCGTATTTAAGGCCTCTTCGTACACAATACGTACGTGAGATGTTTGTAAGAAAAGCGGCAGGTGGTCGCGAGCCGATACCAACAAAAGATGGCCCATTGAGCCACATAAGTAAAATACAAAAACTAAAAACGAATTTTTGTGTTATGCCGATGACTTAAAACATTCTTTTAATATTAAATATAACATTTTAATGGTCCTGGACACCATTACAGTAAAATCAATATAATATAAGACGACACAAGGTTTCGGACTACACTTGGCACTCCTGACTACCCAAATCTGTCATATTTCTTTAATCGATTATCTTATTAACCTTAACTTTTTGGCTGTAAGGCACAAAGTGTGTCGAGAAAATTTGACTTTTGACAAACAGACACTTTTGTAAATGAGATGATAATGGATAGTTTAAATCTGTACTTTTACAGCCTTTTATAATACAACCCTCAACCCTAGAACTTTAAGAGGGGCATGTAGCTTGAGCCTTCATTGTGTAGTTTAATTTTTGGTATAGGTATGTATTTGAAGCTGAACAGTAAAAAATACCCAGTGAACATAAAACATTTCCGACTTTTTATGACACTTCTTCTTCGTCTTCCTGGCTAGATACAATACATTTTATCATACTGAAAGAATTAAAATACAACAATAACACCACACCACATCAATTACATGCATCATTTTAATCTACTCCATCATGTGTCAAAGCTAATATAAATGTCATCTACGACCAGTAAATGAGTAAATGGAATTAGGTTCCCCGTAAAACGATATAAAAGACACTGTTTTCACAGAAAACACACCTAATGTGACTTTTTGATACTCCACCACAAAGGGTAATTATGAGGGGCTTAAAATGACCGCGACGACCGACGCACCTGCAAGCCTGGCACGGGACGTGGACAAAATCTCTCCACCACTTGACAGCGTTTTGTCCCTGGACTTAGTGGGAGTTAGAGCGAGAGGAAAATATTCTCTTTTCCCCGAGGAGATTTTGTCCACGTCCCGAGCTACGGGGGCTGCTAGTCTGTTAAATAATACTTAGTCCCTCTGAGAGTCAGAAAGGAGGGGGGAGAGGAGAGGGGCGGAAGGAGGGCTAATTAGTCGTTTTAATTAGTCTTGTCCTCCGGCCGGCCACAGATCTCTTATACCGCGACCTAAGCGCCGATTACGTTGATTAATATGAGAGATAGTGTTGGACGTAATGTACTGCATTAAATGGCAATTGTGTTTGTTTTCATTATGAATACTGCAACACGGTCATTATAAATACAATTAGAACAATTTGACAGTTATCAAAAATTCGACTACTACTTGAACATAAAGGAGGTTTGTTACAAACAATGAGAACAAGAGGACGTGGTACACGTCCTCTTGTTCTCATTGTTTGTATTAGATTTTGGCCGCCTCCGTGGTTTTGTAGTTCATCATTCAGCCGAGAGACGCCCACTGTTGGGCATAGGCCTCCCCCAAGGATCTCCGAACGGGTCTGTCCTGAGCTGCCGACATGCAGTGGTTTCCCGCGACCTTCACCAGATAGTCGGCCACCTTGTGGGGCCTTCCAACGCTACGTCTCCCGATGCGTTGCTCTAGTTGTCATCACTGGCAACACACACTTTCTTGTAGTTCGCCCGCCGGAATGAGATCCCGAGGTCACAGTTTCGCTGCCAGGTGTAAATTTATTGGTGGTAGGACTTTTCAAGTCCGCCTGACTAGCTACCACCGTCTTATTAAAATCTGGCGCCATAATAATAATAATAACAGCATTAACATGGTGCTCCGACATTTTGTGATAAGATAGCCAGCCTCTCTGTGGATGGTAATGGTAGAATCCTCAATTCTAGGTGCTAGATTTCATCTTCGGCCCTTATCGTCACTTACCATCAAGAGAGATTATATAGCATTAAAAAAGATACACTATGCATTGGCAGCTTATACGCGAACATTAGAATTATCCTAGAACGATACTGAAACACAACCTTCTATCCCGAAACAATAATAATTATTAAACAAAAGAAAATAATCTGGAGTTTATGATTACAAAGCGTTAAAGTTTCTCGTTTAATATTCGCTTTAGCCTTATTTGTTATGCCATGAATTACGGATATCTCCTGTGAGAGTAATACATTCAATACATTAGAATTAGGTAGCACAAGTGGCTCCGTACATCCCCGAAGGAGGCGGTCGAAGGAGCGGGAATTTTTTCAAGCCACTAACTTTTACCGTTTCTGCCGTCTGGTGACGGTAGAGCAGAATATCATTGTCACTAACCCCATCTCGGCGTTCCTCTTATGCTACCTAGCAATATACTGAGATTTTCGTGCCCGATAGTTGGCAATAGGCTCGCCACCTATCGGAACCTAACCTTATTGGCTAAACGTGTGTGTTAATTCACCTCTGCCTACCGTTTTCAGGGATGTAAATGTATGTATGTGTGCATTAACTTTAGCAACAGCTAATTACATGTATCTTGGTTTAGTAGAAAACAGATATGGAGCTCCTACGTTAAATAACATAGCTGTTAACATCTTTATAAATGCACAAGGCGGTGTTAATATTAAAAACGTTAATACCAGGGCTGAACAGCAGCCCAATAAGGAAGCGCCTCGTACCACGCGGATCGGCCATTACCCGCGGCTGATATTTTTTACGACGCATTTCGCAGGCGAAACACGTGGGTGTAAACATCGCGCAGTTTAGCGAGCCCCATCCGAGATACCACACTTTTCAAGGAAGCCTGTACAGTTTAAGTAATTAACAGTTCGAGTAAAGCGATACCGCGAGACGTAATTGCGCGCAATTATATTCCTGGAATTCTTCGGGAATTCCATATATCTTGATCGAGATTGCTCGGCAAGGAACGTTGCTGGCCGTTTGCTTTCCATCAGGAATTTTGATGGGAACACCCGGGGTTGAGGTCAAATGGAGCCATCTTTTATGGCACTCGATGCTGGAAATCGGATAGCGTTCTCGCCTTTGTGGGCAAAGTACATTATAATTCAAGTTCCTAAGCAGAACCAAGCATCATTGTAGAGGAAACCTTCTGCTCTGAATTATAGTCTGTACCATCTAACTTGTCTTATTTGGTAAACAATCTTGGCACACCTTTTTATTAAAAATGCAGCATTAAAATCAACTGATAACTAAATTTAATAGGATTCAGTCTATAATAACGATTTATTGTAATAGATTATTGACTTTGTTATTATTTTATTTTTAAATGAGTGATTTTTTTAAAGTTGTGCCAAGATTGTTTACCAAATAAGCCAAGTTAGATGGTACAGACGACAAAACTGATGATCATGGTAAGAGTCAAGAATAACTCTGAAACGCTTTCAAGGAGACTCAGCATTTATAACGTATTCTTCTGGCCCCGCCTGTCTTAACAAGGCCCGGACCAAATTATCGTCTGAAAAAACTCATTGCCTACTATGGGCCCCCTCGGAGTAATCCACGTTGAAGCTTTAGAATTGCTCCTCAATGAACGTACAAATTCTGTTTTTGTTTATTTCGTTCCCTTATAAATTTGGACTGTCGTCATTTGATTCAGTAATTCTAAAATACTCTCCGCATCAAGACTATATTTTTCAAACTTTTTCTGAACACAATTTTCTTTCTAAAATAGAGGTTTTGACTCAAATGCACTAACGTTCGTCCTCAGAGACGTCAATTAATTTAATACAATAAAAAGTCAATTAAAAACTATTCGCTATTCTTGCCGAGATAATAGTCTAGTTTTGAATTGACTTGTTTTGTATTATGCACTCTTTAACGTTAACTTACGTCCCTGAGTGCTGCGGCTGTAAGAAGAATTAGAGATTAATTAACATTCTAGATGTGCGTTACGAGTGCTGTAACATCCAAGGTACTGGTTCATTTCAGTTGGTGTTTCAGCCACTACGTGCCTCTATAAAGAGGAAACTTGAGGCACCCTAGAAGCGGCGGGCAGTTTGTATGCAAATACTGAGTTATTCCGGGATATTGCGACCTTGCCTTCGCGCTTTACTACGGACTGATGACGACGCTGCTCCCATAAACAAAACAACCTTTATTCTCGTTGGTGGAAGGTGCATTTTATGTTGATGCAAATCAAAAACTGGAGACGGATAAACATTCGCGGTTGAGCACGTGCAGGTTAATGGATTACTGAGTACTGACTGCGACATTGACGGGAAGCTGTCTGAATTTGATCCTTTTGACAAGGTCATAAGGTCGTCGGTGACGGCAAGACTGTGATGGAGAGCGTCAGCGCTTTTGTTGATCCTACAGTGTATATTGTAAAACATGAAGCCACTTTGCTCTTAAGTGGTATCAAAGTTGATGGATCTGAGTTATAAAGGACCAAGTGAGATTATATTTTGGTAGAGTATGAGATTTTTACAATTTCATACAAAATTTCTAAATTCGAATTTTACTAAAGTGATAAACATTTCTAATTATTCTATAGAATCTTCTTAAGACGATTTTGTTCTTACCTATTTTCAAGATGAACATATTTATATTATAATAATATTAAAAAATATTTGACTCTTTGTGGTTAATAGATGAGCGGCGAACAAAACTGGCATTATGTAAACGAAACGTGTACTTACGTACGGATTTTCCGAGGGAAGAGATTCGCCAAATAAACCAAAGTTAGGCATAATCAGCGAAAGCCCACGCACCCGAGGATTTAATCAAACGCCGTCAAGGCAATCGGGAACACTTTTAATTGTTTTTTAAATCTCCTCTCCCATCTGACTCCGTGTTTGAGATAAGTCCATTCTTTTAGGGAACAAAAGCTCTAAATTTCTCTTTCAACTCCCGGTTGGAATTTATTATTGATGTAGAACAGGATTTTCAATTAACAACTAATTATAAATCAGGGCTTTCGAAATGAGCACCTTTATTTATGTGGCAGCACCGCAGAGCGCCGTTAAATTAATCCCTCGCAGTGTCGTAAGATCTGTTGAGTCCATTAGATCTGATAATAAGTCAGCGGACGTTTCTGTAACAGGGATTTGGGCTTTGATGACTTTGTCATCAGTGGGGGTATACCAACGAGGAAATGTGTTGTTCGAATCATTATTTATACGTAAAACTAGGTTATTTTCATAATTGACGTTGACTGATAGTGTTAGTAATAAAGACACTTAAAGATGCTATTATTTTGAAAGGCCAGACAATATTAATTATTTATAAAAATAAATAAAAAGACTTAGATAGGCTGTTATTTTGTAAGACCAGATAGATTTATCATAATCATTCAACAATTAAATTAACATTAAAAATTACATCGTTAAAAGAGATGCTTACATAAAATTTCCCGACATAAACAAAGAATTTTAACATTTCTTGACAACGGCTTCGTTGAAAAAGTCTTTCTCGCTCTTTGAGAATAATGCAAAGTGTGTATGTGACGGGTAGAGCAAAGCAACTGAAATCGGCTTACATAATATTGGGTATGGTATATCACATTCACGATAGAGTACCGCCTGCCAGTGCGCGTCCTGAAAATTACCTACATAAATCACGCCTATATCCCCGAAGGGGTAGGCAGAGGTGAATTAACACCCACGTTTCGCCAATTTATTTTCAGTCCCATGTAATAGGTGGCTAGCCAATTGCCATTTATTCGGCACGAAAGGCGCAGTACATTGCTAGGTATACAAAAGGAACGCACATTCCTTGTCCTGAAAATTTACTGATGTAAACAGCGGCTTTGTAATTCGACCAATCTTTCTGATTCGCGCGAAGACAATACGCAAGCAGTGGGCCTCGCGGGAAATCTAGCCGAACCGCACCCACGGCCACTCGCCGAACGAAACGATTCCGTTTAATTGCCCCTCCTAATTGCTAGTGCAAACTGAGGCTGGCTGGATTAGACGAGGCTTAGGCGACCTACATGTTTATTGCCTAAATACTGAATAAAGCCAGCTTATCGGTGTGCTATTCGTACAACATGGAGAATGTAGAAGATTATGAGCATAATGATTAAGTCATATCTTTTTGTGTCCCCAAAAGTGGATGTTAATTCATCCCTGCCTACTCCTTTGGGGAAATGACGCGTGATTTATGTGTCTGTGTATAAATTTTAATAATCTGTAGGTACCGAAGGAGTAATGGACGTTCCTATTTTACCACCTAGCAATATACTACGATGCGCGTGCCCGATGGATGGAAATAGGCTTGCCACCTATTACATGGGACCTAACATAATTGGCAAAACGTGGGCGTTAAGTCACCTCTACCCACCCCTTCGGGGATAAACAGGCATGATTTGTGTGTAAATGCGTATTATAGTAACACGATTGCTCCACCGAATGTCACCACAGTGTATTAACCTAAATGATCACTACATCTCGCCAGTGTATGGAATTCGCCTATAGGCATACGCCTGGCAATTCTATTAAAATTTTACCATACACTCCACAAAAAACGATGCAGCTCATTCCCCGGTATGGGCACTTACAACCCTCAGATCCGCCTCGAGCGGTGGGGTGGTGACAATTGTATTTCTGCTCTGTCCTCACCGCATTGTGAAAAATATTCGTATAACGTATGCGAATAATTTGAAAGGTGGTTTTTGGTTTGAATTGACGCAAAATGTATACAAAGTTAATTCTCAAATAGACTATTCTGTTGTATTCTATAGAAGAGTTCGATATTGCAAAAATACCAAACTGAAATAACTCGCAAGAAGCAAACGCTTTTGAGGCAGCTACAAGATATTATCTACAGCTACAAGCTTATTATCATCACAAACGGGGTTTTTCGTCTTTTCTTGGTAGAACTTTTTTTTGTATTCAAGGCTTATTTTATAAAGGGCCAAATACGGAAAGTAAAGCATTAACAACAACACGAACTGTAGTTTCGGGAATATTGAACATTTACAGTAAGGTCTCTATTACATAGAGCATACGTCCCATATTCCGAAGTGACAAACATTACCATACCTCCACTCACCGGCCCGATGTAAAAAGCGACACTTAGCAGAAGTGGCGGACAAGAGTCTGCTCACAGCTGGGCTCCGCTGCCGATGGGGCCGCACCCGCACCGCTGCCGTCGCAAGTTGAAAACCTATTGTCACTACCCCCATCTCTTCCAGTGGCGAATACTATTAGTCTTCGTCGTAGTTTAGAGGTAGGTACTATCCCAGACGAACGCTCTGCATTCCAATTTCCTATGATCCTCTATCGATTATTCCGGATCTTTCCCCGACTGTGCCTTGCAAAAATAATGCAATGATGATTGTTGCCATTCTGCGCCATCTCGATTGTCCCCAACAGTGTGCAGAGCATCTTGAAGATTGATTACGAGAGTGGCGCGAACCTGGTCTAATTCGCTCGCTAATTATTTGGAGCCGGTGAAGTGTGACATTGCCATACTTATCCCCTTTAAGCCTCGGTGAGTACCGTGAACTGTGAGTAGAATTTTGTCACTGTCCTGAGTTACTCATCCTTGCGCTCAAATCCCAATCTAGCTTCGATGTCTTGAACTTGATCACTCTCTCCGTTCATCTATCTCTCGACATGGTTCTTTGCGTCTTTTTTTACACATACATTCATTAATCACTAGCATCTTTCCGGTGTGATGGATGATATTAATCAAAAGGGAGTGGATGGCTTGATGAGTGGAAGACGAAACATACCGCGCGAACTGACATAGACTGGAACAGAGCAGAAAGAAGAAGAAATCTTTTGGGGGTTTTGGTAAATTGCTGCAACGCCGCTCCTACTCTAACTCTAGTTGATAAGATTTTTCGTCATGACTTTCAGTATCTTCTGTCGCTTTTCACTTAAGCCAAGCGGTAAGCGAGCGAGTCCATTAGTAGGCCGGTGTACCACGCTGTTAAGTCAGAAGTGGCGCTGTGGAGGCACACATTGATGACTTTCCTACTACTAAATTGGTTACTCCAGAAGAATGCACTTTAAAGAAGTAACCCTCCGCAAAGAGACATTACTTATAAACTGCTCAATTCCAGATAAACTCCACTCCAATCTTTTAATCGCTTAAAACGGTGCAGAATTCACAACCGCCGCGCCTTGTGGTGAGCAGAATACAATATTGTCACCACCCCCATGTCTGCTGTGTGACATGACCTAATCGGCGAAACGTGGATGTTGATTCGCCTCTGCCTACCCCTTTGGGCGAGGCGAATCATTATATTGTGATAAATTATATTCAAGGAAATGCTAGGGTAGGTAACATTTCAGTTCTTTCACATTTTGGTTGAATGACCCAGAGTCAAAGAAAAATGCAAAAACGCGTGCTGGTTTAAAGTTGAACCATTAAATGAATCACTATATTTCTTTAGACGCGACTGAATGTCTATCACAGTAAATGACTGCCGCCGCCGATGACTAGCACGTCAATAGGGGAGCAGGAGGTATGAGTAATCAAAGTTCTTTAGACCACTCGCCATGGCACATCTTAACCATTATCTCCCTCCCTTATCTCATCCTATTTGGGATCGGCACGGTATGTCCTCTTTCTCCACTCTCTCTTGTAACTCGTTCTCTCCTCATCCACATACATCACCTTGACATCATCATAATCCATGCATATTTTCAATTTCTTCTACTTCTTCTTCGACGTCCATCAACATTCATGTCCTTCACTTTTCGTGGCATGGCACATCTTAATAATATCTGAAGAGATAAACGCCCCCATTTTTCCATCTAATATAAGTCTCAATAACGCAGAAGCAAAAACAAATATTATATTACAGAAAGGCTCTGCATCGATAGATTACAAACTGCAGGAGTATTTACTGTAGCTCCATAGATCAATGTCGATAGTAAACACTCTCCGATAATCGCACGTTTAAGCTCCGCATTAAAATGCATCGCCGTGTTTTAAGTGCACTCCGCTTAACTGCCGAGCTGTGCGATGTTGTGTTGGTGTCCATATTAAAACACTGGCTGCGTATCGAACGGCAGGAATACACACATACACATACACATAATTCACGCCTATATCCCCGAAGGGGTACGCAGAGGTGAACAAGCACCCACGCTTCGCCAATTATGCTAGGTCCTATGTAATAGGTGGCGAGCCTATTGCCATTTATCGGGCACAAAAGTCGCAGTACTTTGCTAGGTGGTAGGTATAAGAGGAACGCTGCTGCCCATTCCTCATTACTGATTTATCCTTAGTCCCCTTGTACGACACCCACGGGAGAGATTTGGGGTGGTGACAATTGTATTCTACTCTGCCGTCACCACACGGCACGGAACGGCAGGAATGCTTGCAACAAAGGTGGTATTAATGATATACATACAGAAATCACGCCTACACTTTTATGAACAGCCAAAGCGTGTCCAGAAAGGCTCGTATGGCTGTTCATAATGGAGTGCTGGTCCCGACATTAATGTATGGAAGTGAAAGTTGGGTATGGGAGAAGAAGCATGAAAGTAGAATAAATGCAGTAGAAATGAGAGCGTTGAGGAGCATGGCTGGGGTAAGGCTGAGCGATCGATTGTATAACAGTGTGATAAGAGAAATGTGTGGTTTGAAAGAAAATGTAATGACAAGGATTGAGAAAGGGATGCTCGCATGGTTTGGTCACGTAGAAAGAATGGATGAAAGGAGACTGACAAAAAGGATATACATGGCGAAAGTGAATGGAGAAATGGGAAGGGGAAGGCCTAGGCGGATCTTTCATAATCAAATTGAAAGTCTATTAAATAAGGGCCAGGTCAAGAGTACCCGAAACCGACGGGCATGCATGATGAGATTAATGAGATTGGATGAAGCGAAAGAAGTATGTAAGGATCGTAGCAAGTGGAAAGAAGTGATCTCTGCCTACCCCTGTGGGAGAAGGGCGTGATATATGTATGTATGTATGTATGTAATCACGCCTATTTATCCCCGAAGAGGTGGGCAAAGCTGCATAAACACCCACGTTTTAACAACACAACGTTGCCCCAATTATGTTGAGTCCCATGAAATAGGAGCCGAGCCTATTGCCATCTAACGGGAACTTAAAGCGCAGTAAATTGAACGCTGTTCATCGCTGCCTTTACACTTAGACTTCTTATAAAGAGCCTTATAAAGATATGCGAAGGTGACGATTGTGTTCTCTGTCGCCACCACACAACAATTACGTTTGGGGATAATGTTTGACAGTGTAGTTTACACATACAATTATATTAAATAAAAGGCATATTATGCAGACAATATTAAGGATCATAGATCAAGCCAAGATAACCAATTAGTTTTGATCGTCGCCCTTAATTATTCACTAAAAGTGACGACAGTAGGTTACACTTATACCACTGACAATCATCTAGCCACCAAATGACGCAAACTTAATTTAATCATACTTAAAAGCGAGGTGTCCTCCAGAGGCAAGCAGATAATCTCAAAAGAGCCAAAACTCATCACGGCGGCTCCAGCCCAAGGGCTAATTGCTCCAAATGGCATATTGAGACACCATGAGGCCATGGCGCTAGGAGAACACACGTTAAAACGGCAAAAGTTCCGCAATAAGCCAGCTCTATCCCGACAGCATTATGCCGTCTGCTCAACATTCAAATATGACCCTTGGGGACGCGTCAAAAGTCGTCAAGGCCGCAGCGAAAGCTCGCTTCGTCTTCAGCCCTCGCCGCCCAGATTTATGCGACAGACACACGAACTGTTTTGTTTTATTGCCGTTTGTTCCAAAGAGTTAATCGAACGCAACAAACAACCGTGAAAAATAGCGGAGGGGGCATTGTATCATGCGCTAGATCAGCGATAGCAAGGGGTAGACCAACTCTAGGGAAATATAGCTAATGAATACATACAGTATACACAAATCACGCTCCTAAGTGTTAGGCAGAGGTGACATGTGCAGAAGAATGTTAAGTATTAACGTGATGAGACGTAGAAGGAGGGGAAGACCAAAGCAGAGTGTAAAGGAGGATATGATATGCGAGCAATAATAATTGCTTATCCACTGGTAAGAAATTGGTGAAGAATAGAGAGGAGTGAAGAAGAAAACATGTTGTGCCGACCCCGCCTAGAGCGGGATAAGGGCAGGAGAAGAAGAAGAATGCCTTATGAGCGAGTGATTTAATAATAATAATGCCTTACTTACACATCCACAATAAAATAACAATAACAAATAAAATCGCCCAAAATAAAACCTTGATTTGTTTTCAGTATACTTATTTTTTTCTTTATTCAGATCAGGCAAATGGATCAACCCCGATCCGGCCCTGAATTCTTTATTTAAATGTGGGTTATAAAACATTTCACGAGTCTTGGGAGATTTAGGTGATGATTAGGTTTCGATTTCAACGCAGGGATCCGTCTTTACCACAGAAGAGTATTCTGACAATCTGTTTGATTAAACGGGATAGTACCTACCTAATACAATACGGCGGGATTCTATTAAGTATATCGATCGTATGATAATACATACATACATAAATCACTCCTCTTTTTCCCCGACCGAAGATATAGGCAGAGATGTAATAACATCAACTTTTCGCCACTTATGTCAGGTGTCATATAAAAGGTGACGAGCCCATTGTCATTTATCGGGCACGTATATTGCCAGGTAGTATAAGAAGAACGCTGCTGCCCATTACTCATCGCGCTCAACCCTTAGTCACCTTGTAAGACACCCGCGCATGAGATTCGGGGTGGTGACAATTTATAGTATTCTGCTCTGCCATCACCATGGCCACATGGCCACGTTCGTACGTTAACATGTTCTAGAATCACTAGAACATAATAATTAAGATTGATATAAAGAAAAAAAATTTGAAATTACAGCTGAATTTATCCTACATTTTTTTCACATGTGCTAGTCCAAACCTAAGTTCTCAAAGCTCCCAAAGTTTAATATGCTTTCATCTCAGATAAATTAAGAATAGTCTTAACGTCTACGGCTTGTCATAGCGACAGCTACGAAATGTCAAACGCACAGAAACACGAAGTTGACTAGCGTAGATTGCCTTCATCTACACGTTGTATGTCACATCAAATTAAAATTAAAACCATAATTTAGTTTCTATCAAACTTTGTTATGGCAGTTGTTGTGTTTTAATCTCCTTTATTTAGAATACAAACAGATTGTGTAAGTAATGATTTATTATCAACGATGGAAAAGCCTTCACCGGTTTTGCAGTATCTAACAGCCCTTAATATTTTACTTACGGATCATTTAACTACAATTTCTCAAATCAACTTTCAACCTTTACTTGTTTGACGTAAAGCACAAACTCGATTCGATTTTGTTCGAAGAATTTGTATGCATCAATTACTAAGAATACCAATGCTGATGAAAATGACATTATATGGAGTAAAGTTCTGATTATTCGACAATGCTAAGGCGCTGTAGTATCCCTGACTGAATTAAGTACTTTATCCAACTTTGCGTCACAATCCAAATAAAAACTAGAGAATGAGGTGACCAAAACGCTACGGTGTGACGGATACCGCTCGGCCGTAGCAAGATGCTTATTTAATCCTAAGTTAGACACTAAACATTTGTTATCAATAAAAACTTATTTTTAACTGTGAAAAAAACTTGATGGTTCTAATTTCTTAAAAAATTAAAGTAGTTTCTAATAGTAGAAACTTACATTAGTACTCAATAACATAGTAACCTTCAAATCATTAAAATTTGGGTTAATAATAAAAATTATCGCTTGTGGGTACTTTTTGCTATTAAGTACAAAACGACCACAAGTTAAACTAAAACCAACTTTGTAAATAATGTCCAACAATCCACCCCACTTACCGAGCGAAGGTGTCTGAGCCCCAGCGATCACTGGCGATAAAAACTAACGCGGTCTCAGAACGCGACGTCGTAAAACTTTGCGGGAAACAGCCGCGACGTCTGCACGGCCGATCGAGACGGCTCGCGGGCGCCTACTGCGGCCTTTACGCCGCCCGCCCTACGGCCGCCCGGGGCTCGGCCGTGCCGCAACTATACACGGTCACACCATAAGCTTTGTGTACAAGTCACTACATAAACAACTTAACAGTCGTATTTTTAATGTCATTTAGTTTCTGCTGTAACGTTTTTTACCTAATTATCAATGTAGAAACGATACCATATCTATGAGCAGAACGATCAAGCAATGCAAATATTCCACTTGTTATTCTAAAATGTTTACGTAAATAAAATTGTATATAAATGTATAAATTGTACAGTATCTGAATTATATAAAAAACGCAGTCATTAAAATAGGATTTTTGTGTTATTTTTTTCCAAAAAATTATTTAATTACTTATGTTTTAGGTGCAAAATACCATTCCAAGAATAAAGGAAAGAAAGAAATGTCAAAAATTCGCAAATATTTTAATTATATTTAGGCCGCCCGCCCGCAGTTGCGAGGGCGGGTGCCCACACGATCCACTAATGTGCCTCGTCCGAGTAACTGATTGTGGCCGTCACGGGACGTGTGTTGCGACGCACTGCCTAATGAAAAACTTAATTGACAAAATTAGTACGCAAAAGAAGCCCGTGGTCCTATATGCCACGGGTTCTAGTCAGGGACTGGTTTAGAATGTTTTATACTTTAATTTTATCCTATTTTATAATCGCCGGCTGGTTTAGTTAAATGATCAGCCCCTCTAGACAAAAGACCAAAACAAATTTATTATATGAAACTGTTAACTCACGTACCTACTACAGGGAAAGCAATATGGCCACCGTCGCGTCGTGTCAAATGTAAGAGTACTTTTGTCAATAACTTACATTTGTATTAATTGATTAAATTGGCCACTTTTCTGGGCCTGGCTATTGGCTAAAAAGTCTTGCTTGCCGGCTTGACGGGTCTATCGTCAGTTTTTTGATTAACTTTTTTTGTATTAAGTACTCATTACAGTTAATTGACGTTTCTGAGTGCGCCCGTAGGTAAGTTGACGAAACCCTCTTTTTCCATACGAGCTTACAATCACGTCCTTCAAATAAGGAGGACCGCCACACGATTAAAAGTTGAGGCCCAGAGCGTGAGACCACCGATTACCATGTAAATAACTAATACCCTTGCTCATGAAATATTCACGGGTGCGATCGATGCGTTCATTACACTTAATTAAACAGGCGGTGGAGCGTCTTCACGGAAAGAGTGTTTTGCTGCGATGTTGTAAGAAAAGTAAGCTTTACGCCACGGGGGAGCACAAATGAGAATAGTTACTGGACACTGCTTCAGACGGAAAGTACGCGGCACAAAATTAGTTAATTGAAATGCCATACTTACAACATTTTGGCTATTTATAAAAACTAGGTATTATTGTATTAGACCTTTGACGTTATAATACAGTAATACCTAGTTTAGTTTTATTATCTTGCTTTTTTGTACCTACTATCGTTTTAAAATTTGAATAAAATATAATGATTATTAACATAACGTTTACGAATTATTGATAGAGTGATGACAAGAGTAAGTATCCGAAACCGACGGGCATTATGAGATTGGATGTAGCGAAACTGTATAAGGATCGTAGCAGGTGGAACGAAGTGATCTCTGCCTACCGCTGCGGGAGAAAGGTGTGTAGTGTGTATAAATGTTATAATCATTTACAAATAACATGACGTTTACGAATTACTGATAGATACAATGACGACATAAATAAATTCATAAAAAAGTGGTATTAAAAAAATTACATACATACGTTGAGATTAATTACTATTCGATATTAATTTCAACATTATATGGAAATGTTAGAAAAAATTGTACAAAGATTTTGGTGGTTAGAAAAAGTTCGAAAAATTACCACTGCAGTGGATACGGGTTCCATTCCCGCATCAAGACCATAATCTTTCGAACTTTTTCTAACCACCAAAATCTTTGTAATATTAAGATTAATTGTGGTTGTTATTGTATACTACGTCACGGCACTCAACCCGTGCTGTAAGAAAGTGCTATGCGCGCGTGCTATATGCGCACTCCGCTCCCAGCCGTAAAGAGAGCTTAAGCCCCCTAGACACGTTTATTACCTATTCATTTCAAATAAACCCTTGAATCGTAAAATCGATCGCTCAGACTTTGTCGTCGCTCACAGCTGGCGCTTTTGTTTTGGGCGCAACTCAGTATTTACAATTGTACACGAAAGCATTTACTAACATTGTACTACGTCAATGTACTCTGTTCGTGCTAAAGCTTCATATAAACAACATGTAAGCTGATACATATGAATTTAATGCTATAAAATAACTTTGTCAAAGGTACTCGACAAACTGGTTTTATATCTTTTGAAAAGTCGTGAGAAGCATTTTCATTTTATATCATAAACTAGCTAAATCTGAAAACGTTGTTTCGCTCTTATCACATTAGGGTATAAAAATTCCCTACATGTTCACAAACAAAATTGGTCAAGCAGTTTGACTACGTTGTCACTGTTCAAAAGTCTACAGAATCGGTAAACTGAAGAATTGGATTCAAAAACAGTACCGTGTCCAGAATCCAAAATTTATTAGGCACATACTACACCTTTATCAGCAGATTTCACTTTTTCACTCGCCCCAACTTTCTTGCGTGCATTCCACGGAGACGCACTTTCTCTTAGCGACTTTCGGGATTTGGTTGGTTGTTTATAATATTATGAGCAACGGAAATGTCCTTTCCAAAACATGTTAGTGTTCCTACTCTGCTGCTATATTATTCTAGGGGTTGTCTATTGTCATATTACACAATGTACCATTTTTACGGAGTAATTCAAGTCGATACTCGAACAATTTTAACCAAAAAAGCAAATACATACAATGTATAAGCAATTTGAATATATGGGCTCGAATTACCTAGATATCTCTCATACAATAGACAGTTTTCCATGCTGACCTGCGGGGTATGTAAGCCTCTTTCAATCGCTTTCCTCTACCTGTCACTCTCACTCATTGAGAATAATCGCAAAGTGTGAGAGTGACAAGTAGACGAAAGTGATGGAAAGAGGCTTACATAATGGGGTTCTGGGAGCATGGAAGACTGCCAGCCTCGACTCGCCCCCGGGAGATTGCCCGGTGTGGCATCTTGCAAGCATGGACACCGAAACGGTAGAGGGCATATCACCAACAACAGCATACCCAAAGAGTGTTGGTTTCAGGCAGGCAGACGAATCTAAAAACTAGGCCAAAACCTTTCCATTATAAATTACTTTATTTGATTCTTTGACATTCTTAATAGAAATAATTGTTTAGCTTTAGAGTTCACTAAAGCCAAGAATAGTTCTTGATTCATTTTTAAGCTGCCTGATAAGGAGCAATAAAGAACTCAGTTGCTATCATTATTTCGAAATGATGTTATTGACTTCAGACATAAAGCCCGGATCGTTAGGTCGAATCGTGACAAAATCATATAAGTTTAATTTCACACGAATATAATAAAATGTAATGGTCCAAATGGCATAATTAAATAAGTCCTAAGCCGATACATTAACACGCAACTTGGAAATTTAGTTATTTCAATGGGAAACGCTATGATTTCAATTAAAAAATAAGGTTTGTTTATAGGTACGCTTAATTGTTATTACGATTGCAAAGGGAACCAAATTAGATCTACGAAAAATGAAAATATTTTGAAAAGTTCCCAAACAAACAATAATATTAGAGTATGAAATATAAATGAGTTGACGGCAGATAAGACAAGCAAGCAGTAACCAACCGCTGTCTCTCCCGAGCGGGTCAAATAACTAGAACAATCATTATAAAGAATATGATGCTGAATGGGCGTCCCTGGCAATACTGCGACTAAAGTGCTCAGTAGTTGGCAATGGGCTCGCCTTTTATTAATTGTGACCAAAAATAGTAGGCGAAGAGTATCTGTTAATACTCCTCCGCCTTCTTCTACGTCAGCAGGCACGAGTATCTACGTAAAAAGCATGGGAAATATTTATCTATGATTCATCCGGTCTGGTCTGCCCCCCTAGACAGTGGCCAATCTATTCGAGCGAATAGAATGTAAATGTATAAAACTGACGTACAGAGCATGCAAACAGCATGGCGACCGTCGTGTCAAATGCAAGAAGGCTGTCAAAAATTAACATTTGTATTTTACTACTACTACTCGAATGGATTGGCCACTTGTCTAAACACTCAGTACAACCCGTGCTAATGTGCATTTTTGGACGACGATAACACCTCAGTGCAGGTGGGATCCGACTGCGTCTTACTTTTCTGCACCATTTGCTCAATGAAGGCCATTAGCGAATTCGTCGGTGCAGCGCAGGTGAGTTAAGTTCACTCGGCGAGTGTCTCCGACGCAATTTAGTGAGCGCGACGTCGCGCGACACAGTGCTGGCACGGACGGGTACTGGTGACATCATCAAAGATAGTTTTCTTATAATCTGTTCTCCCTCCCCTGTTCCCAGTCTATCGGATCTGGGGTCGCAGTATGTTTCCTCTTCCATTCATATCGGCGTGACGTCATCAAGACATCCACTCCCTTTTGATTCATATCATCCATCACACCGGACAGGTAGGCAGGCTAGTGATGAATGAATGTATAGACATATTTTTTTAATATTTTTTATATTAAAAAAATATTTGAGACGGAACGGATCATGGTCGAGAGACCAAGGAACGGATAGTGATTGGGATGGAAGACTAACTGCTATACTCAGAGACGTCAACTAACGTTAATGAGTAAGGTACGACAAAGTATAATATAGTATAATGTTGTTAGGGACTCTGTAAATCTACACTTGGGTCACAAGTCTCAAGCGCTGGCAGTAATTTCCCTCTCTACCACCCGTATGTTGAATCCGTGGAATGCTAAGAGTTTTTAAGAGTTTTCGTCTCATACCAAATTTCAATATAGCTTCCATCAGAACGATCAGTGTGTACACCGATTTGTTCCGCTCGGAGTTGGTCGTAGAGGCGATGACGCGTCGCTCGCCTCGTTACCTCGCAGCCTCCGCTCCCCAGAGGGGGCAGAAGGTCGCAGCCGGACGGGACCGGGCTTACACCAACCCGAGGGCACTTAATAAAGCCCTCCACCGGGAACTGCGCGGAATAAGTGAGGCAGTACAATATTCTGTTTAAGCGACAACGGAACGTCACCAACAACATTAAGGACGTCTCCAATGATTATATCAAAATGGGACACAGCTTAGTGGCCTTGTCGATAAATTTAAACCTTTTTTTAATGCACTTGCATAAAATGTAGACGTTTCCTTGACTTGCAAAGATTTTGATGGTTAGAAAAAGAAAGAATTTCAAAAAATTATTATCTTGAGGCGGGAAACGAACCCGCGTCCGCTGCTATCCGGGCAGGTGCCTGACCGCTCGGCCACCCAAGACACTAATTAACTTGCCGAAATTCTTCTAATCTGTACACTTCACGTTGTAAGCCAACGGGTACCCTCGCAATGTAGAAATAAATTTCAAACATTCCAAAGCAGATATTTCTACAAATACCGTGCGGTCGGTTAAGCTTGGGTTTGCTTTATAAACTATTCGATTTTAATTTTAACATTATATAAATGTTAGAAAAATTAGTACAAAGATTTTGATGGTTAGAAAAGAAAGAATTTCGAAAAATTATTATCTTGAGGCGGGAATAATTAAGCGGAGATAATAATTTTTCGAAATTCTTTCTTTTTCTAACCATCAAAATCGTTGTACTAATTTTTCTAACATTTATATAATGTTAAAATTAAAATCGAATAGTTTCCTTGACTTTGTTTTATGCTAGATAGGGATGCTTTTGGTCTTTATCTCACCTGATGGTAAGTGATAATAGGGCTGAAGATGGAATAGAGCTTCACTTGGAACCCTCAACCATAGAGGGGCTGGGTATCTTACAATAATGCTGTAAAAATTATAATTATGGCGACAGATTTTCCATCTGTGTATAGTGTGTTGCAAGTAATGCTATATAAAAGGGCTTGTAACTGAAAACCAATATCGCTCAACCTACAGTCTTGATCGATGAAGTCCGCCAAATCATTTATACTAAGAGATATCAGAGGCTGAGTCGAAAAACAAGATAATTCAAAGGGAACTGCAGGCGCTATCTTAACGTTTCGGGTCATTTGATCCGACGCGCTATCGGCTGTAATGACGGTCTTCGATCGCACGGATTCATATCAATCGAACGAACAGCTGATTATGACACGTTTCTCTTACACATAGTCATTTGAGGGGGGAAAAACCGTCTGCTGAAAAAGTCTTACGAAGACAATGAAGTCGAAAAAATAGTAAAATGTTAATTGAGTAGGTAAATTAATAATTTCGTGAGATGACTGAACTAGAATAAAGGATACCAAAAGATGACTTGTATAATATTATATTTGTTGAAAATAAGAAATCAGAAATTAAGGCTGCCAATTATAAAAGACGAATTATAAATGACCAATTATAAATGCCAATTATAAATTGACCGGAAACCATGTGGTCTTGACGTAATAAGCCTCTTTAACAGAAAAGTTTAATTAGTGTCATTTATACAAAAAAAAATACCGCGAAGAAAACTATAGGCCTATCAAACCTTTCATAATTTTAAGAATTACCTTTGAAATATTAAATGTATCCCTAAATTCAAATGTAGTGACATGAAACCTAACATAGTTGACGAAGTGTATGTCTGCCTATTTCTTCTGGAAATGTTTATAGAATATACGCGTGATTTATTTATGAACGTATAGGTTAATACAAATTTCTAATTAGGTATGCTTTAACTAAGAATGAGTACTGATAAGTTTATTCGGTAATTCAGAAGCCTCCGTTCAATTCAAATAAATAAATAAATTCAGTATGCGCGCCTCACAGGAAGCATTAAGCGGGGCGAGCTCGTAACAACTAAGCTGAACATTTTATTCGGAAACTTTGCAAAACGTTTACACTCTTGTAAAATCTCTTTTGTTTTCGTGGCTGAGATGGGCCACTGTATTATATCGGGCTTAGGGGTTGTTCTGAAGAGCGGTGACTTGGGATTATCCAAATGTTTTGTACGGAGTCTTAGTAAGCGAAATTAGAAAGTATGCGTTGGAAATTTTTGACTTAATCATTTAAATAGTACAATTCTTTGATTTGTTTGTAGTTACCAATTTCGATAACCAAATAAGACATCTTAAAAATCAGGCTGTAGTAGCAGAAGTTTCGAAACAATATCAATAGCCAATTATTTTCCATCCATAGGAAATGCGTCATACAATTCGAGTAACCTCTTATGTATAAATTAAAGATATTTAACATACATAAATAAACCAAATACCCAAAGGGGATGAATACGCGTTACCGACATAACCCACATTTCGCTATTTATGCAAAGTTCATGAGCCTATTGCAATCTATAGGGAACGAAAATCGCAGCATATTTCTACACAAACAAGACTTATTTTTCTCAATAGTTTAGAAGCGGAATCGAACAAGCTTTATGCAAAGTGTGCCCCGACGGAAACGAACCCGCGACTGCGAGCTCTGACGACAGGATTTGATAAGTGCCGTTCTCGACTTATCCCGCATTGCCGAAGTTACCGAGGGATGCGGCTGAAGGCCTATAAAAACCACCATAAATACTCTTTAATACTTTTGAATTCGCCAGGGTAATGCTCGATATAAAAGTTTGCTCCGCGTATTTTGTGCTGTGAAAAATATGTCTTTGGAGAGTCCGTTGGTATCTTAACTCCTTTTTGTTTTATCTTGTGAAGATGGTAATCGCTACTAAGATTCTGAAACTACCCAAAAAATATACATAGAAAAAATCAAACATAATTAACCTTCGAAGTAAACCTCTCCCTTTACATGTAATCTTGTAAAGTAAAATTATCTAAAAATTAAGCTGAAACATATTGTAATTATAAAATAACTTATTTGCGCAACTATACTTACCGCTAATGTTCATAATTATAGAAATTATTGCCTCCGCTATTTATACAACTAGCAATCAATGGAACGGGAGCTTAATGCGGAATTACTCTGGGAATTAGTTCACTGTGCAGCGGTGAATAGTCAATAAAATGTTTTAGACGAACCACGAGTACATCTTTATAGTATAAAGCAACTTCTTCTACGTGATCCAGATCTTTATCAGAATTGGGTTCATCCAAGTGACTGTTTAATTTCGTAATTGCTGCAATGCTTATGTTCATGCAAAATAAACATCTCTTTCTCAATAGAATAGGCTACTTACACGTTATTACAAATATAGTTCCTCCGATTGATTTGTAAATTGATCAAAACCTTTCAATACTCCAAGCACGTTCCAAAACTGTTCCTGTGCAATACAAATTCAATTCACTTCTTACACACGCCATAATGAAATAGTTCATTATTATTTCCGACATGGGCGATAACTCAAATGGTGTACCACAAACGCGGGGCAACGAAGTACAAACGCCTACGACGAGCTAACTGTAAGCTATGGGAACCTAAGCCGCAAATGCGCTTGCCGGTGTTAAAGAAGCAATGTGTATTAATATTCATGCTTTTATCAACACAA
Source organism: Cataclysta lemnata (assembly GCA_963931975.1). Lineage (NCBI taxonomy): Eukaryota > Metazoa > Arthropoda > Insecta > Lepidoptera > Crambidae > Cataclysta > Cataclysta lemnata. The sequence goes on along the minus strand of OZ008347.1, from coordinate 130,827 downwards.
TGTGTGAATATCGGCCTAAAGAACGTACGTGGGAAATTTTAATTACTTCCTGCCTAAAATTTATAAGCTATAATTATGCCACTTACCTATTGTACCTATCCGAAACTGATATTTAATTTACATAGATACATAAATCACGCCTATATCCCCCAAGGGGAAGGCAGAGGTGAACTAGCACCCACGTTTCGCCAGTTATATTAGGTCCCATGTAATAGGTGGCGAGCCTATTGCCATTTATCGGGCACAAAAGTCGCAGTAGGTATATAGCTAGATGGTATAAGAGGAACGCTGCTGCCCATTCCTCATCACTGATTTATCCTTAGTCGCCTTGTACGACACCCACGGGAGAGATTTGGGGTGGTGACAATTGTATTCTACTCTGCCGTCACCACACGGCCACCGATATTTAATTTAAACTTATATAAACATCAACATAATCTTTGATTGAGATTTTCTTGATCATGTGGTAGTACAAACACACCCACCCATGAGATATTTTGTTCAAATTAGTCTGTTTTAGTCTTAATTCTGTTTCTGTTGGTTCGAGGTATTTTTTCTGGTTAGCCCATTCAGATTCTGGTATAACCATAACCGACTAATTAAGTGCTCATGTCCTTATCACACCAGTAGATAGTTAAAAATCTTTAAATTTTTAAGGCATGTTTCTTAAAACAAGTAACAACCTGTTTGGATAACTTCAAAACTCCTTTTGATATCGCATCAACGCAAACAACTTTCTTTTTAACTTTCTGGAAAGAACTAAGTCGCAAAAAAAACAGCTGCTCCAAACAAAATTTAGGAACTGACATAATTATTTTTCGTGGTTTCAATCTTGCTTATTATATATTGGTGAGATCTTCAAATAGTTTTATGTTTATTAGTGTTTAAAAATACAATCATAAGCACTGGTAGCTAGTTCTTGCATACTACAGAAGGCAGCTAAGTTGTCCAACCAGGTTTCATCTGCAATCTTTTGCACGACTCGTCATTTGTTCACTCAGGTGAACATAATTGAAGTGGAGATTTTTTTTTTATGTTAGCCGAGGAAGCTCTTGGGATTTATCTCTATCTGACGATAAGGGCCGAAGATGGCTTCTCCTGGAATCCTCAACCACAGAGGAACTGGCTATCTTATCACAAATTTTTGGAACACAATAATGTTGTTAACATTATTATTATGGCGACAGATCTTGTTAAAATGGTGGTAGCTAGACAGGCAGACTTAAAAAATAGTCATAACACCAACCAAAGATGACACACACTATAAGCCTATAAAGTTTTGTATCCTTATTATTGTATTCTAGTTAAAACATGCCGTTCTAAATTACGCAGTAGGCATAATAACAACATGTGAGTTTTCTTAAGCGAAGTTCTTCATAAACTTGGAGTGCGTAACATTCTTGGCGTTGGCGTGGAGTGTCGGCGGCGGCGACACGGCGTGGCGCGAAACAGATGACTCATTAAAACTTAGTTAATATTTAACGAGAGCCGCGCGGTCGCGGGTCACGTGTGGCTTCAGCGAATCTCATTATCTCTAATGAGCATTATGTCCTAATTGCTTTGTTAATTTTACAGTATCTTCAACATGTAAGATCCCGCACAATTATGCGGGATGCTTGTACGAGGCTTGTCACAAAATTGTGTAAGCCATTTCTTAAAGCATGATTGCGTATGAATATTGTATTCTTATCAGCAACAGTAGGTACAATCGACAGCACAGTCTACCACCAAATGTAAGTTTTTCTCAATCGACTTTTAGCTTTACGTCAAAATAGTTAAGGTTAACAATTGATTGAAGAAATATGATAGTTTTGGGTGTTCTAAAGTGCCATTGACTGTAATTAAATTATTGATATTGTAGGTTTAAAACGAATGTCTTGAGCATTGCACAGCTTGGCATATTTTTCAATCCTGCCAATAATAATCGACGAAATACATTTTTTTTTACTTTCCCGATAGGCTAGACACAACCATAATACGTATAGTGCAAATTGGTCCGCATTTACGGAAAAACAGTCTCTAAGCCTCCAATGCCATTGCCGTATCCGCCTCCGTCAAAGAGAAAACAATACTATGGCCCCCGCCAAGGACAAAAGTGCAGCACAGTCTCCGATAGCCGCAACAATAGTTTAATCTCGGTCCTGCCGAGGCATTGTGGCGGCGAGTGGCGCTCACTGAGCCGCGGCGGGCTGCAGCTCTGTTCCTCGTCATCGTTACACAGCATTTGGACGCAGTAAGCCGTTTAGACAACAGTGATAAATAAATCTATACTAATATATGCGCTAATCTCACGAACTACTGACTCAAATTGAAAATTATTTTTGTGTTGGAATGTCCATATATCTAGAAAAGCTTCTTCTTCTCCCTGCCCTGTTCCCAGACTATCTGGGGTCGGCGCAGTATGTTTCCTCTTCCATTCATATCGGTCAGACGTCTCAAGCCATCCACTCCCTTTTGATTCATATCATCCATCACACCGGACGATGAACGGAGAAAGTGATTGGAATGACAACATTCCAATTCATACTGCTCAAAGTTTTGGCTTAGGTTTTACAGCCGGCCGCCTGCCTGACACCAACCCTCTTTGGGAATATCTAGGAAGGCTATAGGCTATAAAACAGCCGGCATTAACGCCAGCGAAGCCGCGGGCGACTACTAGTAAAATTATAGGACAAGACTATGTTTCACGGTGTATATCAATAAGCACCCTTCGGCGGCCTAATGGTGGGGCGAAAACCATCACTACCACATCCATCACACTATATTACTATTTAGCTTACTATGTATCACTAGACAGCTGCTCTCTGAGTGGCTAAATGAGTCTATACCAACCCTATATTTTTTAAGCCTATGAAGAGCAAGTTTCTGTTAAAGTACTGATAACTTTGCAGAAGTCTCTAATAATATTTTGTGTATCAAATAGATCAAGTAACCATTTAGTCTTAATGCCACTGAAATAAAATATTCCATCGTAAAGCTGTGTTCCCTGAATAACTTTAACAGTTTCACATGTTTCAAACTTTTACCTCATTCCATATTCTGGGTGAGAGTGTAAGTAATTCGCTTTAATCGTGTAGTATTAATATCAAAGCCAAAATAAAAACGATTCGAAGTTTCAAATCATATCAACCTCTGTGTACCATTTCTCAACCTTCATTACCAGCATTTTAATGTCACACTGCTAAGGGCACAGGCCTTCCTTATGGATGGAAGAATATAGTGAGAATGGACCATAACCCACCACGCTGGCCCAGAGCTGATTCGTGAGTGTTTGGGTAACATAAATAAAAATATATAAACATGAACACTTTTCTGTAAAGTTTGCAAAATATGAAGGAACCGCGTTGGCCGTGTACTACGACGGCGAGGCGAACCAATCGGCGAGATTGGCCACTCTGGTCTGATTGCGCGTTGCCGATACCGGGGCCGGGAACAGACCACCCTTCGGATACGGCGCAGACATTGCAATATTCCCAGGAAGCGTAAATGTTCAATTCAATCCTGGGCACAAAAATAAAATATCTTCATTATAAACTAAGGATGTTTTATTATAGGACTAACTAAGGATGTTTTATTATAGGACTTACACATCATGACAAAATCTCCCAATCAGAGATTTCGTCTACTATTCAATTTTGTCTACATGCAGAGTATTGTAGCATTGAGTATCAAAGTATTGGCTCTGCCACACTATAACTGTAATCCTATACCTATATGTCAGAGCCACAACATTCCACGACCAATCCGTAGGTCGCGACCACGGAGTGTGTCCCTCATAATTAATTCCCCGCCTGACCGCCGGGAGTCCCACCGTAAAAACCTAATCAAACTTTCATCATGTGCTCCTCCGCATATTTTGCTCGAACCGGATTGTGCTTATGCAGATACAAGCTTGAATAATCACGAGGGCCTCCACTCTCCACCACCCCTTCCCGTTATAATAATCTCCTCAAAAATATAGTTTATACTATTTTTGACCACTTTTAAATGAGAAATTATAGAACGTGCTGAGACTTGTCATATAACACCTATAATTTTGGTATTGATATTATGCATAGTTAGTTTAAATAGAAATTTAAAATTATAACAGCAGCATCGGGAATTCGGTAACTATAAACGAGACCAAATTCCTGCCTTAAAAATAAAGACGAATTTAGAAACAAACAGAACATCTTTAGTTTTTTATATTTAGTTCCAGCAACGAAGCAATCCAATAGAGAAGTCGTTTAAGTCTAAAAGGCCCCAGTTTCCACTAAATCTTGGAAAGGCGACATTAAATTTGAAAACACTAATGAGACGAGAAGGATTTAGTTCAACTCCAAACGCGAACATTCTTCACTATTAAAGAAGTTTTATATATAAGATCAACGGTCTAAAACTTTGGCCATAAATAAGTTTTTTTAACTGGATTCTATTTATAATAAGTAACCTACTTCTAACACTAGTATGTTAGTATCTTTTTCGCAGTGATAGTAATGGCGATAATTACCGTAATAGCCACATTATGTAATCCCTGCTGAGTTTGCGAGGTAGACCACATAATGACATCAGTATTTCTTGCACGATTATTCTCAACCATACATAGGTAATTTGGATAATGTTTCTGTTTGTTCGGTTTCAATAAACACTTTCTTATAAGAAATTATAATTTCTTTATAAACAGAAAATTTTGATATTATTATTATATGCCTCATAGAATAATCTTTTACATATTCATTTTACTTTGCTTTTTTTAATTCCTTATTTAGTTTGGTGTGGCGTGTTAGGCGTAATATTACATCTCGTAACAATACTTTGACATACTGATTGTGTAGGCGTCTATCATTCAATTCACAACCATTCAGCTTAAAGTTATAAGGTAGATTGTTCTAAGAGGTAAACTAAGTTAGTAAGTCAACTAGGTAGGTAGGCTAGGTCAGTTCTCTTGTGACCATACGAAGTTCTGCTGGCGAAAAGTGTAATAGTAATAAGATACTCATTTCATAAAATGCACAATTAGTAAATACCTGAAAAATATACCACACATCAAGAGGATCGTAAAAAGCATGCCATGATGATGATATTGGTATACATGTTTGATGTAGTTACATTTAATATGGTTTTATGAAAAATCCTGTGCTACCTGGATTAAGTTGAGGATCTCTCAGACCGTCAGTTTGATCCATTTGTATGTAGTTTTTGGAATGGCGTAATATTTGGTACACAATCTGCAGAATAGTCAAACGCCCAGCAGTTATTTAATGAATTTGAGTGCGTAACTGTCCAAGCGACACTCACTTTGATCGTCGCTTGTATAAAATTAATGCTCATGCCGCAATTAGTGCTTCAGCTACGCCACGGGAGTGCGAATAAGTCTCCCCTTGAGCAAACACGGGAAGGTTTCTGTACGAGCGGGGAGCGAGCGGTTGTAAGGCGCCGCTTCCCGCAGGTACAGAATTGTTGGTGGATAGGAACTACTCCAGGGAGTAGCCCTGGCAAGTAGCTGGTATATGGTAGGAGGAAGCTACCCCAGGGAGTAGCCCTGGCAGGCAGCGGGGAGGGAGTAGTGAGACCCAACACGGCCGATTGGAATCTAATTTATTGTATAAATAATTACAGTATTTATTTGGTTTACATGGTCTGTACACATTGATAGCTTTTGTATGTCTCTCATGGGTGTAAACTGCCAACGGTGCGCTTGGTGTGTGTAGGTCGCCTCGCTGCTGACTCTGCTCCTCGGGTTAAGTCCAATGTTCGACTCGTGGCTCGAACATACTCCCGACTCCAGAAAGAGATGGGCAGGGCGTCTCCGCCCCGTCTGGTAAATAGTGTCGCTTGACGATGAATGGTTCAAGAAGAGATGGTATTGGTTGCTAATTGAATGGTGACACAACATGCTGCCGGCTCCAAGAAGAGGTGGTATTGGTTTCTTGACATTGGTGAATCGGAACATGGCATCGTTGTTGTTTGTGGATTCTCCACATCAACTAGGCAACTTCTCAGTACTCTGGTGAGACCCGCTGGTGGGAGGCCAGAGACCGATTCGCTTCGCTGTGACAATGTTGGTGCTGTATTGTGCATTGTTGATTTTGACCATCTCCCTTCTAAGTTTAGCAGCAAATCCAGCAAACGAGGCTCCGAATGATGATGTGGTATTGTACCCCATGAGAGACTGTTGGTTGAGAATTGGTTATTCATTATCATGGTTAGTAAAATAGTTTGGTTAGTAAATTGTAAGTACATAAAAATATACATACTATAAAATACTTGTAAATAAAGTGGTATAATGAGAATGAAATAAAATGTTGTATCTTACCTGCCTTAGTATGCAGTGTAAGGGTGTGTATGATAAGTTATCCTTACCTGGCTGGTTTGCAATGTAAGGATGGTAATGGTAAGTTAGCCTACTCGCTGCTTGCGTAGTTAGGGCTATAATGTTTATGTACCCTGCCTGTTGTCTGCAGTGCTAGGGTTAATGGTTAGTTGTCCTTACGCGCCTCTGGTCTGGGTCGTGGGGTGTGTAGTGTGTGGTTAATGTATGTGTGTGTTTTACGTGGCTTTAAATTTATTGAGTGTAGATTCAACAAATAAATTGGCAATAAATGGTATCTATATTGGTGATGGTAAAATAGTAAATATATGAGCACACGCCACGCGGTTGGTTATGTATTGTGAACTGTGTTATATACTAAATGAATATTTTAACGTAGTTGATGAGGTTCACAATGGTAAAAATATAAAATAACTGGTTAATAATATGTGCTAAATAATGTGCTGTGTACAGTACCGCTAAAATTGTTTATGAATGATCAGTTATAAAATGTTGTAGGCTGCCCCGCTAACCAATTAATGTATAATTAAATATTAAAATGACCGTAAATAATTTTGAATAAAAGTAAAATTGCTTGCTTGCAAATACCGTTGTTATTATCATTGTTTCGGTATGCGAGGATCGAGTTACCGGTCTCAAGAAGTGCTGACGACTTCATTGCGCCAATAGTTAATAATCGCTAAATGTGTGTTTGATTTGTTTTGGTGATTTAGATATAAATAGATAATTAGCTTGGTATAATTGTTAGTTATAATTGTTGTTAATATGGTAAAATGGTAATGTTAAATAATATGGTGAATGGTATAATATAAAATAAATAAATATCGTAGCTCAGAAGGAACAATGATAAGATATGCGAGTAAGTTACGAACGATTGTAAGTCGTCGCTTCCCACTCACACAAACAGGATGCCGATCCAGGGTAGAATTCCCAGATTACAGCAGGAATGCTAGGAAGCTCGAAGGACCATATGTACGAGCGGGGAGCGAGCGGTTGTAAGGCGCCGCTTCCCGCAGGTACAGAATTGTTGGTGGATAGGAACTACTCCAGGGAGTAGCCCTGGCAAGTAGCTGGTATATGGTAGGAGGAAGCTACCCCAGGGAGTAGCCCTGGCAGGCAGCGGGGAGGGAGTAGTGAGACCCAACACGGCCGATTGGAATCTAATTTATTGTATAAATAATTACAGTATTTATTTGGTTTACATGGTCTGTACACATTGATAGCTTTTGTATGTCTCTCATGGGTGTAAACTGCCGACGGTGCGCTTGGTGTGTGTAGGTCGCCTCGCTGCTGACTCTGCTCCTCGGGTTAAGTCCAATGTTCGACTCGTGGCTCGAACAGTTTCATTAAATCACTCGAACGATGCCGTTAACATGGCGTATGCGTCGTCTTGTCCGCGCGGGACATAGCGGGATGCTAGGGGCGGGCGGCAATAAGCGGAGGCCATAATAAGCGATTTTAATTACAGGCTAGCGCTGAATTTACTGACGGGCATAAATATTATGTGACAAAGGCAATTTTGCACAGGCAAGTAAACTGTGATCGTTTGATTAATATTACATTATGTATTTTCAATACACGTCGCTGATAGTATACGTTTATTTTACTTTTAATATACGTCAGCCGACTATTTACAATTGAGCACAATTCAACAAAATCACAAGTCTCTATCATTTTTAGCACATTTATGATATGAAAATGATGAAGACAATTTTCTTTAATGTTATCGCATCATTAAATTCTACTTATTGTTCAACACTGTGATCCTCTTTATCGTGTACACAATATTCAGAAGAATAAAAAACCGATACCAAGAAGTAACAGATAACTCTTCATGACAATCGCCATAAAAAAGTAAAAGCCAAATACTTTTCCAGATACAATTTCCGTGAGCCGGTTGTTCTGTCTGCGTGAGAACTCGGTGTCATGCCTTCCAATGAACATAAATAAGAAAACTGTGCCGTACGGAAGGGGGGGGGGGAGGCTGTAGGAAATAAAAGGGATACGGGGTAGCTCGCCGAATGACAATCGAGAATTCAAATAAATGTCCAATTTAAATAACTATCCGATGAAAGTTAAGAGGGCGACGGGAACGGTTGGAGCAAGCAAACCGTGAAGCTGCGTCGAGTTCTTTGCATAGCGCGGGCCAGAGAGGCGACACTACGGAACCGTGGATCAGATCAATAATGAATGGGCTCTTTTACAGGAATTTGGCGTATGGCGCTTGTTACAAATTCTGATAATTTCGATAAAATTAAATTAATTAAAACATAAGAAATAAATTGTATTAAAAAAGCAAAAAAAAAACCAATTCTCACCTTACTTAGTCTTAAAATGTCAGTTCTAGGTGACAGAAATGTATTAGTAGATTGCGAAGATCGCCGTTGGTTTTCAACGTGTTGATTGATGGTTGCTCTAATTTTTATAAATTACTGAACGATCTGGCTGGCTGAGTTCAATTCAATTTATTCAGGAAACAATACCACATTGTATTCGAATATTGCAAACTTAAAACTAAACAGAAAATTATTTTACTTTTATACAACATAGGTATAATATAGACATTTTTAAAATTCAAAAATGTAACTAGTTATGGTTGTAATGTCACATTAGATGCAATGGCAAATAGAAATATTAAAAATCTTCAACAGTATAACAAACACTTATTGAGTAACAATCTAGACTCAACCAGTGCATACATAGTACACCGATTTCAATAATTGATCCACTGTAAGTTTATCCCGTAGGGTTCTCAGAGCCGTGTGGTGACGGCAGAGTAGAATACAATTGTCATCATCCCAAATCTCTCCCGTGGGTGTCGTACAAGGCGACTAAGGATAAATCAGTGATGAGGAATGGGCAGCAGCGTTCCTCTTATACTACCGTCCTGACAATGTACTGCGACTTTTGTGCCCGATAAATGGCAATAGGCTCGCCACCTATTACATGGGACTTAACATAATTGGCGAAACGCGGGTGAAAATTCACCTCTGCCTACCCCTTCGGGATATGGGCGTGATTTATGTATGTATGTATGTATGTTCTCAGTGCACAGCAAGCACTGCTAATGTTGTTTTCCACTGCTTTTAACTGTGGTTTCCAGTTCAGTAGTTCGTCAACTTTGATGCCGAGGAACTTCACAACTGTGACTGGCTTAATATTCACGCCATCCAGCTTAACAGCAAGTATATCTCTATTATTGGCTGACGTTCTAAATAACATTACATTGGTCTTGGTAGTTTTTTTTATGTTAGACAGGGAAGCTCTTGCCTGTTGGTAAGTGACGATAAGGGCTGAAGATGGAATCGAGCTTCACCTAGTATTAAGTTTCAGGTTATTAGCTGTAAACCAATTATAAAATAATGTCAGAGCAGTATTTATCTTTCTATTTAGTTAGAGCGTCAATATCTTTATCACAGACTTTGTAAAGCATTTGTATTATCAGCAAAAATTACTAGTTTAATGTCAGGTTGTAAAGTTCCCATGTAATTTATTAAATCATTAATGGAAATTATAAATATTAGTGGGTGAGTGGTCATTCTTTGGACCAGGACATATATTTTCAAACATTTTTGAGAACTATGTTTTGTACTACTTTTTAACATAGAATTAGTAAACAAATATGTACGGACTATGTTTTTAAATGTTTCTAATAATGTTTTAAAATTACAGATTACCGTCTTAAAATAATATGCAAGAGCATGTTGCCCAGACCCACCATCTGATAAAAACTGCGGTGTTTGCCAATTTCAGCTGATAGAATCGATCTCGGAACAGTCGGGTGACTCGAAGGTCCCGCGGGCATGCTCGACGCCGCGCCGTCGGGTGTACGTATACGCCCGAATTAACACGCAATCACTAGAGCCGTCGGCAGCCCCGCTCAACCACTGGAGACACTTAATCGGGACGGTATTTGATCTGCTTCAACACATGACCAATTTGTGCCTTGTTTTAAATTTTCAGACGGTATTGAGTCAATTTGAAACTGAAGTATCAAATGCAATAAATACATTAGACTGCCTAATTGGTATGTACAGTCAACCACGCCTCAGGTTATAGAAAGCTGATAAATATCTCCAATAAATTTTCAGATGTAAAACACCTGACGTGTTGTTGACTGTTCATATTGTTGTTATATTGTGGTGTGTGTCGCGTACCCTAAATGTACTACCAAAAGTACTATATCGACAAAATATCGAACATAACTTTGATACCAATGTGGAAGTATATTTGTATTAGCAATGGTACCGGACCGAATAGTAACACATAAGAAGGCATGAACAATTCCCTTTTCCTTCTTAGGAAAATTGTTTTCCCACCTCGCCTAGATTGGATGGTCCCGATCAATGCCTGCCTAAACCGTTATTGTTGATAGAATCAATCTAAATTCTTATCAATCGAACAAATAATTTCGTAGACCTCGTGTCAATAAATAGAAATCGCCCTAAAAGAGGGTGCCCGACCCAAACCTTATCTGAGATCAAGAAATAATAAGCTTAAGATAGAAAACAGACGAGCCTCGCTCTGCGCGGAACAGGCTCGCTGGCAGCCCGCAGTCATAGTAATTACAAGAGCTCTATAAAAGCAACGAAACCCAGCCGTTTTTAATATCAGCAGACAAAGGCTACATTGTGTCCTTTGATCGTCCGGTATAGTTTAATTCGGCGCAGGCCGCTTGTCTGTATGTTTACGACAGAGTCGCGGAGGGCGCTTCCCCTTGAACATAATATTGCAGGATAGGTATACATTGAGCGGGACTTGGTCATGCTGCATCAAACTGCTTATTAGCTGATTTGGCAAGTGTTCAGACCATATCTTTCTTTAAAGTACTTCTAGGTGTGGGTGAACTCACGCTACTGTAACGTAGAGTGCAATACTAGTAAATTATTACTAGCACCGCGCAGAACAATGGAGAGGCAAAGTTTACAGAGCACTTCTATATTACTCGTAACCATAACATACCTCACAATATACTTGAATAATATGCGGACGCGATACTAGTCTGTTTGTAACTAAGAAATATGTTCGTATTTTGTATGCACTAGTGTGAATTTGCTGGTTTTATTGCAGATTAATATTTAAGAAGAGATGCGAAAATGAAAATTTAATTTAATTTATAATAATCAAACTGCATTTAGAACGCTAGAAACTAATGTTCGTACTGATAAACTAAACGTTTAAGTTTTGTCTCTATTTGCAATAGATACGTAAACTTGAACGTTACGCAAAAGTTTTAGCACTAAAATGTTGAGTGGTGATTTGTATTTATAACAAAACCATAGTTCGAGAACTGGTGGTAGCAGTTAGTTGGCCCGTGACGCTACATCCGGAACAAGCCGCGCTTCGGCTGCAGGCGAAGGGTCTAGACTTGGGCAAATAAAAACCATAGAAATGGCACCACACTTGACGGGGAATGCTCACGGCCTGCTGGGGGACTGTGTCGCTAAGTGCGCGGTACATCGATTGAGATGCCATCCTTGCGCTACATAATATAACTTATGTGGTGATGAATAAGCCAGCAATGAATAAGCGAAAAGCAAGAATGACGAATGGATTAATGAATATGTAAAAATGATATGGTAAAGAAACAAGTGAAAGAGAAAGATATGTTGTGCCGACCCCGCCTAGTGATAAGACCAGGGGAAAAAAGCTAATTATAACATTACGATTAGATATTCTGATTGCATTTTTAGATGTATGGTGTACTCGTCAAGATTCCAGTAGTGTCCTAAAATAGTTTTAGAGGATTCCATGAAAACTCTGCTTACCTCTCAACCCGAACTTTGCTCAACACCAAATCAGATCAAAATCAATCACTTCTCGATTGAAGACCACCATTAAGCCAAATGTTGAATTTCATTCTAAAAATTAGTATTTTGATTATTCCACCAACTTATACTAATTCTAGACACAAAAACGACACAATCCTTAAAATACAGTGTACGATATTACAGTTAAAGTACAAGATTAATATTGAGATTTATTAACTAATAGTATTAGAGATTAAAATTTGCAATCTCACAGTACATACTTTAAGCTGGATATTATTACTTAAATTGCCGATCACGTCAGGTTTTAATGTTTTATCTTATAGCTGGCAGTGGAAGGAGGTCCCAAAATGAGAATAGGGAACACTAGCGTCCTCATCGGGATCCTTTTGCGTTTGAGTTTTGTTTGCGGCTTCAGAACCATTTTACGCGTTTTCGATTCGCAAAAGGGCTTATTACTTTTATGTCAACCAAAGGGCGCTGAAAAGCTTTGGAAGAGTGTAATTAAGATACTAAATAACCATAGACAGATATAGATGCAGCTTTGTGGCAAGGGTGGGACTGTATGAGGGGTGGAGTGTTGTAATAAGTATTTAAGAAATATATTTCAAAAATGCTAACTGCCAATTATATTACAATGATAGCAAGAAAAAATAATATTCATATATAAGGTGTCATTACAAACACTCATGACTCGTCAAAGAAATACGTTAAATATTGGAAAAGTTTGTGTCAAAAGCAAAAAATTTTCCAAAATATTTAACGTGGTACTCTATGCCACCCGTTCGTAAACTCCCAGAAGGCCTTTTTTGAATAGAAATGATTATAAAAGAAAATTAAAAGGTATGGTTAATTAGAAGATATCAATTAGCAATGTTTGTTGATCCAACTACCTATGCAAATCAATTGTAAAATAGACCGCCATGCTGTTTACGTACATTACTAAAGTGAGTACCCAAAGTGAAGCTCCTAAAGCCTAAACAAACGCTGTTTTTGTTGTAAGAAAGCGAAGAGAGCTAGCGACGTCTCAACAAAGGGTGAGCACTGAGCACGTGAGAGAAGGCGCTGACCTATTTGTACCGCTTTTAGGCAGTTTGCATTCGTATTACGGCTGCCAATCTGCGCGCAGGGGAGAGCCAGGGGGGGAGTAAGGCCCTCGCCACACGAGCCAATGAATAAATTTTCACAATTGCACCGTCGTCGTACACAATCTGCACACGGCCCTCGGTCCCTCGGCCGCAGATCACATGTGTCGGGCCTCATTTGCATTGATTAAGTATTTTGGAGATTTCGCAAAGGTGACTGGACGGCGGAGCAACAAAGTATCATGACAGGATCGCATGTAAAACGAAACCATGGAAAATGATCATAATAAGGAGTCGTTAAACTTAAGGCAGCAGTTGCATATAAAATGTTACAAATTATAGTAGTTTCCTCTTAAGTCAACTTCAATTAAATTGCTGTATTGTATATACCTACCTTATTCCTATTTACATACATACATAAATAAGTCACGCCTATATCCCCGAAGGGGTAGGCAGAGGTGAACTAGCACCCACGTTTCGCCAGTTATGTTAGGCCCATATAATAGGTGGCGAGCCTATTGCCATTTATCGGGCACAAAAGTCGCAGTACATTGCTAGGTGGTATAAGAGGAACGCTGCTGCCCATTCCTCATCACTGATTTATCCTTAGTCGCCTTGTACGACACCCACGGGAGAGATTTGGGGTGGTGACAATTGTATTCTACTCTGCCGTCACCGTGTGGTGCACGCACCCTATTACCATAGCACTATTGAAACATGAATATTAAAAACGATAATCTAATCATGCCGTGTGGTGGCAGAGCAAAATACAAAATTTGTCACCACCCTCAATCTGCGAGTGTCGTACAAGGAGATCAAGGGTTAAGATGAGTAATGGGCAGCAGCGTTCCTCTTATACCATCTAGCAATGTACTGCGACTTTGGAGCCCGATAAATGGCAATAGGCTCACCACCTATTACATGGGACTTAACATAACATTACTATTGCCCATTCCTCATCACTGTTTTAACCCTTAGTCGCCTTGTAAGAAACCGGCGGGAGAGGTATGGGGTGGTGAGGTGACAATTGTATTCTGCTCTGCCGGCCGGCACGGCACATTAAATACATTTTGTATAGAGTCGTAAAGTGGAAAAATGTTGAATACAGCACCACATGAGACTGAACTCAAAAGATAATTGAAAGAAGGGCAAAAAGTTAACATATTAAGCTTTCTTCTTCATATTTGAAAATATCTCTTAGTTACATTTCCATATAAGAAACAGTGAGCGGCCAGTGTGTTACCACCGCACCGCGCGAGGGTCAATAGGTTCAGCAGTAAAAAGAAACTGTGTCACAAAAACTATTTCCGGCAAAGATTTGTAATGTTCCGTTTTACTCACACAGGAGGACCTTGTGGTTGGCGGGCGCGGTGTTATCAATGGACGACTTATTGCTAAAGCGACTGTACCGGATGTTACTAAATTAATAAACTTTTAGAGAAAATTAGATTTCATAATCATCATCATCACCAGCCCTTTTAATGTCCTAACTGCTGGGCCACAGACCTTCCCTATGGCCGGAAGAATATAAGAGAACGGGCCATAGCCCATCACGGTGGCCTAGTGCAGGTTGATGGGTATTAACGACTGCAAATACAACCGGGACCAAGGGCTTAACATGCCTTCCGAAGCACGCAGGAACTCGCCGTAATTAATTTTTGGTCACCCATCCAATGGCTTTGCGAACTTTGCATAGTTTCCAAATGCCAGCGTGCTCCTTGAAAAAAATTTGATTTTTGTTCACAAACTCTGAAAATAATACTTCCATAACTTATCTTATTATGGCATATTTTTTTGTTCAAATCTGTGCAAAGCCAACAGAGTGATCTCAATCATGTCTTGAAGCGAACCATTTCTAAAAAGCTCCTCTGCGATATCCGATCCCCAAGGCCAGAACAGATGACCTGCGACTTAAAACTGCTTTCGGCACAAAGGGCGCTCAAACAAGGCCACTGGGTCGGATGCGACACACGTTGACACAGATACGGGCTCTTTGAAGAGACGTAGCGAAACCAAACGTCACCGACAGCATTTCAGTTAATTAAAATGGAGCTTGAACCGTGTCTAATTCAGGGAACTATACCTCGTACGTGGTTCATTGGACGTAAACTAGTAATGGATGGAGCGAAAGAACCGTGCGCGTGACAGAGTATTTCCAATCATGTTTGCTGTGGGATAGTCCTGATTGCGGGATCTTAATATTATGTTGTAACAAGTCAAAATATTTGACGACATTGTTGACGACTCATTAAACGTAATGCTGATTTGATTCTCGCTGATGCTGATGCAGTATCGGCATATATGCAGTATTTATTTTCTTTATAATAATATTTCTAATTAATAAACAATGGTCCAAAACCCCCAACTCAACTCGCTCGGTCCTGCGCAGCAGTGTAGATCATCATCATCGCCAGCCCTTTAATGTCAGGCAGGTCAGTCAGGTGTAAGCAGCAGTGTAGATAATGTAATACTAACCTCTTGCAAACTGCCAATTAGATTTACTATTTTTCAGGCTATATCAATGGTTCTGTCTGTATGTCTTTAGTAATCTATCTTTGGGCATCTCTTCATTTCCGAATCGATCGCGGGAGTGCATGGCTTGATGATCTCTGACCGAGATCTTAACGGAAGACTTCCTGCCCTGTTTAAAAATAAACTGGGAACAGGGCAGGAAGAAGATGATAAGCTTAATAATGATGATATCCGTAGTAAACAAAGCAGCGTCAAGAAAGCCACTGGATACCCCTTAATATGAATCAAGCTGAGCCTGACCTTCATGAGGTGGAGGCGCTCGGAGAAGGCGTCCAGGCGCGCGGCGTGCTCCTCCTCGCCCACCGGGAATGAGCCCAGGTACTGCAACAAACGAACCACCATGTAGAATTTTCTGGAAACTGGTAGAACAAAACACCGTATCGATCAAGGCCTCATTTGTTCCTATCAAAATGTTATTAAAGTTTCAGAACTGTGATTTGATAATTATGAATGCCATCACGTACTTTATGCTTTGATCGTACTACAATTATTCATTTTATTACGATGAGACGGCTGAAATGAAAATCGCTACTGTTAGAAGAGATAAAGCTATAGAATGGTTTTGTGTGAAATGAAATGTTAGAAGCACAGAGAGTCGGAATTTTTCACTATTTGATATACGTTTAAATAATGGTTAAGATATTAGTAACAAATACAAAGAACAAGAGGGCAGAAAAATTCCGATGAATGAAAAATTTAATTACAATGTTATTCCGAACACACAAGTTCTATTATTTGACCTTTGAACAATAGATGAGTCGAAAACTCTTCGGGCGCTAGCAAAAAATACCAGCTTTGGATGACAGACATTTTTTTCTGCATTTCGGGGCTTACAGAGTTAAGTTTAAAGGTTAGAGAAATTTCGGCAAATTAATTAGCCTCTTGGTTTGCCGGCCCGGATTGCGTAGGACACGGGTTCGATTTCCGCATCAGGCCATAATTCCTATTTAGTCAAGTTTCTTCAAACATTTATTGAAGTGACATCCACGAATTGTGTCATGGGAAACCATTACCCAGCGAAGAGTAGACCGACCGCGTATGGTAATACGTGCTCCCGCAAACCAAGCAGCAGGTTGCCCGCGGGAACGTGAAGGTCAGGGTTCGGCTCCCGGCGGACACCCTCCAATGGTACACACTAAATCGGCAATAAAGTGATTTCGTGTGTTGCGCCCGATGCGAACTGAATATTTACACAATTCACCTGTTCCGTGAAATAATTTTTCTCTTGGAGCCGACAGTTGGGGAATCTGGGGTTTTATTTAAAAATTTCGTGCACCGTAACGGTATTTTGGTATTTATCTGCATTTAAAAAAATAACTCTATTTAAAAGCTTTTTACTCTGTGTCAGTTAGGTATTCACACGAGAAAGTCTGATGTGAAAAAATGGAGAACATCCATAAGAATAATGTAAATCTGTGAAAGTTTTTTGATTTATTTGTTCAAATTATATGTTCCAGTGACATCTTCAGACTAAAATAAGAAGTTGAAGGGCATTAAAAGGTTATTTTTGTAACAGAAAAGAAAGCAGAAATACCCAATCGTTCAAAACACTTGAAATCAAAATGACTTATTTGATGGTATTATTTGTATAGAAGACGATAAAATAAAAATAGAGTCAACAAACTCATTCAATTTTTAAACTAAAATGAATGACTAATATGAAATCAAATTAATAAAGTTATTAGAATTTATTTAACAAATTTTAATTATGAAGGAATAAACTGCTTATTCTAATAAGTCAAATTAAATTTTCTGAAGACTTCACACGGAAGTCGGAAGACATCAGACACAAGTCACGAAAGACGCATATCTCCCTAAATTGCTTTCAGAGCAGAATCTAATTTTATTACAAAATGACATTTAAATTTCCAATAAGCATCCTCGTCGTTGTGCGTGGGGGTATCTCTCATGCGTATTTGTTATAAAATTCATTGTCAGATTACAATTTATATTTAGAATGGCAAAGTTCCTACCCCCCAAATTAATTTTCAATTAAATTATCTAAAATGAATCTCTGTGACTTGTCGTGTGAGCGATGACTATAATTATAATAGTTGTCTGTTTCTGGTTTTAGTAAACTCACTGCGTAAGCCATTAGGTAAGTAGTTAATTTCATTAACTTGTATAAATTAATTAAAATTGTCTCGGATTTTAATACGCAGGAGCATCTTAGTCAATTGAGTCAAATAGATTATTATATGGTGTACATATTTTGAATATTCTTAATTCATTTGAATTATTCTTATTTCACATTGAAGACTCTAAATACAATACATAGCAGTGTAAAGTAATAATAAACAAATAGTCTTCTAAGTTTTCAATTTTTTTTTAATTCAATTTCCTTTTGTTGGGATGTGTGACAAACAAGAAAAGTCATTATTGAACATGTGCAAAGTCTTCAGTCTACGGTTCTTCAAAGTTTTGCTCTTAATACTTTCAAGTATAACGCAAAGTTCGCTCATTACCATGCAATATAATAACTTCGAGACATGACATCAGCGAGGGTGGCGCAGCCGAATGCATCTGAAACTTGTTTGTTTCGGCTTTAATTAAGAAGAGCGGCGCTAATTGAGTCTGTCGGCGACGCTTCTAGCGCAGTGGCAGACAGCGTTGACCGACAATTTCTCCAAGAAAATAGAACATTATGAAGAGCTCTTTCTGAACAACTGTAAGTCGCAGGAACGGCGAAACATTGAGAGCTGTATTCCTTGACAGCGTCATATTGTTTGTCAAATTTGCCACCGAATAACTCAGGTGTATGCAATTTTTATTGTAATGAGTACTGAAAATATTTTCTTAAACGTACAGTTAAGTTATAACCAAGCATCTTGCTTACTGAAAACTACTAGTTGCTGAAAAACGGATTTTAAATGCGTCTTTTATTATTTCTGGATATAATTTATAATTTTATTAGTGACTTCCCGTGCTCCTCGCTTAAAACAATTGATATGTTGTGTGTAATAAATATTAACCTACTCTGAATTGATTAAACCAATCATCACTAAGCCCACTTTTGGCGTGGAATGTATGAATCAAAACCTGCAGTAGTAAGAAATAATTGTTTAGTTCTGGGTGCTGGGTGCTTAAATCCGGGTTTATTCATCATCATCATCATTATCAGTGGTGTATAAAATAACCTGACCAACTTAGATAGATGTGAATGTTGATATAATATCAACATTCACAGTTTCAATCGTTTCAAGATGTACAGGGAACAACGCGTCCTATTTTACACTATACATTTTTCTCAACTGATTTTGAATATCGTTTATTTAAAAAATGGATTCAGAAATTTTGTCTTAGCAAATCCCCAGGCCGCACTGAATCCACTCTGTGACCCACGTCCTCACACAATGTAAAGCGTGCACTGCATATTCCGCTCAACAACACAATATCGTTTACGAGACTCGCGGGATTTTGTTCTTCGTATTACAAACACTACGAATGCAAAAAAATAAGCGTTGTAAGAAACTACCTATTTTAGTTTCAGTTGTACCTAAGCATTATCTGAAATGCATGACCAATGGTTTGTTACTCTTTATTGACTTACTTACACACGGACGCGGATGCATATAAAAAAGTAAATATGATGCAATTATTATTGTCCAATTATATTAGATAAAGTTAATAATTTTTGAAACATAACTGTGTAAAGTGTCAGCCATATAGAATACAGAATCAATACTTATACCATGAGAAATCTTAAATTACAATTGTCTGTTATAAAGTATTAAATAATTGTAATTATTACGATTGCGCTTTGTCCTTTAATATATTTCTACGCGGTTAATGAATAAAAAATTATTATTATAGATAGTATCCCTATGTCTCTTGCCAGATGAGCTCTTTCTGCCTTAATTGCCATGGGGAGATATCGTTGCCATTGTCAACAATGCCTACAAGTAACTATAGTTAAAAATTAGGTCTTCTATTTTACCATCAAGCAATATGCTGCGATTTACGTGCCAGATTGATGGCAAATAGACTTGTCCCCATATTATATTGACACACATACTTACATTAATCACGCCTATATCCCCGAAGGGGTAGGCAAATGTGAATTAAACATCTACACATGTGGAATCTAACATAATTGGTGAAACGTGGGTGTTAATTCACCTCTGTCTACCCCTTCAGGATATAGGAGTAATAAATACGTGTGACTATGTATGTAGCATTTTGATCTTGATACGGACGTTCAACCAAATTCGATTCTTCATGGTTAAACGTAGAGTTGGCACTGTTTATTAGAATATTATTTTTCCGTGTGGCACACTATGCTACTGATAAAGCTTCGGTCTAGTAAGAAGCTTACAACAGAGTTCTTAAGCAGCGTAAGTCGAGCCTCGGATGCCGGCGCGTCTGCGGTCGCCTCGCGGTCGCCTCGCGCCCTCCTGTCACCCAACACTCTGCCTCTGCATCGATCGATCGGATAAAGATAACCGTTCGCAGATTAGGACACAATACACCACTCAGGTCGTAACGGGGAGGTTGCCCAACGTGCGAATATCCGAACGTTCCACACATACCGCACAAATACGGATTAGCCTTAGTAGGTGTTATTATGTCATAGTCATTGTGGTTAGGACGAAATTAAGATCCTGAGGACTATTTTCAAGTCAGCTTGGCAATTTGTGATAAACATAGCCAATCCCTTTGTGGTTGAGGCTTCCAGGTTAAGCTCGATTCCATCTACAGCCCTTACCATCAGGTGAGATGAACGTTAAGAGCTTCCTTGTCTAGCATATATAAATAATTTAAAAGCAGTGGCATTATTATCATACGGAAAGGATAATTTCACTTAAAATTTATGGTTCGATAAGTTATTAGCTTACGGTATTTAGTTAGATTTGTCTTATTATTAGGTATCAATAAATTTAATTACGAAGTAAATTTAAGTTGTGGACTAAATTACAATGATTTAGTTTTCTACATAACAAACGAAGAAAAATAATTATCTGATAAATTTAAAGAAGAAGTGGCGAATAAATTCTCTAATACGTGTTCTTTTAGAAGTCCTATTTGTTTAGGATAATGTTCTGTTTGGAACTTTTATATATTTGTCTAAGTTACACAAATGTCCCACGATAAGTATATATTTTGGGTCATGATAAAACATTAAGTTTAATTATTTAATACCTATCTCGTTTTTCCTATTTCCTGATGTAACCTGAATTTTTCACATTTAAAATCTTTGTAAATTATAAGATAAAAAAATAAGATACCTACCTAATAATTACAAAAAGACTGGTTTGAAGTAAAGAAAATGGTCTAAAGGTAATAAATCTTATTCCATTGTTATAGTAGGTCTTCATAAAGCCTGTAAGTTGCAGTACTTACCTACCTAGTACCTACCTAATTCAAAAAGAAAACGCTGTGTAGCGCCATCTGTTGGGTGGAGCAGGAATTTCAGCCACGAACTTACAGACTGTAAGCTTTTCTGTGGGCTTTGCAACCCCTCCGCCGCTTCTTGATAATTTCTCGAGGTGACGATAGATGTCGCTGAGAGTAACTCAACAAAATAACGTGATTCAGGTTCAGGGCGACATTCCTTTATTGTTAGTAATTTATTTTCCCCTGCTTTATAATGAAATACTAGATAATTAAACACCGTTTTGACTTAAAGACAAAAGAGTTCTTCCTTTCTATCAACATTGTGCATTGGTGAAAAGAGACAGATCAGCGATTTACTTTAAGCAGTGTTTAAAAAATAATTTAGTTTTTATTAATAAAGAAAATGTTACAGTTATAAAAGAGTTTCTAAATAAAACTAGAATAGCACAAAGATCAATTAATAATTATTTAATAAAAGGTAGAGAAGCCCGATAGCGCTCTAGGCCTGCGATTGCGTAAACTAAGCAATGTTTCACTAAGGCCAGTCATTGGATGAGCGGTCAAAAATTGAATATACTATTATGTTTATTTCCACAGTGCTTCGAAATTCACGTTAGACTGATGGTCCCGGCTACATTACAAATACAGTCATCAGAAAATGGGGTTTTGGTTTTGGAAGACCTGTTTCTCAGCCGTGGGGTCATCAAAAGGGCTGGAGATATTTTGTAAGATATACCTACATTTGTAGAGATATTATTCATTTCAGATACGAAATTGTTCATAATAAACAATGCGTTGACATGCGTTTTGAAATTATGCCTACTGAGGTATAGCTGACAATTTAATTATTACAAACAAATCTTTCACAAAATTATGCACTAAATTAACTTGCGAACACAGTATTCAAAAAGTTAACAATTATAATTTAATTAATCATTTGAAGAATTGCTTATTGTAGGTATATGCATGTGGTACTTACACCCACACAAACGTATACAATTCTTAAATTCTTCGTGACAAATATTTTAATTAATCATTCAAGTGATGTTACATTACTATGATATCCAACATTTTATAAGTTGCTGCCTTCCGCCCACTATTTTCCAGCGCCTGCCTCAGTCGTTGCGATTTTATCAGCACAAAGTTCTATTTTACGCTCACTTAAACATTAAAACACCTATCCGTGCAGTTACCCTCAATCCGCGAAGTGTCGAATGAAATCAAGTTGAAAGCCCCACGGCGGGAGTCGTAAAGGTGAGCGGAACTGTACACGGGCGTAAGCGGATCGCTAACACCACTCTAAGCGATTTCACACCAGTCTAAGAGATTGCTGTGTCTGCAAATCGAATTCCAGCAAGCTTATCATACCCTGGTATTTTTGTTCTGCTTGAGTGTTATTTGTTTACTACTTTATTTATTGAAAGAAATGTATTTATACTTAGCATTTAGCAATGTAGGGTCATCCTCATGTGATAACTCTACAGCGTAATGGACGCATGTGCCTAAGAAAAGAAACCTTTTAGTGACTTCAAAACAAAATACAATTGTCACCACTCCCTATCTCTCCCTTGGGGGTCGTACACGGCGACTACTTGCTCTTCATTATATTTCTCATCTTTAGAAGATATAATGAAGAGCAAGTATTCCTGGTATACAACCTAGGAATGTTGTGATTAATGTGCTCCTGTTACAGGGGACGTATCATAGCTTGCAAAATACAGATACATTGATACACCTCTGCCTACCCCTTGCAAAAATGCAAAAATGCGCAAAAATGCGCCATTTTATGTATGTAGTATTTTCACTTTTAGAAGAACGAAGCAAGCAAATCATAAATCACACAATCCTGACTCGTAATAACAACGGCTC
This sequence comes from Cataclysta lemnata, assembly GCA_963931975.1. Lineage (NCBI taxonomy): Eukaryota > Metazoa > Arthropoda > Insecta > Lepidoptera > Crambidae > Cataclysta > Cataclysta lemnata. The sequence goes on along the minus strand of OZ008347.1, from coordinate 107,929 downwards.
CGCATTTAAAAGTTGTTCCGTGAGCCGCGCTGTCGTCATCTGTCACCGACTAATTTCGGCGTGGCATGGTGCGACGTATGGTAATTCGCAGCCGCGCCTCGGATCGATCTCAGATATACCTGACGCTGTAATTTGCATAATTACATAAAAGTTTGCTTGCTGCTGAGGATATAGGTTTGGGTTTGATATCAAAGTATAATAATAGTCATGCCTCAGATGAATGTTGATGGATGTCGAAGTAGAAGAAGACCACTGAAAATATATCTATTTTGTGTTAGGTGATATAAAGGCGATGGGTGTGGACAAAGAGGCTGACCAGTGGAAAAAGAGTGAAGAAAGATAATATCGAATATGATGGGATGAGGGCAGGCAGATGGTGATCATGATGCTACAGATGGGTGACCAAATTTAGTAATATAAGTTAAATGACGTTCTTTGCCGTCAAGCATCAGGATATTCTTCCAAATTTAGGACATACATGTCCTCTAGAAGCTCCCAAATCTTTTCACCCAGTATTTCTCATTACAGCAATCCTGTCGGTATCTATATGCGATACAATAAGATCCTGTAAAATACGCATATCTTAAGCCTGTCAGTACTATTGTAAACATATATTATTATGCAACAACCGTCGGAAACTGCATATTGCGTGCCTAATGTTTGGTATAATTAAGAGCGGCGAACCTAGTTACTTGTACAATAGGTTGTCATGGTTAGCAAGCAGGAGGCCACTCGAAGAGCGCAGACTTCCTCTTCAGTTGTCTTCATCAAAACACAATACTGCAGCGTTTCGTGGTAGCTTCCGATATGCAGCCTCGAAATGTTGGAATAACATCCCGCCACCGATTAGGAACCTGCAAAATATTAAAAGTTTTAGTTATAAGTTAAGAATGTTTTTATTATCTCATCAAAAAGCAGAAGAGGCTCAATTGCACAACACGAGTGCTTTATGATGCATTTATGGCAGTAAAGAATAAAATTTAGCTGGTAACCTATAACTTACCTAAATGGCATGTCCCAAGTGAAGTAAACTTCAGGCATTTCTTATAACCTAATTAAGCAGTGCAATAACCTAATTATAATTGAAGTTTAGTATTTTAAGTTTGTTATTGGTTTAGTATTAAGTTATTTTTACATTTTGCTTGTTTGACTGTGACTTGTGTGTGATAAATATGTTATTGTTTGTTGTCTGTCACACAAATAGGTTTGTTTGTCCCGTTCACTGTATTAATTTTAATTTTTTAAACTTTTTTTTTTTATTTTTTTTAAATTGTCCCTATATTTTTTAATTTATTGTATCTTTGTTAGGGAAGGCAAAGAGATCAAGCCTATACAGCCATGTCTTCTGTATTAAGTAAAAAGGTAAAGGAATTAAGTGCTTACAGCCATATTATATGTTAAATCTTTTTGTTTTTAAATAATAGTATTAATTTATTCTTGTTTTTTGACGTCTCGAATTAGTAGTATATTCCTGAAAACGGTTCCAGCGGAAGACCAGCGCTAGTCGTGAGGCTGGCAATATGCTGAGCTGGGACCGATTGAGACATTTTTTTATTTTTTATGTTTTTATGTTTAATACCTTTTGTTTCTCTGTTGTGTCTCAATAAATATTTTTCTTTCTTTCTTTCTTTCTTTCAACACAATAATACCCTGTCCAATACGCGTAGCTCGCAGTACTTTAAGGGCTTATACTCGTAATATATATGAAAATGAATGTTTCATTGTTTGTCCCGTATACGTCTCTAAGCCGTCCATTCAATAGAGATGAAATTCGGCCGAGTGGCCATTGTGGGCACTCGAACAGGTAATGGCTTTAATTTATACACAGCACCACAAAAGGACGTAATCAGGGCACTTGCCGGACAATTTACGGGCCAAGTCAAAAACGCACAAAAGGCTCTTTCTGGAGTTATTAGCGATATTTATGAAAGCTGACTTTTTTTACATACATACATCAATCACGGCTATATTTGCAAAGGGGTAGGTAGAGGTGAATTAATGTTTAGCAAATTATATTAGGTCTTATAATGGTGGCGAGCCTATTGCCATTTATCGGACACGAAAGTCACATGCATGGGACATAACTTGATTGGCGAAAAGTGGGTGTTTAGTTGTGTATGCAAATTTCTTTGTTTATTTAGTTGTGTATGCAAATTTCTCCACTCACGGGGCTTCGAAGCGCGCTCTCACAACGGCTCATTGAAATCCGATAATTCAATCTGTGTATCATAATTAATTGTCCTGCTAAAACACGGCACTTATTCGTTATACATTGACCGCTATCAAGCCGCATAAGGTACTACTATTGCTAAGCGAGCAATGTACACTCGCGCTTACATCGGAATGGGGTGTAACACACCATTCACTCGATCAATTTCCGCGAGGATGACCCGCGGCTGTGGGCCATTTGCATGTGCGCCTCCCGCACAACAAGTGGCCGGGACGTGCCCGCCCACCCCGCACCAGCTCCTATCGCTCAGGCGATTCATTCAAAGCCTAGTGGCTAAGCATACAACGTTTCTGTCGAACTAAAGTCAATCAAAGTCAAAGCGGTGGCGAACAGTTCCATCGTAGGTAACATAAGGACATTATTCAAGCCAACGCGGTCAACGTTTGTTCGGGCTCGCCACCGCCACCGTCCCGCCACCGCTGCTGTTCGAGTGAGGCTTTATTATTGCGTGCCCCCTAGCCAAGTGGTCGATCTATTCGAATGCTTAGAATACTTGTCTAAAGAGGCTGGATCACTTCGTCCATGGAAATCTCGCACTCAGTGTCGGTCTGAGTGATCCAGCCCTCTATCGAATTTAAATGCAGCTCAGCACTCGCAGTCTGGATGGTTCAGACACAGCAAAATTAATGAATATTGTCGTCTTTCGAAAGCCTTCATGTTTCTCTTTCAAAGAGGCTACTATTTTATTTATTTGTCTCTGTGTCTCTTTATACTCTCCCATACACAGGAAAGGCCTGTGCCTTAGCAATGAGGACATTAAACGGCTGGTGATGATGATAGGTCTATGTTGCTACATCTTACCAATACTCAAATCAAAATTATACTTGATAGTAATCAGTTATTTGGTATTTTTCTGGGAAGGCACTTTATCTCCGAATTTTATACAAGCGGTCAGCAGATTTTGTCGCATCTGTCTATTAAAGCAATCAATTACCATGACAATGAAGATGAGTACAAAAATAACAACCTGCAATAATAGTGCTTCAAAGATGGCGGAAGGAACCTAAGCTTCCGTTATTAACGACCGAAATAATTATAGAAAACGGAACCGCCTCTTCGTTACCAATTAACGTACTTAAACTTAGCGAAGAAGAACTTTGATGTTATTTCTTGTGATAAGAAAAACCGAATGCCCTCAGACTACCAATAGGTCATCTGTGATCCTGCGAAACGAATCGGAGTCGTATTGGTTCTCTGTTAGAGTGTACATTGGAGTGACGAGGTATTCCGCGGGAGGAATAGTCTGCGATGTCGCGAATCTGGGATATTGCACTCGCGTCCGGTGGAATGGCTCTTCGACTCGACATATTAGACCGGCCCGGACAATCACATTCCGTGCTGTGACGGGAATGGTCCGGCTATTCGATCCGATCCGTTGTTCTATGATACACCAGTTGCAGCAGCTGCCAAAATTTGATGCCTTTGTGATTTGTTTTTTATTAAAGAAAGAAGAAAGAAGGAAAACTTTTATTGGCCTCATAGATAACTTATTAAACACTAGCTGACCCGGCATGCGTTGTTATGCCATTTAAATTATGCCGTAGCCATGGTTACGATTTGGTGCTGTCATGCCCAAACACCGTGCCGAACGGACGAACGTCCAATGATTGACGAGAAAGCAGTTTAAATGAGAAAATAAAATTGTTGTTTTTACTATTTTACTCGCAATTCTCCATATTTTCTCACTTTGTATGCGTTGCCTGGTCCAAGACAATTATTTCAAAACGAAAATCAGCTAAATCGGCCCAGCCGTACTCGAGTTGTAGCGAGACAAACGCACAGCAATTCATTTTTATATAGAAGAAGATGAATAATTGTTATAAAAATGGTACAAAGAAAATAAAGTTAGAACAATTATGCGACGAACCGCTCCGCAATCCAGCAAGATGCAAGGGTTAGAGAAGTTTCGGTAAGGTAACTAACGGCGTGGTTGGCCAAATGGATTGCGGAGGAGGCCGGTTCGATTCCCGCATCAGGACAGTTTTAGACAGCTTATCTTAAAATAATATTACCAATTGGGAATTAGGTCCCAATTATGTATACTAAATGGAAACAAATAAACACTAACATCTAGGTCCTGTTTCACAATCGACAAGAAAGTTCTAAGTAGCTTACTTGACAGTTCATTTGACATATATTTCATATTACAACTGTCAAATGATGTTCTAAGTAAGCTTCTCAGGACTTACTTGTCGATTGTGAAACAGGCCCTTAAAAAATATATCACTCATAAATATATAAAATAACCTGTTACTTCCGCAATTTGTAATATGAGTTAACTAGGAATGCCAACATTATGAATATGTGATTTTCCGGTTAGGCGTGTGGCGCAAGGAACGACGAATCGGTGTCTGGCACAGCGCAGACGAACTTCTGATTTCGTCCCACGGGAGCTCATGCCGGGAATTCAACTATCCTGAATCTCAATTCAGAAGAAGCTGTTTTCCAAATTTCAGTTCACACTGAAATTGAATCGTACCGCTCTATTTTCTAAAACATTAAAATAATAGAGTATTCTTCAAAAAACTAAATGACCAATACCGCAAAATATAATGATTATGGTAAGTGTGGTGACGTCAGAGCAGAATACAATATTGAGATAATATTCACAACCTCCAATCTCTACCGCGGGTGTCGGATAAGACTAAGGATTAGACAGTGATGAGGAGCAAAAATGGAAAAAGGCTCTCCACCTTTTACATAATAGGTGATACGTGTGTGTTAATTCAACCCCGGATTCCCATTCGGCAAAAGGCATTAATAATTGTATGTATGTAACGGTATGTTATCAGTATATCATAGAAACATTCTTATTATGCACTATTTGAGCTAAATAGCTTTAACTGCCTCACTCAGAGGCGTCAATTTACTTTAATGAATACTAAATGTTAACCCGACAAGAGTTTGTAGTTTGAATTGTCATTTTTTCAACGTTAATTGCCGTCTTGCAGTTAGTCCGTTTACGTATACGTAAATTGCAAATAAATGAATCCCTATGAATAGTATTTTTTTTCTAGTCCCATCAGCCTGCACTATTGCCCGCGCCCCGGCCCGGCCTGGCACTCGGCCGACAGTTGTGCAAGTCGCCGAAGCCACTTGACTCGCGTCTTCAGATTTGCATAAGTTTTAATCAAAGAAGTTCTTCGAGAACTATCGACGCCTCTGTTCCGAGGCTTCGCTGGAGACCACTCGGCGATTAATCATCTCTGGGACGAAAGCTTTTACCTACATCTGCGCGGAACGATTCTCGCCAGTTGAAGATGCTTTTATTGAGTTGAGTCCGTAAAAGTTCGTAGCATTTGCTTGAAAAAGCTTATTTTCCAAGTAGGTGTCCATCTATTACATCCTGAGTACAGTTACTGTTAGCGGTCGTGATTTTTGTTGCTCTCCATTTTATTTATTAATGTATTAGGACGCCTGCAGTGCAAGCATGAGACGAAAACTCTTAACATCCCATGGATTCACCGTGCAGGTGCCGGCTCATGGCGTGGCAGAGAGGGGAGTCAGTGGCAGCAGTTTGGGACTCGTAACCCAAGTGTGGGTTTACGGGGGCCCTTCGCAACAAGTCAACACTCACCTTCGCCACCGCGACTTATCTCTCTGCCCTTAAATAAAAATAATTTGATTTGGAAATAATGTGATGCACCTTTGTAGGCGACACAACATTGTCAAGGAACAAATCAAAATTTACACTAGGTACATTCAATCACACAATTTTACACTGACGTCACATTTTAAATTGTCCAATAAATATTAATTATAAAAATAAAAATAAAAAAAAGTATTAATAAATCATAGTACTAATTTCAATTAGAACAGCAACCATAGCAGCGGAAAAATCTCCTAAATCAAGCCAAGCTCTGTTTATCAAGTTGTTTGGTTTGTGTTGCGAAATTTATGGTGCACATGGACGTTCGTCTTATTGTATCTATATTTTCAACTGTGGATACATTGGCTCACTCCAACGCTGTAGAACTTCGGATTTCCCTATCACGCCAAGTTCTGCCGGGTATCTGCGATCTTTTCTAAGAATTTGTTGATGCTAAGAAAGTTTACTTCCATGAAAATATCCAAAATGGACACAGATTTTTTTCTATGTCGAAAATTCATCTAAATTAATTAAGGACCTTTTGCACCATGAACAAAACACTGTATTCATATATCTTTATTGCAAGTCACTACATTAGGTTTTAACATAAGATTTATAGTACTATACGTATAGGTACATGTAAGTGACACCCTGTAAGGGCGTAGCAATTTATTAGCTTAATTCTATACATAATAATAATGTTGGTATAGTAAAATTTTCCGTTTTAAACCCTTAACATAAAAAATAAATCAATAATAATTCAATTCTAATTAATTCATAAAATAATCTTACATAAGTTTATTTCACACTTGTTTACTTCACTCTTATGATAACTCTGTTATTATAGCATACATGTGACTGAGCGTGAGATTTTTACGTTCAATGAGTAAAATGTATATTTGGAAAGAAAGTAAACGGAACATTTCTAAATTGATTATTCTCGGTGGAAGTGTAAAATAACTAGACGCACACTAAAAGCAACTAACCGACAATGGCCAGTTAGTTGTTTCTAGTGTGCGCGCAATGGCGCTACGGGCTATAACCGGCAGATGCAGAAAGTTTCACTCATAAAACTGAAAAGTTTTCCGCTACATTCGCAATAAAATTCGATTGCTAGTTTTTATGCGAGGCTCTCGTCACTGACGAACACACAGACTGAGGTTTAGCGCAAACGATTTAACCACTTGCCGTTTGCACTAGAGGCCGCTAGGAGCTTCATTGTAGTTCAACAACTTTCAACAGTCGTGCGGCTGATTCGGCTCAAGTTAGAGCAAACATGTTCAACACAAATTGTCATTTCCTGCACTTCGAGTGACTGGATTCATTTGTACAAGGGCCTTCTACACTGACACTTCACTGGTATGTGGTCTTCTGACTGATTTATTGATTTATTCAGAATTACCAACATAAGATACTGATACTACAGATTATTTAATATTAAATCAAGTGCTAAACAGCACAAAACACTCAATCGTCAAGTAGTCGGCCAAGATTAAGTCCAAATTGACTTACTATTGGCCGAATTTATATTGTTAGATTGTGACAGAATTGAGCGCTTCGGAGGCAGTCGGGATAAAATGTTTCCACTGGGGGGAGTGGTCACACTTGTCGCGTTTCTTTCAATAAGCTTGCCGTTTTCTAGTTTCTGTCGCATAAGGTGCTTTCTTTGGACTAGCTAATAAGTATTTCAAGATGCTTTTGTGAACCGAATCTTGAAGGGTTCATTGTCAGATTTACCACCAGGAGTGTACATTTAAATGGCGGATATTAAAATACCCTAACACAAAATGACCGTAATGTTATCTCTACATTAATTAAAGTTTAGCATTTAATTTGAGTCTCAGCGAGCTTGCTTAGTTTGATTGCCAATAATAAACGGCGAGCAGTAAAACAGTGGGCCTGAGCCGCGTAAGCCGCCTTCCGCTCAATCAGGACTATTCCCAATAAAATTAGGGATTCTCAGATTACGGCGCATCAAGTAAAGATGATTAAGCTGCCAGTAAAGGCCAGTCTGGGCAAACATAGCCAACTCATAATCCTCCAAAGAATTTGCTGTACTTAAACTGTTGAGTAACTACTGTCTGGTTTTAGAAGAGTCTGAAGGGATTTGATACTCTCTCTTTCACACACACACATTGATTAGTGATTCAATAATGGTGAATTATAGCAATGAATTTATTGAGAACTTTATATTTGTAGCTGTTCCTTTATGATGACAGAATACGATTGTCAGCTTCTCATAATCGATATTTTGCAATACTGCGACTATGGAATAAACTCGCCCGCTATTACTTTTGGATCTCATCTGGTAAAGCGTGGGTGTCTTTTTACAAACCATCCTTTAATGTATTTAAGTGTTTGAAGTATCTAGGGTAGGTATATTACTAAGTTAGTGCTCTATATTTTGTGAAAATATATACGCCAATATACAGACTTAAGTATCGGTATGTTCTCGTGGAAAAACGGTTTAGCAATACGCGTGGGATATGTCGAAGAAAATCCTATCAGACTTATTTACAATCATAGTACTTTCATATTGATACAGTACATATCGCATTAAGCTTGAAATTGATTCTACGCAATATATGACATAATTGTGGGAACGAATGACAAAATGTTCCTTAAATCAGATTGGAGATGTGTGTTGAAGAGATTGAATTGCATTGCGAGTGCAAGTCGCGTAATGATCGTTTACTGACTGTTAGCCGACCACTGCAGAGGCCTTGGGAGGTAAAGCGTTCCCGGGATGACCACATCTGCCCTAGGCAGCAGTGGCGTGGCGTGAAAAAACAAGTTAGGCAAGCCTCAACTATATGAAGCCTCTTATGGTTTAAGCATTAACTTTTAACACCGCCTGCTAGGACACGGCTACAACTGTTCAACGCCATCTAGTGGCGAAGCGGAGAACTACGTTGCCACTTTTGCGTGCTTGTGCTTTGTTTTATACAGCCAGAAAGAGAGATCATTATACAAACAAAAGCCGTGTTAATAAGGGAAGGACGATTCAACCCGGTCCGGAGCGGCTTGCAGGAGCGGCGCACGACCGCGATATTGAGTGCAGTTCACAAAAGAAATTCAGCTTTTATGGCTATTGCAATAAGATCTAAAATATTTACTTTTGACGGAACTTGTTTTCGTGGGAGTTTATTACTAATGTGTGCTTGTGTCGTAGTGTATCGATGCATAAGCGCGTAGGCTGCCGAAATGCCGGCTTGATGCCGGCTTGTAGGCAAACTTTAGGTACTATTTCGCGTTGCGTGCGCCTGACAAGACTACGCTTGTCTGTGTGCGTGCAGGCGCTGTATAGCAGGCGTCCATAACTCGATATTTAGCGAGTTAGTTGAAGGAATCTAGAGAGCGGGAGCGAATTGTATGTACCTGTGTTGCATATTGTTTCGCGCGCGTTTAATTCTGTTATGATAAGATTATTATTGATTATTAATTATTGATGGATTTTTTTTATTTGCTTATAAAATGGTATTGTACTTGAATTATGGTAATGATTTTTTTATGCTCGCTCGTTTGGTACGGCTGTTGGGAATCGGGTTATATGGACGCTCCGCCACTGCTAGGCAGTACTGTTTCAATTGCTTTCACAAGTCAGACCTTACCTGCGCTTCCAACGGGAATTTAAGTGCTAGTTTCAGAGAGACTGTTATACTCAAATCTAGTGCAAAACAATGAAAAAGTTTCATTGGGGATACCATCTACAGATCTTCTTAACCGACTTCAAAAAGTACGTTCTAAATTCAGTTGGTATTTTTTAATGTCCAATTAAGACCGTTGAGTCACGGTCAGGTATAGAATTACAAGTCTAGAACAGTTAAAATATTTTTCCACATATTCAATTAGTAGGTATACCAGAAAATGAATTGATTTGTTTTTAATTCAAAGTGCTTTCCTGGAAATAAGTCATTTGCATATTTGTTACCTATACTTCACATATTGAAATTAACAAAGAAAGTAAATACAATACAATAATCTTATTAAAATACTACTCCCCTTGAAGCTTTCGGTCGTCACAGACGCTGGCGATTTCGTAGCTCTAATTCACTCACTCTCCAAATGTATATAAACCTGACCTAATTATAATTCCGTCACGCAGTTGTGGCGCTGGAACATTCCGGTGGCTGCATCAGACCCCGTATTACGTAAGTCGATTTCAGTTGCATTAGTGTAACGTCACTCTCACACTTTGCTATTATTCTCGATGAGTGAGAGAGACAGGCAGACGAAAGCAACTGCAATCGGCTCGTAATACTAACCCCACAGGGCAACAAATCGCACTGAGCACGAAGCGCATCGGTGACACTTTCCGCGAAACATGGCGGCCAGAAGCAATTTCATGAGCAGTCCCTCTAGACAAATGGCTATACAAGAGGGTAATCTATTCCAACGAATAGAATAGAAGTGTGGAACTGACGTATTACAGAGAAATATAATACGTCAGTTTCATACATTTGCGGATAATATGGCACATTATTTTTTTTGATGGACCGGTTTTTCGGGGAATGCGAAGACCTTGTGCTCAAGCCCTGCAGTCGAGCACCCGCAGGCGCCCCCTTTGGGCTTCTCCCGCGGGAAACTGCCGCGGAAAGATTCCCAGGCACCTGAGTCGGAGCTAAGGCACATTCCTATTCCCGCGCGCCGCAGTTTATCTATAGGTTACTAAGATTATAAAGCCAAAGAGTTTGTTTGATTGTTTGGTTAAACACGCTAATCTTAGAAAGTCTTCTTCTTCTCCCTGCCCTTATCCTACTCTGAATAGGGTCGGCACAACATGTCTTCTTCTTCCACTCTCTTCTATTAGACGTGAGCTCAGCATGAACTATGCTGCTAGAAACTACTGGTTCATATTGAAAAATTATATTTGTGTTCGATAGTCCATTTATTGAGGAAGGCTACAGGCTATACAACCGCCGACATTAACGCGAGCGAAGCCCAGGGCGACCACTAGTAGTTGAAATAGCAGTGGGTTCATGGGTTTCGTTCATTCCGTCGCGAGGCCATTTACATAACGCCCGCGTTACGAGCAACAAGGTGTCGCGCAGAAGAGAGGTTTGGCCGAATCGCAGCTCGTATTGGATCTCTATAAATAAATCTGACACAATGGAATTGTTCCCGTGAATGAGACATAAGATTTTATTTGTTTGAATACGATCGTTGACTGCTTTGTATTGTCACAGACGATGTATAGAATTTAGAATACAAACAAAAACTAATTCCTCTTAAGCTTAAACTTACACCTATCATTAAGATTAGCCAAATTATTTACTTAATGACTATTTTGATTTTAATTTGAACAATAAATCTTAGAAAAAATAGTACAAATAATATTATGGTTAGACAAAGTTCGATAAATCATAGGTATAGCTATCGCAGAGGACGAGCGTTCGTTTCCCGGTGGTTTACCGCATGAATACTATAATTTTTCGAACTTTTTCTATGATTTAAGTCAGCTGGAAGAACTATACCCCATCCATATTATATCCGTCCATCCGTTCGGTGAAAGGCCTCCTATTATATGGGACCTAGAAGTGGCGAAACGAGGATGTTAAAACAACCCTTTAGAAGAGAAAGGCGTGATTTCTGTCTGATGTATGTATTTATATACAAGTATTATCGAGATGTTTGCAACATAATCTGAAAGAAAAGTACCTATCGACGTATTTCCAATTCCAACACCAGTCGTCAGAAAAACCTCATAAGTGGAAAATCACGATAAAGCCGGCCGCACGCGGCGTTTCATAAATCCCATTGTTTTTGCGGTGGCCACACGTCGGCGACACAGTTTGCAATTTGACTTTTTCCAAAGGTGCGACCACAGCCGTCACTCGAATCGATCTCATTCCCTTAACCGCCCTATTCCCTTGTTCGCTGACGCTACGGCGCTTGTTTTGCTATCCGTACTCCACTTTTACGATGTCACCGCTTTCTTTCTGATAATAATGCTTCCGATAAAACCAATGTGAGATGGTTTGTTTTATGATGTTTTGTGCGCGGTTGAGTGTGCATCTGGCTTAGGAGGTAATAGCGGCTGCTTTATTGCGGTACATTTAAGTCAAAATTATCTGGCATGATCACAATACACTTATAAATTGTCAAGACGCTAGATATAGATTATGACGAATATTTTATATTGATAAGTTGGACGCAGTATTTCATTGTGATAAGGGTGTTAAAAGATGTTGTTGTGTCTAATATGCAAGGGCTGCCTTGTTTTCAACAATATACCTCCTCGCTTTTGAGCCCTGGAGGACCTCGCTAGCGTAGTTGCATAGAGCGCTTAGCCTGCGATTGCGTACACTAATGAATGTCGCTTAGGCTGGTGATTGGATGGGTGACCAAAAATTTATTATCTCGAGTTCTGCCGTTCTTCGGAAGGCACGATAAGTCGGTGGTCCCGGATGCACCTGCAATTGTTAATACCCACCAACCCGCACTGGGCCAGCGTGGTTGGCTATGGCCCAATCTCCCTACATTCTTCCATCCATAGGCAAGGCCTATGCCCCAGCAGTGGGGACATTAAAAAGGGCATTGATTGAGTAAGGATATGTCTATATATTTTTGCTGTTAAAGTATGCATTGAATGTGTTTTATATTTCTCAATAATTTTGTGTACAATCACTTACATTAAAATGATATTAAATACGCTATTTACAACAGTGCAGCATCAAAAATTTTAATTGCCATTCAGTGTTGATTCATTGGGACAAACCGCGCGACAAGAGACTCCAGTGTACATGCATATAACCGAAAATGAAATTGAAATTGCTTTCATAGGAAATTTAATTTGGAAATTGGCCCGTTACCGGCATCCGATTTGTTCGTTTAATTTAAAAGGCATCGACGCCGCGGCTCAGAGGACGCTCATTGAAGGACCATTTTCAGTGCTCCTCACGCACTGAAGTTGATTTCTATAGTCAAATGCCGAAATAATGTAATGCGGGATCTGGATGACAAAGTGGTTAGAAAACATTCGGAAACCTATAGTCATGATGCGGATTTCGAACCCGTGTCCTGCATCAAGATTATCATTTTTCGAACTTTTTCTAACCAAAAATTTATTTGTGATATTTTTTCTAAGATGTATATAATTTTCAAATAAATCAAATCAAAATAATTATGGATGATATTAAAATGCCAAATTTTTGTCAATTTCGTTGATATATTAATTATAGGCATCATTTATAATATGTATGTGACCTGAAATTTCAAGTTGAAATACTTATAATTATGCTAAGAGTTATCGTCTCAGTTATTCACATAATAAATCATAAATCACGTTGCAAACTAAATTATGTATGTGTATAAACTATTGACATTTATCTGTCTCAATACCTCTACGGCAATCCATGCCGATATCACGATTTTTTCGCGTGTATAATTCCCTATCAAAAACGCTATTAACGACATGCACTTACGGCGCAGATCGGACGACAGTCGTGACGTCACCCGCGGCTGCTGTCAGCCCCCGATGATTTATGGCGAGCCCTACAAAAATTCACTTGGCAATCTTAAAAAGATCAAAGAGTTTTTGGCAAGATCCATGGGCTCGATTCGGCGAACACTCGGGCGCTGTGCGAAATCGACATTGAGATATTGAGGTGTCTTCGGGTGTCGGACTAGATGAGGATCTTGGCTCATCTTTAAATTGATTTTAGTTTTAATTCGAGTCTTGCATTCAGCCACCAGAGGTTCGTCAACGCTTGTCGCATTGAGTTGATTGATGGCATCAAAAGAGGATTGTGAAGATGTAAATGTTAGTACAAAAAGCGACAACATTTTTCACTCTGTAAACTTGGTCCAATTTTAATCATTTTTGGATATGTTATAAAAATAATATTAAACTAGGTTCGTACGTTTTTAGTTTAACGAAATATTGCTTACTACATAATAATATAAAAGTTAAAACTGAATCTAAAAAGAACAACATTTTTAGGGGAGTGAAAACGTTATCGCTCAAGACAAGTATTCGAAACGGAAATGTAGGCATCACTCGCGTATCGGCACTTCACAATCCTCTTAATGTTTAATTCGATACGCGATAGAGTTGAATCGCACGAGCGGGCGTGTAATTCTCAGTCGAAATAACTCGGCGAGCCTCACGGAGCCTGGTTTCGAGAATCAATTAAAAATAAATCCATATGAAACGAGCCAGCTCTCTGGAGACGTTTTAAATGAATGAACGCCGCGAATAAATCGCCGGTTAATTCGAGTTCGGATATTTCGTGAGCGCGACATTGTTGCACGCGCGATTTCATCTGCGCCGTAACAGCTTATAAATATTGATGATGCAATTGCTGCGTTTATGCTCACGCTTGCGAAGGCTGGGGGTCGGCGGGGGACCACTTTTATATCAAATTAGGCGCTTCTTTATGTTTCGCTTGAGCTGATAAACAACGGCAACTTACTGAGCGGTCGGTGGACGCCATGAAGTAATAATTAGCTTGCAGGCGTAGGTGCAGTGGTGGCGTTCGCACACTGCTCCTACTAATATACTCATTGCCTCAATTTCTTCCGTATTCCGAAAAACGTGCCAATGCACCCTGGATTCTAACATGGAAGGACTCAACATTATAAAACATACATACATAAATCACGCCTAATTAACACCCACAGGTCCCATGAAATAGGTGGTGTTCCGTTTGTCGGGCACGAAGAGGAGCTCGCCAGCGCAGTGGCTTAGCGCGCTTGGCCTGCCGTTGCGTTCGTTTACAATGATCGCTAAGGCCGCCGTTGGATGGGTGACAAAAATGATTAGCTTCGGAAGGCTACTCAACCGTTGATCCACCTGCAGCCGGCAATACCACCAACCCGCGCTGGGTCAGCGATTGTAGCCCAATCTCCCTATATTGTTCCACCCATAGGGAAGGCCCGTATCCCAAGCAGTGAGGACGTTAAAGGGCTGGCGATGATGGCGGGCACTAAAGTCGCAGTGGATTGCTACTTGGTATAAGAGAAACGCCGAATTATAAGTAAGTGACATATGTTTGCGTAACGAACATGGATATTTCTCGAGCTACTGCAGAATACTGTAAAGCTTACATAGTACCTATACGTATATATATTAGTATTCTTATCGTATTCGTTATAAAACGCCATACATTTGAATTAAATTTCGATTTCGTATTTTATTGATATTCGATTGATACCCATTATTTTTAAAGACAGTTCCATGACCTTGCGCCCACGATCACCCGTGACATGTTAGGACGGTCATAGACCTTCCGAGCTTCACATACAAGGATATATTATAATGAATATACTGATCCGTGAAAACGGTTTATTGGTCTCAAGCATAATAGGCATATTAGTTTCCTTATAGCTCTTCCAGTCTTCGTGATACTAACGAAAGCAAAGCAAATTTAAAAGTATAACAGAAATAAAATGGTCAAGAAAATTATCAATTTTATCCTTACACTTACTTTTGTTTGCGATAATTATTCGAAAACAATTTTCAAAAAGACAAATACATAAATCATTAAATTTTATCCTCACAATACTGTCAACTTTGTAAATATAAATCAAAATATAAGTCTGCCCACTAATTGCAACAAGATATCCCACGCAATTCACTTGAATTTGACATGAATCAGGCAATAAAATGTATTTGTCCGAGTGGCGCGGTCAACATGTAGGACGCTGTTGAGATCCGTTCATCCGTCCCGTACAAAGCTTTGTTTCTTTCCAGGGCGTAAGACAATGGAGGAATCGTCAAAAGTGCAGCGCGCTGCGGACGACACACAAAACTTCCTCTTTGTCCTCCTCACAATGGAGACACGGGAGTCGCTCCGCTAATGAGCGAGTGTCGGCGCTGCGATTGAAGCATTTGCTTTTTCCCGAAAAAGGAATTAATTACAAAGAAAATTGTGATTAGAAAAAGTTCGAAAAGTCTTGATTAGGAAATCGAACCCGCGTCCTCATAAAGTCACGCCTATATCCGCAAATGGGTAGGCAGAGGTAAATTAACAGCCATGTCTCGCCAATTATGTTATGTCCCATGTAATAGGTGGCGAGCCTATTGCCAATTATCGGACACGAAAAACGCAGTACATTGCTATGTGGTATAAAAGGAACGTTTTAACCCTTAGTCGCCTGTACGACACCCGTGGAAGAGATTTGGGGTGGGCACAATTATATTCTGGTCTGCCGTCACCACTCGGTCAATTTTAAATAGAAACCAAAATAACAAGGATTGAATTTCCAAATGCCAACTTTCCTAGAACCGAAAGCAGATAGACTCCAATGGGATTCAATGGGACAATTTACAGAGAACGTTTTTAAACCAATTCCGTTTCGGGCTTCAGGAGCATTTTCTTCCATTGATCACTTCAGGACAGCGGAGTTTCCAGTAAGGAATTTTGTTTAATATCGTTCTATCTGCAGCGTAAAATCGCTTCCGGGAAAGGTGAGGCTGAGGTTTTCATGTGCGCGTACTCTGTTTTTTGCAAAACTACATATTGAAATCGAAAAAAAAAAACGAACAAATATACTTAAATCATGCCTATATCCCCGAAAGCGTGGGCAGAGGTGTATTAACAACTACGTTTCGCCAACTATCACTATGTCGGTCCTGTAACAGAGCTGATCGGGCACTTAAAACTAAAATTCTAAATGAATAAATATGCGTTCGCAAGGGGTAAAAGGCAAGCCTGACCTAGAAACTGAGTCTTGATTCGACCAATCACGATGAGCCAAATAAAGAACATTACATATTTAATGCTTAAACCTCCGAATACAGAAACGGTACTCCAATTTTAAGCACTGCTTATTAAGTTAAGTGGACAATAATACCTGTCAAAATTAGTGTAGATAAACGTCAATTTTGACAATAATTAAATGTTAAGCAGGGCTCACACTTTGAGTAGGGTTTCAGTATTCAGTAATGCTTAGCTTCACCCCGTTTTTGGTGTGAAGCTTAGCTAATATTTGTTTAGGGTCCCACAACGCAGTATCGTTTATTCCGATGAACTATAAAAACCCACGTGCAGGCTGTGTGCCGATTGCCAAACGGCGGGTTCGCGGCGTGTCAACACGAAGGGTGTCGTTTCCATACCACAGCGCTGTTTGCATTCCATCGGGCGCGAACATTCTGCGTGACCTCTCTCGCCTCATTACTGATAACCCGACGATTTTATGTATTTTCGTGCGCAAGGGCAGCATGCCGTTACTGGACCAGGGGCCCAGGCAAGTGGCAAGTCTATTCGAACGAATTGAATACGTACATACATATACATAAGTCACGCCGATATCTCCTAACGGGCAGGCACAGGTGAATTAACTTTCTGTTCCCGCACCAAGACTAGTTTTTCTGACTTATTTTTCTTTGTAATACTTTTCCAACATTTGTGTAATGTTGAAATAAAAATCAAAAAAATAATCTCATATATCAACGTATATTAAATAACAAACAACATTGATCGAACAAAAAATTACTTGGTAAGATATTCTTGCCAGAAGCAGTACCTAATTCCTGTCATTAATCAAATTACTATAGTTCGCGACAGGTCGACATGGCAACCGGATATGACCTATTTTCATTATTGTGAGATATTATATAGAACATTTGGGTTTATAGTGGTATTGTTGAGTACACAATAATAAGAACGAAATAATTGAACGTGCAAATCACTCCTATGTATTGTTTAATTGATGAATGCCAAACTGCGTACAAAGATTGCCATGTCGACCTTCCGCGAACATACTATCTACATGGGTAGTTGTGTCCATTACACACCTATAAGCTATTAGAGGCAGGTTTATATCAAATTGCGTTTATATTGTCGCTAGTAAGTACTTACAAAGGCTTGTTCGTCTTGAATAGTGAGTGTAATGCGGCTTTTGGGGTTCAAAAGCGACTATTACGACCTGCTCTGCTGGTGTTAGCCGTTACACTTTGTGTGAAATGTCTCTTTGAGCTGCTCACAAAATGGACAGCACTATTAAATTTTGGCAACCGAGGCTGGTGTACCGAAACTTTGAGGGGATAAGTTAGTTCGCTTGGTTGGCAGCCCTGCCGTTGACGATATGCCTAACGACAGTGTGGCCTCAATTAAAGCTGTTTTGATTGTTAAATTGTTCAAAAAGATTGTTGTTTCATGATGGGACGAAATGTCCTTCGATGATTGAGTATAGGAAAGAGCTGTAGAGATTTTTTTTATTTTTTTGTTTTTATATTTGTTTTTTTTTCTGTTTGTACTATTTATCTTCTGTTTATATTTTTCTATGGGTCAACGACATCGTTCTGTTACGACTATGTCAAGTCATTAATAATGTATTCTTTTATGAGAACTGTTTATTTACTGCACATATGACTGGTTTTTATTGCATTATTTTTATTTCATCCATAGTGAGTGATTCAGACCAGTTTGGCTGTAGTGACAGCGAGACTGTTGAGTTGTATGTGAGTTTCAGTTTTTAAGTCCATATCTGACATTAATGTAAGTAAGACCGGCTTCACCATTTATGATTAACGTTTCAATTTTTCTCAGTTTAACCTTGCTGTTTATAGAATCTTTTAGATGTCATAGTATCACGATCACAAATCTTTTAGTAAGTAATCAAAATAACTTTTGGATGCTTCGTTCCCCTAACGGAAACAAGTCATACCACCCCATAGCCTGTTAAGGGGATGAATCGCCAACTCATTTAATTCAGAGACGAGCTACAGCGACAGAGCACTATCATTCTGGCCTCACTTTGACACCCGATTAGCCGTAATAGGATTACCTGCTTTTGTAGCAGTGGCGGCAACGCGAATAGTAATACCGTTAAAAATAACGTCTGCGCATAGAAAGTAATCCTCTTAAACTCTTTGCGAATTAATGGAACGCGTAACACTGTGGCAACAACGTCGAGCGGTTACAATAACTCGTGCTTAGGTCGCGGTTTTAAGTATCGGAGTTTTGTAACGGAGACGCCCGGCAGTCCGCTCAAAGTATGACACGATTCCTTTTAATGTCCAACTGGATCTAAGGGCCGGTTTTTGGATGCATAGTTAACTCAACCTATTGCTAAATATTGTTAGTTAGTCTGATATTTAACCATTAGTATCTATTGGTTGAGTTAAATATGCATCCAAATCGGCGACTCAATCAATTGTTAAAAAATGCTATTCACCTTGTATGTCTCCAGCGAGAGAGATGGGGGTGGTGACAATTTTATTCTGCTCTGCCGTCACCACACGGCAAATATACAAAACATACATACATACATAATTCACGCCTATATCCCCGAAGGGGTAGGCAGAGGTGAACTAACACCCACGTTTCGCCAATTATGTTAGGTCCCATGTAAGGTGGCGAGCCTATTGCCATTTATCGGGCACAAAAGTCGCACCACTTTGCTAGGTGGCATAAGAGAAACGCTGCTGCCCATTCCTTATCACTGATTTATCCTTACTCGCCTTGTACGACACCCACGGGAGATTTTGGGTGGTGATAATTGTATTCTACTCTGCCGTCACCACACGGCAGAATAGAATATATACAAAACAAATTTCATAAAAATCCGTTAATCCGTTTCGAAAGAGTTCGATAACAAACACTGATACGAGATGTTTAATTATGTTAGATTTAGAACTCTGGCCGCATCTAGTTCAGCTGTCGCGAGATACAGTATGATGTCTGATTAAGGACACAGGTGCTTCGTGTTCTATCGACTGATCCTGATAAATGATCATCACATAGATGAATATAAGATGTGACCGTTGTCAACAACGTCCAAAAACACGCCTATAGCCCCGAAGGGGTAGATAGAGGTGAATTAAACATCCACTTTTCGCGTTTTTTTTTGTATTATCATACGTTCGGTAGATTGGCCACTTGGCTGGGGGCTGGTGTCGTATACGCGACAGAAGGTACCTCGGCGTGGCGGACGGCCAGCATGGCGCCGGCCCGGCGACATCTCCCGCCACTACGCGACACGACACACACGCGACACTCCCCGACGCGGCATCGCACTGCGCGTCGTCGCCGATGCGAATGCGCTGCGCCGGCGCCGCCTCGGCCGTGCGCCTGCGAACTGGTTCCCCAGGGGGAAGGAGGGGGCATACCGGTCCGGCCGCTCGCCCGTCTGCACCGGCCTGTTGTTGCTGTCCGTACTTTACTTATGGGTTTTAATTAATTTACAATAAAGAAAGAGGTTCCATTGAGGAGATGTCGCAACGGTCACACTCAGGTTTATATCAAAACTAAAATAAAAGGTCTGACCTCCATTGTCGCTACCACAAAACTCCTGCATAAATACATACATAAATCTACATAAATCACGGCTATATCCCCGAAGGGGTGGGCAGAGGCGACTTAACACCCTCGTTTCACCAATTGCGCGCCACTTTTCTGCCAGGTGTCATTCTGCCTACACTACAAGGCGACAAATGGGGTTAAGAAGCAATGAGTAATGGGCAGCAGTGTCTTTCGTATCTCCTAGCAATCGGCACGTAAATCACAGTGATTTATATGTCCGATGGATGACAATGTGCTTGTCACCTACTAAATCGGACCTAACATAATTGGCAAACTTTGGGTGTAATTAACTCATAGGGGTTAAATAGACATCATTAACCGACTTCACAAAAGGAGGAGGTTCTGAATTCGTCTGTATTTTGTATGTTTGTTACCTCAGAACTTTCGACTGGGTGAACCGATTTAGATGATTTTTTATATATATTTATGTATGTACGATGATGCCGTAAAGACCTATAGGTCAACAGCCTAAGTCCTTAAAAAAAATAGCGGTGGCTCAATCAAGATGACCTCTCGCTTTACCCATGTCTGGCGTCGCAATTAAGTAATGAAGCAAGGTGCAGGTCGGTCTGGGCTATCGACTCCAATCCCATGCAGCGGACAGCTAAGTGTAACAGGAAATAAACTCGTACCAATAGGACGCTGCGGGCGACAGTTCCGATTCAATCGCGGACGCTATTTACATTTCTGTGTGAGAGAAAATAATAAAGAATTATATTATTATTATTATTCACGGCGACCGGCGCCGGCTGCCGGCACCACTCCGTCGATGGCCACACGTCGCCATCTTTAGCACCGACTCCCCGAAAATATACTCTAGTTAGAAAAGCTATTCGGTCACAACCGCAATCGGACTGGAACTCGATTCTGCTAATGTTAACGTAACTCAGTGTCTCCGATGTGTGTTTCCGAATAGTTCAGTCTCAGTGGCCGTTTCAAAATGATTACTTTTGAACACAGTTTTGGTAATGGTGACACAAAAAAATATATTCAAGTGAGTAAACAAATATTTATGCAATTTGCTTGCTTTTATGACTGATGATTTTTCTATTACTTCCTCATTGTCTTGACAATGACCAACAACCTTTTAGAAACTAAAAATGGATTCAATACCTTTTAGGCGTTTGGTTAAATCCAATTTCAGGACACTATCCGATACAGCTATTATTGGACGTTGAAAAATTCCACACAGTGTTTCCTGTCAGCAGCGTAGCGTACTGTCAATTAATCGAAACCGGGCACCGTCTCATAATAGGTGTCTCCCCTGTGACACCGCCGGTCATAACCCGATAAATCGCGCTCCGAATGGAAATGGTCTCCGGCAATAGCCAATGAATAAATCGGCCTCGCCTCTACCCCTCACTCCCCGCCCCAGATGTCAATAATAAACCATTCATCAGCTTCAGCTAAGACGACTGCAATTGACAGACCATAAAGTTGCGGAAAGTAGAATAATTGAGTAGTTGGTAGCACGATTTTATATAAGTCGCAAGAGACTAATACATCACAGTGTTATATAATTATAACTGGAGGATAACTCTGCAACTTTCGCTTTAGTTCAATTTAAGCCACTCTGCTTTTAAAATAACTTTAAAATTCTGGTTGACTACTTTTTTAGTATTTGAAGATTTATTTAAAAAAATTATGAGTACTCAATTACTGTCTTATAATTTTTGACCGCATTGATAGGGCACAGGCCTTTCCTATGAATGGAAGATACGTACTACCTGCCGAAGGACAGCGGAATTCGTGATAATATTCATGATAATATCCATGAGGTCCGATTCAGTCATCCATCCAGATCAGGCTTAGTGAACATTGCTTTGTCAATCCCTTGACCCTCGTTTAAAGTCATCAATTTGAGCCAAAAGTAGATAGCTCGACAACTAGGTAATAAAAATATCAATGCACTTACATTCCGAGACCAAAGAATATTTCCACATATTAATGCGTGCTACCTGTGGCTAGACCACTGTAAAGTTACTACACAATAAGTGAGTTAAATCCATAAAGTACTCCATCCCAAGTATGCAGCTGGTATATTGATTAAGCGCAATAGCGCTTTCATATCATTCGAGTGAGGCACTTAGACGGCTTGTATCAGAGGCGTTCCAAATAAAGTTGGACCTAAGTTCTAGACGCAGCCCCAGTAAATCTCAAGAGCAGAATGTTGCAGCTGCCTCGGGCGCCATCTGCACGTCCTCTCGGCAGATTAAGGAGATTAAATCACGCCGCTCCTGTGAACTTTCGAACGCAATTTTTGCATACGGGACCTACATTGCCCGAAGAGCAAAGGCGCCATAACGCTAAGGAAGTTAGGGAGGAAAAAATAAATCACAGTTTTCAGTTACATTACATAAAGTGAAGTTTAATTCAACCAAAGAATTGCAATCAGACCAACTAGCAAATAAATATACGAGAACTCGTACCTACGGACTATAGACAACATTCTAATAATTTTCTTCTCAAAGCTGTGTCATTAATTTTTGTTTAATTATTCAACATGAGTTATCAATCTGTAACAAGATGACATGTGCAGACAGTAGAAAAGGTATCCACAAAGTAATTTTTGCGTCGGTCCATTCGAATTGAATTCTCTAAAATACCTCCGCAATTTCGTTTTTTGAGTTGCTTGCAGCTCGCTGAATTTCCATCTGGCGAAATGAACAGTTGTGCAGGGGGAGGGAGGACCATTCCGATGCGAACGCTGATAAAAAGCAGTCGTTACGGCGCCGACTGGATCGGGCCTCATGGAAAACGAATGGAGAGTGCTCCAAAAGAAATTTGCACCGGGTGCTGCTGAGTGCCGCTGATTTACACCGCCTTAAATCACGCGAACGCGAATAATATCGGACGAGTGTGCTAACATGACCTTCTGGGGTGCCTACTTCATTTCTATTAGTCGGCGGTCTTTTTGTTGCATTTCTTGCAACACGAGCTGAATATTAGGGTTCACGTGGCGAAGTTTCTTGATTTTCAGGAACATTGAACTCTTCTTCTTCTAGCCCTGTTCCCAGTATGCCTAGGGACGGCGCAGTATGTTTCTTCTTCCATTCTAACGGTCAGACGTCATCAAGCCATGCACTCCCTTTTGATACGTATTATCCATCACACTGGTTAAAAAAGATGGAAAGGACCATGTCAAAAATTCGAATCGATCGATTAACGGAGAGAGTGATTGGGATGACAACATTCTAATCCATACTATTTAAGTCTTGACGATTCATAAGTGTATTGTAATCATACCAGGTATGAATAAATGAATTTTGACTTTGACTTTGACTTAAGGTTTTGGCTTAGGTTTTACAGCCGGCCGCCTGCCTGACACCAACCCTATTTGCATATGTTGTTGTTGGTGGTTTGCCTTCCACCATCTATATCTACCTTAGGGTATCTCCCTTAGTTGACTTTTACGACACCCATAGGATGAATTAGGTATGGCACATTCTACGTTATTTATTCGCTCCCAGGCCAGCATGGGAATAGCTACTACCATCTTATTAAATTATCAAAATCTGTCGCCATAATTATAATGTTAACAGCATTATTGTGTTTCGAAAATATGTGAAGATAGCTAGCTCTGCTGTAGTTGAGGTTACCATGTGAATATAATCTTATAATCACTCCATCAGGTGAGATAAAGGCCAAGAGCTTCCCTGTCTAGCATTAAATACAATTGGGTTCACGTGGCGAAAGATTCTTGATTTTCAGCAACATTGAACTGTGATTCGTAAAGGGTTCGTTGCCCTCGGTCCCCCATCCCACGGCTACCTGCGTGTAAGTGGTGTCTCGCTCGTTATTAAAACCCCGCTCGGTTCCCAATGGAGCACGATCGGGAACACCCATGAGTGGACATTTGCATAAGAATCGGCACTGAGCTCTGGATTTTACTGTTGTATCCAAAGTGGGGTCGGACGTTTGGTTTGATCAATTTTACGTAGTAATTTATTTGTTTCCACGGGACTAGAGCCGCGGAATGAAATACGGATTTCAATGCAAATAATCATAATACATAAATCACGTCTATATTCCCGAAGGGGTAGGCAGAGGTGAACTAGCACCCACGTTTCGCCAATTATGTTAGATCCCATGTAATAGGTGGCGAGCCTATTGCCATTTATCGGACACAAAAGTCGCAGTACTATTGCTAGGTGGTATAAGAGAAACGCTGCTGCCCATTCCTCATCACTGTTTTATCCTTAGTCGCCTTGTACGACACCCACGGGAGAGATTTGGGGTGGTGACAATTGTATTCTACTCTGCCGTCAATGTGTGATTATAATAGTTATTGTAATATTATATCAAAATAGTAATATTGTATGTGCTAGAAAGTAAGTTAGCCTACTATATAAACATCCTTAATACTCTGTTGTCTGTGAACTTAAGAAATAAAAAAAACAGTCCGTGATTGACAGCCAACCAAGTTCATTTTATTAACAGGTTATGGGCTCAGGATTTTGCTCGTTAGACTAATAATCGAAAGTAATTACGTTAAATAATTGCAGCATTGTTAAATCAACAAAATTTCGTAATTAGTTAGGCAAGGTGCGCAGTATATCAATCGGTTCGCTCAAAAGCGCGTGCGCCGGGTTTTTTTTTACCTCACAATGGCGGCCAATTACATTGTAAATGTGCCAAAATTACGTGGAAGGGAAAACTACGACGAGTGGGTGTTTGCGGCACAAAACTTTCTAATACTGGAAGGCATGATGAAGTGCATAAAACCAGAAAGAGATGAAAGCGGTACTGAGAAAATTGTATCGGCCGCAGACGACGCGAAGACAAAGGCGAAATTGATTCTTACTATAGACTCATCGTTATATGTTCACATTAAGACTGTCAAGACTACGAAGGAGCTGTGGGAAAAACTCAGATCCCTGTTCGACGACTCCGGGTTTACCAGACGGATCAGTCTTTTACGGAATTTGATTTCCATTCGTTTAGACAATTGCAGTTCCATGACCTCGTATATTACGCAAATAATTGAGACAGGTCAGAAACTTTGTGGGTCAGGATTTGCAATAAACGATGAATGGATCGGTTCGCTGTTGCTAGCTGGATTACCAAAGAAGTTCGCCCCGATGATAATGGCGATTGAACATTCGGGCATTCAAGTAACAACGGACGTAATAAAAAGTAAGCTTCTTGACATGGAGACCGGAAATAGTGCCAACAACAGTGAAGAGGGCGCATTTGTCGCGTCCAGAAATTGGCGTAACAATCGGAAACAAGCATCATCCAATGGCAATAAAGATGGCGCGTCTACTTCGAATAAGTCAAGTAGTACCAACATGAAAGCTGTCAATGTCAAATGGTACCGGTGTAAACAACTTGGACATTATCGTACGCAATGTCCGAATAATAAATCATTTAGTAAAAATGAAGATTACAAACAGAGTAATGCATTCTCAGCTGTATTCTTGAGTGGAAGTTTTAATAAAAGAGACAGGTATATTGATTCCGGTGCTAGCGTTCACTTAACCGCTAACTCAGATTGGATCACTAGTAAATATCGTAAAGTTGAACAAGAAATTGTGGTGGCAAATCAGGAAACTGTTTCAGTTACGTGTGCTGGCGATACTAAAATAGTCACTTCAGTCAAAGGTAGTGATATTGATATAAACATTGAAGATGTTTATTGTGTTCCAAACTTGACAACCATCCTCCTTTCTGTTAGTAAATTAATTGAAAAAGGCAACAAAGTGATTTTCACAGATGATGGTTGTCACATACACAATAGATATGGTGATTTAATTGCTACTGCTTCTTTGATGAATGGTGTATACAAATTGAATATACAAAAGAAACTGGTGGCAGCGATGGCTCTCTCGAGTCACACTTGGCATCGCAGATTAGGGCATGTGAACAGTGATAGCTTAATAAAAACCAAGAATGCAGTAGAGGGAATGGCTTTTGATGAGAAAGTCACCATAAGCAAATCATCTTGTAAGACTTGTTGTGAAGGCAAGCAATGTCGGCTACCTTTCACAAATAAAGGTACAAGAAGTACTGAATCATTACACTTGATACACAGTGATCTTTGTGGACCCATGGAGGTGTCATCAATAGGAGGATCGTCCTATTTCCTACTATTTGTCGATGACTTTAGGCGGATGACCTTCATTTATTTTTTGAGGCATAAAAATGAGGCATTGAAATGCTTTAAGGAATTCAAAGCAATGGCAGAAAATCAAACAAATAGAAAATTGAAAGTATTCCGGAGTGATAATGGGAAGGAATTTTGTAATTCTGATTTTGATGATTACCTAAAGAAATGTGGAATAATACATCAAAGGTCTAATCCATACACACCTCATCAAAACGGTTTATGTGAAAGAATGAATCGGACGATTATTGAGAAAGCCAAATGTATGTTGTGTGATGCTCAGTTGGATAAAAAGTTTTGGGCTGAGGCCTGTAATACGGCAGTATATTTGCATAATCGTACTGTCTCATCAGTCCTGAATGGAAAAACACCATATGAGTTGTGGGTGGGTGTCAAGCCAGATATAAGTAACATAAGAATCTTTGGATCACCTGTCATGGTACATGTTAATAAAGAAAAAAGATTGAAATGGGATAAAAAATCCATTGAATGTATACTGATTGGATTTCCTGACAATGTCAAAGGCTATAAACTGTATGATCCAATAAAAAAGCAAATATTCACAAGTAGAGATGTGATCATTATGGAAAAGAAGGTTATGATGGAAGTCGCATCTGAAGAATGTGGAAGGAACCTGACTGAAGGATTACCAGAAGATGATCAGACTCATGAGGATTCAGTGGGGGACATCACGGATTCAACATTGGTTGAGGAAACAATGAGTGACTCGGACTATGCACCAAGTGAATATGAGGACTGTTCAGATGCTCAAGACAATAGTAGTTGTAATGTCATTAAACCAGTTAGATCTGTGAGAGAACGACGTGCACCCAATAGGTATGGTTTTGGTGGAGTCTGTTACATGGAAAATAATGAAAATGGCCTCACGCTAAAACAGGCATTGGAAGGTCCTGAGGGAAACCAATGGTTACAAGCAGTACAGGAGGAGTTAAAGAGCTTTGAAGAAAATGACGCTTGGGAGATAGTGAGTGTTCCAAATGATTCCACAATTGTGCAGTGTAAGTGGGTTCTTAAAAAAAAATTGAGTGTGACAATAAAGTTCGTTTTCGTGCAAGGTTAGTGGCAAAGGGGTTTACCCAACAACCGGGTGTGGACTATGTTGAGACATTTTCACCAGTGGTAAGACATACTACTCTGAGGTTATTATTTGCTCTGTCAGTGAAACTTGGATTCGAAATTGTACATTTAGATGTAATAACTGCATTCTTGAATGGCAACCTTAATGAAAATATTTATATGCAGATACCAGAAGGATATAATTGTACTGATACTAGTAATGTTTTGAGACTAAAGAAAGCTATCTATGGATTAAAACAGTCATCAAGAATGTGGTATGATTAAGTAAATATTTGTTTAACTGGGAATGGATATACAAAATCTAAATATGAACCTTGTTTATACATAAAGAATGAAGGTAAAAATAAAACTATAATTGCATTATATGTCGACGATTTTTTTGTTTTCTCGAACAGTAGTGATGAAATTAATAAATTAAAATCTGTATTAGAGTCACAGTTTAAAATTAAAGATCTTGGCCAAATAAAACAGTATCTTGGCATGTCAGTATGTTATGACAAAGAAAAGAAAACTTTAACTTTAGATCAAAGTAATTATATTGATCAGTTGTTATTAAAATTTAACTTACTGAATTGTAAAATAATAGAAACACCAATGGAAAATGGATTAAAATTATGCAAGGATGAAAATTGTGATAAAAATTTGCCCTACCAGCAATTAATAGGTTGCTTAATGTATTTAGCAATACTTACTCGTCCTGATATTGCTTTTTCAGTTGGATACTTGAGCCAATTTAACAATTGTTACAACAAAGAGCATTGGGCTCATGCCAAGCGCATATTAAGATATTTGAAACATACTAAAAACTATTGTATTAAATATTGTGAATCAAGTAATAAAGATATATTAGGCTATGTAGATGCAGATTGGGGTAGCGATCCATTGGATAGGAAATCCTGTACTGGATTTTGTTTTAACCTTCTAGGGGGTGTGATTTCATGGGGTAGTAAAAAGCAAAGGAATGTTGCATTATCAAGTACAGAAGCAGAATATATAGGCATATCTGAAAGTTGCAAGGAAGCTATATATTTGAGGAATTTATACAAAGAAATTACTGGTTATTCACAATGTCTTGTGATTTTTAATGATAACCAAAGTGCTCATAAATTATTGATTAATCCTGTATTTCATAATAGGTCAAAACACGTGGATATTAGATATCATTTTGGTCGTGAGTGTGTTAACAATAATTTAGTAAAAGTAGAATATCTAGAAACGGCTCATATGCCTGCCGACATATTTACAAAACCTTTAAGTTGTGTAAAACATTATAGATTTTTGGAAATGATGGGTGTGCAACAAAAATTGATTTTATAATTTTGTGTTATTTTGATATAGTGGGGGTATTGTAATATTATATCAAAATAGTAATATTGTATGTGCTAGAAAGTAAGTTAGCCTACTCCATAAACATCCTTAATACTCTGTTGTCTGTGAACTTAAGAAATAAAAAAAACAGTCCGTGATTGACAGCCAACCAAGTTCGTTTTATTAACAATAGTCGTGTGGTGACGGCAGAGCAGAGTATATTGTGACACCCCAAATCCTTCTCACGTGTGTCGTACAAACCAACTATAGGGTTAAAACAGTGTCAAGGAACGGGCAACAACATTCTTGTTAATACCACTAGCAATGTGCTACTATGATTGAAAAACCCGATAAATGGCAATAGGCTCGGCCCCTATTACATGGAACCTAACATAGTATACTTGTGGTGTGGGTGTTTGGTGCACCTCTGCCTAACCTTTTGGGGGAAAATAGGCGTGATATATGTATGTTTGTGAGTGAGTGTTGTATGACCTGTGCTGTGGAAGCATGTACTTACTAAATATAAGCAAGTTTAAGCTTGCTAATATCTATTAAGTGTAGAAATGTGACAGGAGGAGTATATGTGGACCGATGAATGAAGACAGCTGTATTTCAAGTAGAATTACACAAACTATTCTGTGCTCTACCTTAATTTTGGCAGTAAAGGCAACATTGCGCAATAGCACTTAATCAACATTATATTATTGTGAAATAGGGTAATAATTCGCAAGCTGTATCGTTCACTTGCGACATTGCCGGCTTAATGGCCGCAACAGGTGCTCGCTCAGCTGCAGCTTCATCGGAACGAGTTCAACGGCGGCGCGAGATCACAAGCAGGCCGAGCCGGGCCCGCGTCGGGCGCCACAATCGCCTCCGTCTGTGCAAACCTAAGGCCCGTATTACAGAACTCAGTAATGAATCTAGTTTTAAATTTAGTCTTTTTACGAGATTTCAGATTGTTTAACTTTAGAACGAGACCTGATTGACCTTAATTCAGCTCAGTAACTGCTTAATACAGAAGGACATTTACGTCAAAATCTATGCTCAAGTATAGATTTGATCTTTGTTTGCTATAGAGGTATGGTACCAGATATGGTCATATCCAAAACTCAATGTAATTTTACGCTGTAACTTATTTTTTGATTATTTTGTTACGTTCACAGATATCGTCTGGTCCATTGATTTCCAAGGTGGATCCCCAGGGTTCCTCGTTAGGCGTTGCCGTGGTAAAAAGTGGGGATCAGTATTCGTAAGCGGGGTCCACGAATTCTATCTGGTTTCGATAGTGAAGAATTAAAATGTTGACTTGACTTCACCTACCTATTAATGTTTGCAGATAATGGCCGCCACGCATCATAGATCTAATAATAACATTTAACCAGCAAAAGTTTGAAAATATCTATGAGAAAAAAGTTCAAGAACCTCTAATTCAACCCAAAACAAGCTAGATTTCGGACAAATATACATCATAATTTTATACTATTTAATGTTGCCTAAATTTATAGTTTTGTGTGGGCTGTACCTGATTACTGTGTTATAAATATCAATGTTTGTTATCCAATTAGCTGATAACTGATCAGAATCTGCTAATTTGAGAGGCAATGAGGCTGACTCATCAGTCCAATTATCAAACCGCAATGAAATTACGAGTAATGAACAAAGGGGTTTATGTGAGTTTAAGAACTTTTGATCGACAAAAAAGTCGTGGCATGCGGTTGACCTCAATATTTTTGGGAAGGGAGGGCAGTAATATTCCTTTTTGTGTCCCACGGAAAAGGTTGATCGCAATTATATTACACGTACCCGCTTTGGTCTACCCGTCTCTCTCACTCATTGAGAATAATAGCAAAGTGTGAGAGTGACGGGTAGACCACAGCAACGTAGACCAAATCGACTTACATAATACGGGGGCTGGACGTCGTCGCACAGATATTATTTAACGACTCACCTGCCAATTCGCAAGTGCACGTAATCATACTCGCATGAATAACGAAAATGTTCATTCCATTTTATTGGAAGTTGATTCATTTGCGAAATAACAAGCTTTGGCCGCGACTTGTGCCTCGTCATCATAATCCGGTCTACCTGGATTAAAACTGTCCCGTTTTCCGATCCACTTCACTGATTAATTGTCGATCAAAGAGATTTTAATCCGGTCTGTCGATTTAATTAAAAGAAAATGTAGTTATACGCATTCTGCAAGACATGAACGGAATTGGCTTGGGATCGCTTGAGATAGGGGGCTGCCGTGCGGAGGAGGCCTTTGCCCAGCAGTAGCATCTTGTAGGCTTATAAAATAATAAAAAATACTCGGACGACCTTACGTATCTACCGTAATGTTTTGTATTTTTATAAATAGGAATTCCTATACTATACTCTAGGGAGTTGATGGCAGGCAGGCGGTCGGCCGTAAATATTAAAGCCTAGAGCAACATAACAACAGAATTATTTGGGTGCCGGAAAATAGCAATTGGAGCCGAAAATAAACAAATACCACGTCGTCAACTTTCTCATCTTAAGGGCAATAACAAGGGCTCCGAAAAGTAATTTGTAAACGTACTTAGCACTTTCTATTGGAAGCCCAATATCTCCTTCTCCTCCTTGCTCTTTTTCTACGCTAAGTAGGGTTCGGCACAACAAGTCTTCCTCTTCCACTGTTCTCAATGGCCAATGCGCGTAATTCAAGTCTGCATTCGACCATAAAGTGGCATTTTCCGCACGCTACACGTACGATAAGTCCCTCCTACTAGTCAGGGGCTGACATAATAGTAGATTATGTACCGACGTCGGTAAAACAAAGAATGTCTCAAATGGCAAGATAAATATGCGATCTGGGGCTTTCTTTTTATCGTCCGAGGTAAGATCATGGTTTTATGTCACCTACTGTCTAGAAAGTGGGATTTTCCTTACGAGTAGCGGTCATTAATACGTGTTCTTAAGATATTGACCCAATGGATTGGATAAAAAACGCGCCGTGTGGTGACGGCAGAGTAGAATACAACTGTCACCACCCCAAATCTCTCCCCAGGGTGTCGTACAAGGCGGCTAAGGATAAATCAGTGATGAGGAATGGGCAGCAGCATTCCTCTTATACCACCTAACAATAGCAATGTACTGCGACTTTTGTGCCCGATAAATGGCAATAGGCTCGCCACCTATTACATGGAATCTAGCATAATTGGCGAAACGTGGGTGCTAGTTCACCTCTGCCTATCCATTTACCCTATCCCCGGGATATTCGTGATTTATCTATGTATGGATTAGATAAAAGAGAAGTAACTGCTAGATGTAAGCCGTGTCACAGTCGCGCCCTCAAGACGAAATCACCTAGGAACGAAACGACACCAATTTCAATTCCGACGGATGTCACTGCCTGAGCCCGTCGCAAGCAAGACAATGACTCCGTTTAAGACGGGTTGCGGCCAGCCCGTCCGGAGAGCGGTGGCCTGGAGCCCGCGCCGCCGCCGAAGCCCCGGGGAAATTAAAACGCGGCGATTGTCATCCATCCCCCATCGGCGGCTACGCTAAAACTCATCTTCTGTTACTGTCCGACAATTTGTGCTAAGGTAGCCAGGTAGCCAGCCCCTCTGCGGTTGAGGGTTTCAGGTGAATCTCGATTCTTTCTTCGGCCTCTGTCATCACTTCCCGTCTGGTGTGATGAAGGCCAAGAGCTTTCCTTGTTTAACACTAAAAATATTGCTACCTTTTACCTCTTTACGTTAAATTATTTACCTACATTAAATCACGTCTATATGTAAAGGCAGTGGTAAAATAACACCCACGTTTCGTCAATATGGTTAGGTCCCTTGTAATAGGTGGTCTATTGCCATCTATCTGGCAAGGAAATCGCAGTACATTGCTAGGTGGCATAAGAGGAACGCTGCTGCCCATCACTCATTCCTATTCCTTCGTACCGCTTCATACCCATATAGTTAGTCTGCTCTATTTAAGCTAGTCTATATCAGTGATCCAACAGCGGTGACTGATTGGAGAATATTCGGCTGTGCAAAGAAGTTAAGCGACTTTGCAAACGATGGAATAACCGCATTAGGTGAATAAAGGGAACAATCCTTTGTGAATGCGCACAAAGAAGAATTTGTTTGCCCCGGGCGGACCAGGGATATTACAGTCTCCCTTTGAAGCTAGAAATTAATTCAGACTTTACGCCTTAAGTTAAATACTATTATCTTAAATAAATAAACGTTCAATAATAAATAAATAATCAGTTTAGGTAACTTTTTTTTATTGAATTTTTAGTTTATAGATTTAGATTTATACATAGGTATGTCACACCTTTCTCCCACAAGAGTAAGCGGAAATCACTTCTATCCACTTGCTACCATCCTCTCATACTTCTTTCGCTTCATCCAATCTCTTAATGTCTTCATGCATGCCCGTCGGTTTTGACCTAAATTTTTAATAGAATGGATTTAGATGCAATCGGATATAGGTACTTGCTATATTCATGCACTGCAGCCTATGCAATAAAATACTTCATTATTGCTTTTCATAATATAGCTTTGCTGGTATTCTTCGTTTCATACGATTCAAAGAGAAAATGCATAACCTTTGACAATAAACCTGTAACAGTCCGGCGGTGAACTTCTGGCTAGTTCTAATTCTAACATACACAACGTAACCACATCTAACATCGAATAGTTCTCGAGGTCTCGTGTAAGGACCACCGTACCTCTATTATGAGCAGTTGCCGACCACAAAATAACTTACAAAATACTTGAGATCTCAAACACAAAGGCATCCTCCACTCGTGCAAGAGCGGGTAGGTACTGTCTATTCAAAGAGATTTACAGAAACATACATACATAAATTACGCCTATATCTCCGAAGGGGTAGGCAGAGGTAAATTAAAACCATTTTTCGTCAATTAGATTCCCATGTAACAGGTAGCAGGCCTAAGAGGAAAACTGTTACCAATTACTCATCGCTGTCTTTACCTTTAGTCGCCTTGTACGACACCACGGGAGAGATCGGGGTGGCAACAATTGTATTCTACTCTGCCGTCACCACACGGCAAGAGGTTTGTGTTGCCCGCTATTGAGTATTGGTTAGTAATGCTACTCGCCTTTACCAGCCAACTGATGCCGAACTTTGGAAGTAAGGATTAGCGCTCATTGTAGACGCCGCTCAGTAGTTCAGCCTTAGGAGGCGCTCGATGCGCGTACGGCCTCAAAGCGGGCCGTAAGCCGCTTACGACCTCGGCGTCACCAGATCCAAGTAATCATGGGCGCCTGTGATCCAAGCAAGCATATTCAGATATGCGGTGTCGGAGAGCAATCGCCAATCTTGTAGGGCAGGATTATGGATTATTATTATGGAAAACTATTCACAAGTTGTACCTGAAAATCTGTGTCGTCATTATCGCTACTTTGTTGAGGAACTTCCTATCGATTTTAAACTTACAGGTTCATGCTAGGGGAGGGGTGAAGTGATTAAATAAAAACACAAGTTTTCAATGTGTTCCAATCTTAAACCAAGTGGACGAAAGGGACTGCATTTTTTTGAGACTCGGCGACTGATCGTTATCTTCGCTGGGAATCTTCGTTTGGTTTTTGATATTTAGCGTATTGATATAAAATATATTCATTCTAGACGTAAACAAATCAATGAACCTTTTTAAGGCAAAAATATAAATATAAGGCATTTGGGTTGGAAAGAACCTAATAAGTTTCGACAAGTTATAGCCACATGACATTAATAATATGTACTTTAACAAGAAGCCTATATTCACAATGGCTAGTAAATTAGTAATGGATAAATAAGATAGGTACCTAGAATCCTAACAAAACAACCTCTTTGTTCATACGTGCATAACCATAATGTGGTTCCAGAGATAAACGTTTCTTAACTCTAGCAAAAGATTCGCAAAAATTCATACAAAATATTCAGCAACGTAATTTTTGTATCATAGCTGAAGCCCGGGCGCTTCTGTCTCATTTAAATGTGAAACTGCAAATTAGCATGCGAATGGTAGCGGTGTATTGTTCATGAAAACTGAACTGAGCTGCCATTTAATGTCAGCCGTTTGAAGAACTGAAATACGCCGTTTGTGACACTTCGTCACAGGCGCTTCCGATATTAAACATACACACATAAATCACGCCTTCCTCCCCAAGGGGTAGGCAGAGGTGTTATAACCCGCGTTCCGCCAACTTATATCAGGTCTAATGTAATAAGGAACGAGCCTATTGCCACTCACCGGGAACTTGAATCGCAGTAATTTGATAGATGTTGCACCAGGAACGCTGCTGTCCATTCCCCGTTATAAACCTTAATCGCATTTTGCGACACCCACGGGGGAGACGGGACAATCGTGTTCTCCTCTGCCGCCACCACCCGCCTTTTGCCCTGATTGAACATTCCCTGGCGGCATAGTGCTATTCATCGGTAGTCGCAATCCAATAAATATCTCAATCTGCCCACTGGGGCCACATCGCTGTATGATGCATTAGCTTCAGTTTTGTCTTCAGCATGCGAGAGTCAGTGCTCCGCCACGGAGCATATCAGCGCCGGCAAAATATTCCATTCTAATTCAACGACGGTACGCTACTAGCACAGCCGTTGACCAACGCCCACTAGACCGTTCCGGTCTAGTGGGCGTTGGCTCATATAAATTATATGAAATAATATTTTAGCCGTGTGGTGACGGCAGAGTAGAATACAATTGTCACCACCCCAAATCTCTCCCGTGGGTGTCGTACAAGGCGACTAAGGATAAATCAGTGATGAGGGATGGGCAGCAGCGTTCCTCTTATACCACCTAGCAATGTACTGCGACACTTTTGTGCCCGATATATGGCAATAGGCTCGCCACCTATTACATGGGACCTAACATAATTGGCGAAATGTGGGTGCTAGTTCACCTCTGCCTACCCCTTCGGGGATATAGGCGTGATTTATGTATGTATGTATATTTTAGTGCATGTGCCGGTACGGTTAAGGTCATGGTATGGCACGGTGTAGTCGGCAGATACCTTTAAACAAACGAACAGCATGAGTTTGATCATGCGCTACTATACTACACAATTTTTTCAACGACTTACTACCTGTTCGTTTATTTGTGACACTCTACAAGGTCTACTCCTCTTGATTGCTAGCCTCTGTTCCGCATGCTGACATTACCATACGTGTTGACCTGCGAGGGGTCAAACCGAGAAATGTAATGTTGCAGCATTTTCCTTTCTGGCACCTTCGTGTTAAAACGTCACCAGCCTTTTGATGTCGCTATTGCGAGAGACACCTTTCCTGAGGATGCAAGAATATAAAATAATTAACTGTTTTATCGACAGGTAAAGTATTGTCCGTAGAGGAAGGGCCCGGGGTCAAGAAGAGAAGGTTTCATAGCTTACGAGACTACATACTTCTAAGAGGCACCGAGGACCCCTTCAATGGTGGTAAGCAACTTAGTGCCTCACTTACAACTTGAGCTGCTATCACGGCAGTTTCTTGCAAGTAATGCAACAGTGGGCTACAATAAAATTAAAGCATGAACTGACGCGTCCCGCCCACAATTCCAAACAACGCTAACTAACTCTCATTTAACTTTTCACCTCCATTACCATAATATTACACAAAAAGTATTTAGTTTGAGAGCGCGCGGTTGTTTCTTAATCTGATTAGAAGGTCGGTGACCGGCGCCTCGCTGCTTATAATCCAGCTGAATTATTAATGAAGGGGACGACGACTGAGGGCTACGTACGGCGACGCGCCTCACTGATTTCTGGACGTATCTTATCAATGCACAGATGCATGGACGATCTAGAAATATTTCGAGTTTGTTGATTCCTTTTGAAAATATGGACCTACGCAAGATACGTGCTGTCAACAGAGGACCAGTCATATTATGTACACTCAGATTAAATTCAGCTAAGGTAAAGTATAATAAAATTATTGTAATTATAAATAACAGAGTGGCCTGCAATTGTGAAATTTTAATAATATTCGGAAAGGAGGTCATTGGTTAAATGAATGTTAAGCATTGTTTCCAAGGGGACATGGCAATGGCAGTAGGCTCGCCTATACATGAAACCTAACCTAATTAGCGAAAATTGGCGTTAATTCATCTCCGCCTACCCCTTCAGGGATATAGGCGTGATTTATGTATGTAGAGATCGAAGGAGCCATGAGCTGGTCTTGTCTTGGTGTAGTGCAGGTTGTCATCACCGCGAGACAATAGTAATTTAACCTTCTTCCTTCCGTAAGAATGTAAGGGCCGTTTTAAGAGCACCTTATAATGAAACATATTATTTTTTGATATTAATGGACCCGTAGGAGTCCACCGTAGCGTCCACCTGTCCAGCTCGCTAGGAAATTGCTACTAAATATTCAAGGCTTAAGCACTCTTTTTGGTCGCGGCCCGCCGCCACGATGACATGTATTTTTCTAATGGAAATGGTAGTCGGAAACTTTGTTTGCGACCTTTCTGTTTACACACGTGTGTCGACACTCGATAGAACTGCTGCCTAGTAACGTATAACAATTTTCCTACACTTAAGTTGAAAATAGTTTACATACACAAATGAATTATCAAGAAAAATTCTCTTCCATTTATATCGCTAGAAACTCTCCACTCTCTTTTGATAAATATCATCCATCATATCAGAATAGTGCTAGTGATGAATAAATACATAGAAAAGAGACGGAAAAAAGAGAACATATTCATGAGAGACAACATTCCAATCCAT
The DNA here is from genome assembly GCA_963931975.1 of Cataclysta lemnata. NCBI lineage: Eukaryota > Metazoa > Arthropoda > Insecta > Lepidoptera > Crambidae > Cataclysta > Cataclysta lemnata. Next base: position 70,647 of record OZ008347.1, on the reverse strand, counting down.
ACTGATCCCAACCCTTTTTGTAACGCCGCACTCAGAGATGCCAGTTAACTTTAATGAGTAGGTACTTAATACAAAAAATATCAATCACCACTAGACAATAGAATAGCTACTAGTTTTGAATTAACATTTTTTTGTATTAAGTTCTCATTGTCGTTAGTTGAAATGATTACGGCTGTAAATGAATCATCAAGAAAATATAGACGACAAATATATTATAAAGACGAGGCGGCAGCTCCGTTTACTAGAAAGCTGCGATTATAGCATGGCTCCCTATTCTAGTCATCAATTCCTGGTGAAAACATTGGGAATCTAAAAAAAACATCTTGTTGAAAGCAGTGACAGCTGCGTCCGCCGACAACCTCGGATGGACCTTGCGACGCAGCCTCGTTAGGCCAGCAAACAAGACGGTTCCATCTCAGGCACCTTGATTGAGATGCAAATAATCCTCGGCAAATAGGGGACGCTTGTCCTTTGGGGCTGAAAAATGCGGAGGATTACGTGCGGCCCGCCGCCGCCAGAAAAGGAAGTTTAATTAATAATTTATTATCTGACCTCCTCCCGGCTGGAGTGGTCCTTCGTAATAAGCATCATTTAATAAATAAAACGATTTGCGTTCGCTCTCATTATTTATGAGGTACATATTTATAACAACTCCGTATTAATCAAGGCGCATAGAATTGATCGTTACTTCGATAGCGCTGCTCAAATTCGGAAGTAGTGGAAAAGATATTGAACTAAAGAAGTATATCTTTTCCACTCGAGTCGAGGTGCACCCGCTCCATCGCCACGTGCATCTTTAAGATTAGTAATTAGAAGTCTTTTGTAATAAAGTTGAAAATTGCAATTCATTAGCGGTTGCGGTATATATTGTGCTACCGAATGATGTCTAATCATCATCATCATCATCACCAGCCCTTTAATGTCCCCACCGCTGGGGCCGGACCTTCCCTATGGATGGAAGAATATAGGGAGATTGGGCCACGCCTGCAGATGCAACCGGAACCACCGGCTTACCGTGCCTTCCGAAGCACGGAGGAACTCGAGATAATAAATTTTTGGTCGCCCATCCAATGACCGGCCTTAGCGACATCGCTAATGCCGCTGCGCTAGCGAGCTCCTCTGATGTCTAAATAACAACAGTAAATTAATAACATAATATATACGCGTGTTGAAGTGCAAGTCGGATCGAGGTGATATTCGGCCAAAATATTACATTGGCGTCGTAATTACTGGATGTTGTTAAGTTAAGATAAAAACATTTTGCTTCATCAGCTTAGAAGGAAAGATCGCGAAATCGTGACTGTATTTCGTATATTCTAAATTGTATTGGAAACCTTCTATGCTGGCCTGGGAACGAACAAATAACGTAGAATATGCCAGCCCCAACCCATCCCGATGGGTGTCGTAAAAGTCGACTAAGGGAGATTGCCCGTTGTAGACCAATAAGCATCTTGCGACACCCGAATGGTGGAGGGCAAACCACCAACAACAGCGTACCCAAAGAGGGTTGGTGTCAGACAGGCGGCCGGCTGTAAAACCTGCCAAAACCTTGAGCAGTGTGGATTGGAATGTTGTCATTCTAATCACTCTCTCCTTTCATGGGTCTCTCGACATGGTCCTTTCCGTCTCTTTTCTATACATTCATTCATTTTACCTTTACGGTGGGATGGATGATATGAATCAAAAGGGATTGGATGGCTTGATGACGTCTGACATATGAATGGAAGAGGAAACATACTGGGCCGACCCCAGATAGACTGGGAACAAGCAGGAAGAAGAAGATTGGAAACTTTGCAGCCGTGTTTCATGTCTTGTTTATCTTATTCTGCTTTCCATCTTATTTGGATAGCCGTTAGGTCTAGTATTGTTTTGACACCATTGTTTTTTACGGGTTGTCGCGCTTTTCGCTGATCCATAATATCTCGGTAACTCTACACTTTGTTTTTAGTACTGATATGGCGTATCTGATACATACAGCAACGAGAACCGTATCAACGAATAATAAATTCACGATGAATTCTACGAGACACGAAAGGGAGATATGACATGCATTACTTTACCTCGTGCTTTCTTTCCATTAAGAATCTCTTTTACTTGAAAACAGGCTAAGCGTAAGTGGATATCTGCTCCAAAGCAATTACACGCGCACGACGTTCCACGGATGCCGTAAAGGAAATTACCTTAAACCATCAGGTAAGAGATAAAAAGGTTTCCGTTACGCGTCCTCTAATTCCAAAAAACTCACAAGATCAAGTTACTATTGCAAACAAACGGGGCGAAAGGTGAAAATAAACATTCCAGCCGAACGAATGTTCCAGAACAAATTAAATGCAAACAATAAGGCGGCAACTTGTGAAATTTCAACTGGATTCGCGCAAGAAAAACTTTCTAATTAGATAAACATAGAGACGGGCTGTCTCGCGCTACGCGGGCCGTAGCGCCGTAGACGAGACGTAGCCGGCGTAGTCATTTTGCTACGACGCTACGATTTGCTTACTTCAGAACAATTCACGAGACCTGTACAGTAAATAGGGTCACTGCGCACATTCAAACATTAATGCAGATCCTAAATATTACAATGGGGTAAGAAAGGAATCGTTGTCAATGAAGATTTTACACACATACATACATAAATCACGCTTATTTATCTCCGAAGAGTAGGGTGAATTAACACCCATGTTTGGCCAATTGTTTTAGGTCCTATGTAATAGGGGGCAAGCCTATTGCTATCTAACGGGCACGTAAACCGTAGTATAGCTAGATAGTATAAGAGTAATGCTGCTGCCCAATACTTATCGCGTTCTTTCCCATTAACCGCCTTACACGACGCCCGCGGAGATTGGAGTGGTGCGAATTATTGTATTCTGCTCTACTATCACCACTCGGCAGATGACTTTGTTTTTACTTATTGCTATATTTTTTATTCCCAATCACTAAGCGTTAATTATATTATGATGCTGCCATTTGTTTACGGATTTATTTCTAAATTATATAAAATACAGACTTAGAACAAGACTGACTAATTTAAAAATACTTTCGAAACATGAATCCTGTGACATAGAGGCGCCCTTCGGTGACCCACCTCCACTCGAACTGAGCTCGAACTTTAACTGCAGACGCGCCAGATAAATCTGAGGCGAGGCCGAAATATGTGTTTGTAATCTTATCTGGGCCCACGCAGCCTCCTCGCAAACTCTCACCTATTTTGCTCTCCATTTATAGTTGCCGGTGGAGCTCGATTATTTCCAGTTATCGTGCATCACATTCGAATGCTCGATTTGTTTCTAACTTTCTACGAATGGAACGACACTTTAGTGAAGTTTTGAAGCTATTCATAAAATACCACGAGGAGCTCGATAGCCCAGTGGCATATCGTGCTCGGACAACGACAAGCAATACTCGCTAAGGCTGGTCATTGGAAGGATGACCAAAAATTAAATATCTCAAGTTCCTCCTTGCTCTGGAAGGTAAGTTAAGTCGTTGGTCCCACCTGCATCTGCAATCGGTAATAACCACCAACCCGAACTAGGTCAGCGTGGTGGGTTATGTATGTATGACAATCTCCCTATATTCTTCCAGGATATAGGGAAGGCCTGCGCCCCAGCAGTGGGGACATTAAAAGGCTAGTGATGATGATGATGATGAAATACAAGGAAATGTATAATAATATTCCTAATGTTTAATAATATACTTAAATGTGTAATAATATACCTAATGAAATGAATGAAAGATGAAATGAGTGAATTCAAAAGTAGTTCAGTGTGTTGGAAAAAAATAAACTTGGCAAAGGACGCCTCGCTAGGAAACGCGTAATACAATGTCATAATTGGTGGCGAGGACGCGTCACACGCGACGATTACGATGTGATTTATGATGATGACACAGTGGCGCGTAACGATCGCACGCGCCGGCCACCGCGCTCATTATCCTCGAGCCGTAATTGCATACGAATAATTAGGGATATGACTGTTGGGCCGGAAGAGTTTCATTGTCACACTTATTCTTATGGCGACGTACAAAAAGTCTGAGAAAATAGTACCTTCGGGAGGGAGCTCGCAGGGTTTAATTATACGGCCACGCAGAGCTGATTCCATTTATAAACTTGATGCGGGAACCGAACTCGCGTCCTCGGCCTATACCACTCGACCAATCATAACGTCTCGGTTGGTCGAGTGGTATAGGAATCTGACCGGATCGCAGACGACGTAGGATCGATTACCGCATAATTAATTAACATTATATTTAAACTATTTTTTAACAATTTTATAATGTTCAATATTAAAATTAAAATAGACAGATTCCATTTCTCACCACCTCCTTTCTCATACCGTAGGTGTCAAAAGGAAGTGTTTTGAATACGAGTATATGGTACCACCTCAGTCTTCCACCCAGAAAAGCGTTCTTCAAAAAGGATGCAGTCACAGACGGCTGGCCAAGTTAACCTATTCTAATCCTAGAGAAGTGAGTCATTTATCCAAAATAATTTTACTGCGAGGAGAGGACGAACGAGACTAGCCGAGCAGCAGAAGACGAACATGAGGGTGCTCTGGTCTGGTAGACATTGGTCATCCTCCTGCTCATCTAGTCCCAATCCCCTCAACTTATAACTGACCTCAGTTGTAAGAATATTGTGTAAAACACTATGATGATTACAAAGATTTTGGGGTTAGAAAAAGAATTTCGAAAAATTATGATCTTGAGGCGGGAATCGAACCCGCGTCCGCTGCTATCCGGGCAGGTGCCTGACCGCTCGGCCACCCAAGACACTAATTAACTTGCCGAAATTCTTCTAACCTTTACACTTCACGTTGTAAGCCAACGGGTACCCTCGCAATGTAGAAATAAATTTCAAACATTCCAAAGCAGATATTTTTACAAATACCGTGCGTTCGGTTAAGCTTGGGTTTGCTTTATAAACGTTAGAAAAAGAATTTCTAACCCCAAAATCTTTGTACTAATTTTTCTAACATTTATATAATGTTAAAATTAAAATCGAACAGACTATGATGATTTTTTGTAATGAACCTATTTTAAATATAAGAAGTTCTCAAACGATCGAGTGGATATCTCGATGTTGGTATGAAACAAAACCCAAAACTTGCGTCAAACTTAAAACAGCCACCTACCGACAGTGACTGTTCGTACTGACCGCGTCAAGCCTCGTGTCGCCACGCTGGCTCTATCTCGGATTCAATTACTTTTATGTCCTCCGCGCGGATGCCTAGGTAACTTTACATTTTGCAGAAGCCATTAGAAGCAATTTATTCTCTTATCTCCAAGGCTCCGGGATCAGTCTCTCAGCTACGGCTCGCATCGACAGCCTTTGATCCTCTTTACAATGTTATACATGAAAGCAGGTGCCCTGTTTAGGTCAAATCAAATCAAAATTCGTTTATTCATATCTGGTATGATTACAATACACTTATGAATCGTCAAGACAAGAAATTTACGCCATCCGTTCGCAAACTACCAGGAGGCCCTGTCCTGAAAAGAACGGGCAAGAAACTCAGTCAGGTTTTTTCCTCCCTTTACATAAAAGTAATTTAAGTTAATTAATAATTGGAAATTGAAAGATGTCAATAACTTACAACGTCAAGTAATAGTATGTCAATAAAGATACAAATTCTGAAGTTATCAACATCCTTCATTACAAACACAATGTCTATTTTAAATAAAGAACACTCAAGGGCAATCGTTTAATCATACTGGATAAAGATATTTAGTATTTATATAATAAGTATGTAAAAGTTATTGATTCCAAGCATCTTTGTCATCTTTGGAGGAGATAAAGGTGGTAGTGGTATGTCTCACTCTAATAAGTCTTTGTCGTGTGGTAAATAAGACACAAGATGACTTACGGTTGTAGTGGTATAATGTCCAACCAACACAAAATACACAACAGGTAATTAAAACAGTCACAGAAGGAGCACAGAGAATTCACAAGCACAGGCACAAACAGTCCATAGTCCATAGGCAGAAAGAAGAAACGTAAATAATAAATAGTTCGGAAAGCGAGAAGCGTACACAATATTTAGCCGAGGGTAGCGAGAAGACTTCAGAGCGTAAAGTAGCAAGCGTTTCGCGTCGTGAGTGGTTCTCGACTGGCGAACTATGAGTGCGCCCGCGCCGGCCAGTAATTAGCGGGTGACGTAGTCCACCCGAACAAAAGGCCTGGCCGGTCCCGTTACTTAGCTGCGCGTGTCCATTCCCGCACGACTTTACCGAAGACCAGCCGGTACGATAATCGGTATATTTATATATATTATTTAAGTTTACATTGAAATATAAATGCTTAAATAATATTATCTACTATTTTATATTTGTAAATAAATAAATAATAATTAATTATATTGTAAATAAAATTATATATTTGTGTAGTGTGTTTGTGTGTGGCGTCAAATATAAATGATTAAATATTTAATGTATATAAACTTACACATAAATGAAAACTATGTGAGACGCCTACACCACCCCCCTCCAGAGACCGTCAAGGGCGATAGAAGTCTGGAAACCTTACGCGTCGCCCAAAGCGGGTAACTTTCTGAGGAACATGGGTTGGTGGGGGTTGGTCGTCTAGGTCCGACAAGATAAAGGCCGGTTTGAGTCTGTTGATGGTAACTGTGGACTCTTTTCCATTGAGGATGATCTTAAACACCTTATCCCCCCTAGTGACGACCTTATGCGGACCACTATATGCAGGAGTTAGCGAACCACGCGATGCGTCCTCACGCAGGAAAACGTGATCAGCGGTGGCTAACTCCTTGTGCATGAACACTTTTTGTTCACCGTGACGCGACGTAGGTACAGGCCGTAACTTTTCGGCAATACCCCTAACGCGAGCAGAGAAGTCGGTTATATCTGTTGTACCGGGAACAGAGGGCTCAAAAAATTCACCGGGAAGCCGAAGAGGTTCCCCGTATACCAGCTCGGCCGAAGAGGACTGCAGGTCTTCCTTAAAGGCTGTACGCACTCCCAGTAGGACCCACGGCAAGGACTCAGTCCACCTACCATCCGCATGGCAGACTATCGCCGCTTTTAATTGTCGGTGGAACCGCTCCACCAGACCGTTGCAGGCGGGGTGATAGGCCGTGGTGCGCTTGTGTTCGAAGCCAGCCAATTTCGACAAGCACTGAAATAGTGCTGACTCGAACTGTCGGCCTCTGTCGGTCGTGATTTGTGTCGGACAGCCGAACCTAGCTATCCACGACGACAGTAAGGCCTTTGCCACGGTCTCCGCTGTTATGTCTTCTATCGGTATTGCTTCTGGCCATCGCGTAAAGCGATCAATGGCAGTCAAGCAATACCGATAACTATTGGAGAATGGGAGCGGTCCGACCAGATCTATATGGATCTGCTTGAATCGGGCTCGTGGGAGATGGTAAGTGCCTACGGGTGCGTTAACGTGCCTGCTGACCTTGGCCCGTTGGCACGAGATGCAGGTACGAGCCCAATCCCTGCAATCCTTCCGAATGCCAGGCCAAACAAATCGTTCGGCGACCAACTTGGCTGAGGCATTGGCACCAGGGTGGCTCAGTGAATGCAGGCTGTTGAAGACCTGCCTGCGAAAGAACTTGGTGACAAAAGGCCTGGGAGTCGTCGTACTGACGTCGCAGTACAATGCTGTACGACTTCCGGGTACTTGCCGCTTCTCCAGCTGCAGTGATGAGCCGCCCTCTAAGAGTGCCGTGAGTTCTAGGTCTGAGGCTTGGGCTTGGGCTAGTGACTCGAGGGAGACTGGTGCGCTCAATTCATCAATACGCGACAGTGTATCGGCCACGACATTGTCCTTGCCGCTTATGTGCCGTATGTCGGTAGTGAATTGAGCGATAAAATCCAAGTGTCTATACTGCCTTGGCGAACAGTTTTTCTTCCGTTCGTGGAATGCAAAACTGATCGGCTTGTGGTCAGTATAGACTGTAAAGTGTCTCGCCTCCAGCATGTGCCTGAAATGTTTGATGGCCTCGTAAATAGCCAGTAACTCACGGTCATAGGGTGAGTACTTCACCTGCGAGGGGCTGAGCTTCCTGGAAAAGAAGGCAAGTGGCTCCCAGGCGTCACCATTGAGCTGCTGGAGTACTGCGCCCATAGCCTGGTCTGACGCATCAGTGACCAGCGCGAGTTTGGCGGAGCAATGAGGGTGGGCCAGAAGTGCAGCTTTGCTGAGAGCATCCTTACACGCTTCCAATGCAGCGAGTGTGTCTCCCTGTAGTGTTATGGGATGAGATCCCTTCACTGACCCTGTCAATAAGGCGTTCAACGGGGCTTGAATTTGGGCAGCTTGTGGCAGAAATCGCCGATAAAAGTTGAGCATGCCCAAAAATCGCCTGAGTTGACGCACGTTAGTGGGGGTAGGGAAGTCGCTGATGGCTTGCACCTTGGTGTCAAGTGGTTTGGTGCCCTTTTCTGATATAAGGTAACCCAGAAAAGTTACCTCTTGGACGCCGAAAACACACTTTGACGTGTTCACAAGTATGCCGTAGTTCTGCAGCCTTGTGAAGATCTGGCGTAGGTGCTCCTCATGTTCAGCCTCTGACCTGGAGAAGACCAGAAAATCGTCCAGGTAACAGTACACGAAATCTAGCCCTCGGGTCATTTCATCCACGAACCTTTGGAAGGTCTGACCTGCGTTCCGCAGACCAAAGGTCATGAATGGGAATTCGAACAACCCGAAGGGCGTAGTGATGGCTGTTTTTGGGATATCCTCTGGGTTTACTGGGATCTGGTTGTAAGCCTTCACAAGATCTAAAGTACTGAAGATCTTACAACCAGATATGCTGTGGGCAAAGTCATGGATGTGCCTGATAGGGTACCTGTCAGGCACGGTGCGAGCGTTCAGCATCCTGTAGTCGCCGCATGGTCTCCAGCCGTTGTCCTTCTTTGGGGCGAGGTGTAGTGGCGATGACCACGGACTTTCCGATGGCCTAGCTGTCCCATTGGACAACATGGCCTGGAACTCCTGGCGAGCTATCTTCATCTTGTCAGGAGCTAGACGACGAGGAGAACAAGAAACTGGTGGGCCTGGTGTCGTGCGTATGAAGTGTAGCGTGTTGTGTGGAGTAGTGCGATGTATACCTGCTGGTCTAGTAATGTCAGGGAACTCGTCTAAAATTTTATGATATTGAGTTCCGCCAGACGAGACCTTCACTGAGTGCACATTTTTACAATTAGCGAAAGTGGCAACAGAAGCTATAGATGTAGTGGGGTCTATCAAGCGCTTATTGCGACAATCTACAACAAGGTGATAAAATTTCAAAAAATCTACACCTATAATAGGTTTAGTTACATCCGCAACTACAAAGCGCCAAGCGAAAGTTCTACGTAAGCCAAAGTCAAGATCTAAGTGTAAGTAACCATACGTAGCGATGCATGACCCGTTGGCAGCACACAGCTCGAAGTTGGTCTTGGCACGACGATCACGCAGAGCAGATCGAGGGAAGACGCAGAGGTCGCTTCCAGTGTCGACCAGAAATTGCGTCTTCGATGAGCGGTCCGTGACGAACAGGCGACCAGATGATGAAGGGGGGCAGTCTTCAGTCGCCATTACTGACTGCCCCTGGAGTTTCCCGCCTTAAAGTCGCACGGGAGCACGCACTTCATCGCCCTGTCTCCGTACTTGTGATGGTAATAGCACAGCGGGAACTTGCGATAGTTCGAGTTCGACCGTTGCCTGGACGAAGACCGGCTGCGATTTTGTCGTGCTTGGCGGTGTTGTGGCCTGTTGCTCCTATCCACTGCGAGGTTCTGCAGCTGTCTCCGTAGCTCGGCTACTTCGTTGCGAAGTTCGGAGAGCACGGAGGTTGGCAAGGTGTCACTCACGGCTGCGACCCTTGGTGTTGCCGCGGCCAGGTCGTTTACTCGATCCGCCAAGTCGGCTAGGTCCTCGACGGTGGCCGAGGTTGGTTGGCCAGCGAGCACTGTTTGGACGCCATGGGGTAGACGACTGGTCCAGATGGTCCGTAAAAAATCGTCAGGTACGCCGTAGCCAGCAAGACCTTTTAGGTGCCGGAGGAACTGCGAAGGCTTCCGATCTCCCAGCTCTTCGTGCATTAAGAGCTGCTGCAGCTTCTTCTCGTTGGAAGCCGTCAACCGTTTGATGAGCTCCGTCTTCAATTTATCATATTTGTCGGTGGCCGGGGGATTTATGATAATATCTTTGACCTCCCGGGAAAATCTGTTATCCAGTTGACTTATGACATAATTGAATTTAGTCGCGTCGTTGGTTATGCCAGATATTGCGAACTGTCCCTCGACTTGCGCAAACCAAATCTCTGGTTCTTCCGGCCAAAACGGTGGAACCCGTACACCAACCTTGTAGACTTCGGTTGGCCGACTATTTCGCCGTCCGTCATTTTCGCCGTCGGAGTCAATGGACACGCGACGTCTTCGGCTGGGCTCTTGTGCATCCCTGAATTCTTTCTCCATGTTCCGAACGGGGTCACCAGTTTGGAGGAGATAAAGGTGGTAGTGGTATGTCTCACTCTAATAAGTCTTTGTCGTGTGGTAAATAAGACACAAGATGACTTACGGTTGTAGTGGTATAATGTCCAACCAACACAAAATACACAACAGGTAATTAAAACAGTCACAGAAGGAGCACAGAGAATTCACAAGCACAGGCACAAACAGTCCATAGTCCATAGGCAGAAAGAAGAAACGTAAATAATAAATAGTTCGGAAAGCGAGAAGCGTACACAATATTTAGCCGAGGGTAGCGAGAAGACTTCAGAGCGTAAAGTAGCAAGCGTTTCGCGTCGTGAGTGGTTCTCGACTGGCGAACTATGAGTGCGCCCGCGCCGGCCAGTAATTAGCGGGTGACGTAGTCCACCCGAACAAAAGGCCTGGCCGGTCCCGTTACTTAGCTGCGCGTGTCCATTCCCGCACGACTTTACCGAAGACCAGCCGGTACGATAATCGGTATATTTATATATATTATTTAAGTTTACATTGAAATATAAATGCTTAAATAATATTATCTACTATTTTATATTTGTAAATAAATAAATAATAATTAATTATATTGTAAATAAAATTATATATTTGTGTAGTGTGTTTGTGTGTGGCGTCAAATATAAATGATTAAATATTTAATGTATATAAACTTACACATAAATGAAAACTATGTGAGACGCCTACAATCTAAATAGTCCTGAATTTTATAGTACCCCTTTTTCAGGAGTATATTTTTTATATAGGGCTTAAATTTGTGTAAAGGCAGTTCAGTCACAGAATCTGGAATCCTATTATAAAAAAGTATACATTTACCTACAAAAGTATTAGCTACTTTGTGTAATCTTAGTCTAGGGAAGGAAAGTTTGTTTTTATTTCTAGTATTGCATTTATAAATATCACTAATTTTTGCAAATGTGTTTAGATATTTGTAGACGTATAGAATGCAATCGTATATGTACTGTGAAGCAAGAGTTAGGATATTAATGTCTTTAAATAGATTTTTTAGTGAGTCGCGAGGTTTTAATTGATTAATAGCACGTATAGCTCTTTTTTGTAGAATAAATATATCCTGAATATCAGCAGCTGTGCCCCAAAGCAGTAAACTATACGACATAACACTATGAAAGTAACTGAAATATACAAGTCTGGCTGTTTGAACATCAGTTAATAGCCGTATTTTTTTTACGGCGTATACTGCTGAACTTAATCTTTCGGATAGAGTTGAAATATGGGGATACCATTGCAATCTTGAGTCTAACCTTATTCCTAAGAACACTGTAGAATTGACACATTCAATTGTTTCATTATTAATTGCAATCTGACTACTAGCTTGCCTTACATTTGGTAAAGAGAATTTAATACATTTGGTCTTTTTAGAATTGAGTAGCAAGTTGTTATTTGTAAACCAATCTAGAACCTTGGAAATTGCTATATTGATGTCATCATAATTATCTTTACCTCTGTCTATTTTGAAAATTAATGAGGTATCATCTGCAAATAGCACCGTGTCACATAGAGATTCTGTATAGAAGGGAAGGTCATTTATATATATTATGAACAGCAATGGTCCTAGTATTGATCCTTGAGGAACACCCATTCGCATTCGTGAACCCGAGGACTCGGCTTTATTAATCACTACCTTTTGAGTCCTGTCACTCAGGTATGACTTTACCAGTTTCAATGAGGTAGTAGATACACCGTAATGTTGTAATTTCGCCAATAATGTTTGATGTGAAACACAATCAAATGCCTTTGACAGATCACAAAAAATACCCAAAGCATCCTGCCGATTTTCCCAAGCATCAAATATGTGTTTAATGAGAGTTATGCCAGCATCAGTGGTGGATTTACCCCTCGTGAACCCGAACTGTTTAACATGTAAAAGTTTATTAGATGTAAAGTGAGAAAGTAGCTGGTTTAGCATAATTTTTTCAAAGATTTTACTAAGGGACGGTAATATGGAAATGGGACGAAAATTTTTGGGTTCACATTTGTCTCCAGATTTAAACAAGGGTATAAGTTTACTGTGCTTCATTAAATTTGGAAAACAGCCGTCATCTATACATTTATTAAATATTGCTGTCAATTGAGGGGCGATGATATTAATAATGGAATTCAGAATACTGACTGATAGACCCCACAAATCTTCAGTTTTCTTCATGTTCAAGGATTTGTAAGTTTTAATAATTGTGTCAGCATTAATTTTGTGAAAATCAAAAGATATATTGGATTTGACTGTACTTGATTCTAGTAGAGCCAGAGCTCTTTTGGTGCAAGAGTTAAGCTTGCTAGTTATTCGAGCAGGGATGTCGAGGTGAGCTGAGCACAAGCTAAAAAGCGATAAAACAAATTCAAATTGACAACCGACTATGAAATATTTGGGCACCAGACTACCGCCGCAGCAATTATTATTACGATCAGACTCTACGCAAGCCCCGGATAAACATACGAAATATATTATCTGCAAGTTCGCATTACTAAGAGCTCCAGCAAACCGTAAAAATGCTCAATGAAACCCCCATCACTTACAAAGAAAAACAGTGGTACAATATCTTTCGCATGCTCGGTGTCTCAGGAGCAATCCCGGCGGCGCACGGATCCTATAAACATGCAATAGCGTGGAAAATTCAAATAAGTTGTGTGCGGACCGACATCCGCCATCCACTCAGATAAAAGTTGGACGCTCGCGAGGATACTTGGTCGGGCGACGACCTCCCTGATTGCGCTTTTAAACGACATTTATTGAAGATCGCATCGAGCGGAAGCAAGGTCGCGGGTTCTGTTCGGGCCCAGGGAGCTCTCGAGATCAAGGTACGGCTCATTAAGGTGGATTTGTGAGCCGTTTAAGTCAGATGCGTCCCATTGATCCAAGCAGATAACAACATTCCCGCCAACTCTGAAAGTGGCTCCACCATTTGTTATTGTTTTGAGAATCATTCTGTTTACACAACCTATTTCTTCTTCATCGCATTCGAACATTTTACAATTAGGATATCATCTATTTATAAACTAAAAACAGCGCGTGCAGATCCGTGATCGCATTCGGGTGACATTTGTCCACGAATGTTGATAACAGAGCTGCTATCTCTATTTGTCATATTAAAATGGTCCCGGAAGCTCGCTGTAGAGATATTGAGATGTCTCCTACAAGAAGGCCGGGAAATGGCCAATAGAATACTATGCAAACCCATGTAATTAAACCTTTTTATATTTGAGAACAATCATAAGAGATTTATTTTGTTAAGGGCCTGTTTCACAATCAAAAAGTAAGTTCAAAGTAGCTTACTTTGCACTTCAATTGAAATATATTTCATATTACAACTGTGAAATGATCTGTAAAGTAGGCAACTTAGTACTTACTTGTTGATTGTGAAACAGGCCCTAAGACTATATTTATGGTTTTGTATCATAAATATAAAACGCCTCTGTGGCTTACCAATCCTGTGTCTGAATGTGATTTGGATATTATACAACTTTACCTAAGTTCTTCCATTCAATTTCACGTAACATATTTACCAGCGGACAAGCATTCGTCATGAGCTTCACTCTGAAGAGCTTCAATGTTACACTCTCACCCTTATGTGTATTGCGACTCCTCAGTTTCATTGAAGCTGTGGGTGTGTATAGCAATATTGTCTTACGGGAAAGTTTTATCGGAGTTTTTCGTGAGTTTTCTAATATCGCCACATAACTTGTTGCCGTCAGATAAGTGTAACATAATGCCGTCCAAAATAGAATCGTGTGCGGCCGAGCGTTGGCGCTGGGGTCAAGTCGGCAGGAATATTATATTGAGCCGCTTGTGGCATCGTCGACATTATCATACAACTAAGAACTTCGCTCATCTTTGAGTGGTTGGTCCATATGAAAATTTTTCAAAATACGTTTTGAGTTCACATAGTTACCATTAATCCAGAACCCATGCTGACCTATATGTTCTCGTCTGCCACCAGACCCCAACCCCATTGTTGTGTTAACCCAGATCTTGTGTAGATGGAACAACAAATGCTTATTATAACGTAACTAGCTGAATGATATAAAGGACGGGAGGTAGAAGAAGCTGAATGATATTTCATTACCGCTTTTGAACGCTTTTACCGCATGAAAGAATTTTCAAACGAGCGCAACAACGAAAAATCGAATTGTTTCTCTCCTCAACCAATATTTCAATGTAAAAATCCTATTCGGCAAAAATCTTTCGTATGGGATGAAGCGGTCAGTAAGCGGCGACGCGCTGTACGCTAGACCTGACAGGTTGTTTTCGCAGACGAATTCAAAATTGGGAATACTAGTAATTCTTCCTTTGCTTTTTCAATAGTAAAAACAACAAAAAAGTGAGGTCACAAGTCCCAAGCGCTGCCCTCTGCCACACTATCGAGGCATACGGTGAATCCAAGGAATAATAATAAAATGTAATAATCTTTGTTAACAAAAACTTAGGGCTAGAACAGTTAACAATAGTTAAAAATACGAATATACTTAGGTAAAATAAATACAATATGCCTGGGCTAGGAAGATCCTGTGTTTCAGGCGGTAAAAGGTCTTATCGGAATGCTAAGAGTTATCTCCCTATAAAAGTTACACTTCCAGGGGATATTTCAGCTGTAACTGCTGAAAATGAGAACGCATCACATACTAAACATCAATAAGAAAAGAGAGGTCGGTCCTCCGAGTGAGACGGCGCCCACTGGTTATGGTTTATGGCCCGATGGGCTAATTTGGCACCAGAGCCGGTCTCAGAAAATGTGGCGACCATTATAAGCCGATTAGACACTACTTACACGACAGTAGCCGCTCTCCGTTTCCTGGCACATACTTATAAACATACACACATAAATCTCGACTATATCCCCAAAGGGGTAGGCAGAGGTGAACTAAAAATACCCACTTTTCGCACCAAGTAATAGGTGACGATCTATCGGGAACATAAATCGCAGTATATTACTAGGTGGTATCAGAGGAATGCTGCTCCCACCTTAGTCGGCTTGTACGACACCCACGGGAGATATGGGGGTGGTGACAATTGTATTTTGCTCTGCCGTCACCAAACGGCTTACATACTTTTATAGGTTTTCTAAACCTCAGGTGCAGAGTAGGCAAGGCCCTATCTAGCATAGTATCGCCTTAAAAGGTGTGTACTATCGTTGATCCAGTAACGCTTTTAGCTAAGGACCATTATTTCCTTCATGATTCGTTATTTCTTCCCTAATTGGTAATTCAGTCGAGTTTAGGTTTTGATTGAACGGTCACATAGACTGGCTATCTGCCAAGGAGTACCGGGTTTTCACTAACATAGCTTCTACAATAAAATGTTTTCTGGTAATAACATTTTATATAGGTTTGTAAATTAACGTCGTTCGATTTTCCATGATTGTTATGATTTCGTTATATAGATAGTTTTCACACTAGATATTTTTTAAGGCGTGAATCAATAAGAATCATTCATCAGTTTGGCGTTTAAATTGTATATTTGTCCACGAAGCGTTCATCGGTCGGTCCTCGTCGTGATCTCCTTAGACATTACAGTTAATTTGATCCATTTCCTAATTACGACGACATCGATCTATTATTGAGATGTCTCGTTAGTGGAATCCGCCAGCCCCGCTCGGGTCGTGTGTATACGACACTGCGATCAATCGCACACTCGCCATTCTTTTCGTATGTCCTGACGGACCCCTGCTTATAGTAGGGTCTTGTAGCATTATGTCAAATAAACGACAGCGCTTGTGCAGTAATAGTTTCCACGATATCTTGTTGCATATTTATCCAATAAATGGAATATTGTAGCATATATTTTAACCAATATATTTTTATTTTTTTATGTTAGACAGGGAAGCTCTTGCCCTTAATCTCGCCTGATGGTAAGTGACGATAAGGGTTGCAGGGCTGGCTATCTTATCATAAAAAATAATCACATTTGCTGCCACATAATATTTTAATGACCAAACAATTTTATTCAGATATTGTGGATTAGCTTTGCTCCCGATAACTAATAAAAATTTATATAATGTAAAATACTTGCAGAATGGTGAGTACTATTGGGCTGCACTCACGTTACAGTGCAATAACACTTTAATTTATTGTCATGATAAAAGAGAATCATTTTAATCACAAACATAATCACATGTTTGTGAATCTAATCGAACGGTTAAATATTGAAACTGCCGACCGCCTCCGGCCCCATGATAACGCTCAAAGCACGCGTATGATGAATCAGCATTTGCATTACATGATGTTGTCCTATTTAATCAGTTTGTTGTTGTTCATTGATTCGGAACAAAAGCGGATTTGGCTGGGGAATTTTTGTATTAGTTTTAAATCCATCTGCTGCTTAATCCGTCCATCCATCTCTACCAACCACCCGACATCCTAAATAAGGAAAACTTATAAGATTAATTTAAAACATTGTTGGGTACTAGCGCCAACATGGTGCTCTCGCTCTCTAATGGTGAGTTTGTTCCGAGTTACTTTACACCGTCACTTTTAACGCTAACCCGCCGTCGTAGCGAGACAAATTGGCCAGTATCTGGGTCGCGGAATATCTGGATGGCATTAAGGTGGATTTTGAATAGCGGTGGCGTTAAGACGCGGCACGTGGGAGACTTACCGCAGCATCCGCGATGCCATGAATACCCTGTCTTACGTTACCTATGATGTTGGCAGTGACACGGGTCTTCTAGAACAACCTTCCATGAACTGAGCAGAAGTTAGGATGTGTACAATAGATAATAGATAATATATAATAGTGTATCAGTTTATACAGTGCGTATTATCATAAAGGTTTTGTATTATTTGTAAAAATATCTGGTTTGTAATGTTTGAAATTTATTTCTACATTGCGAGGGTACCCGTTGGCTTACAACGTGAAGTGTAAAGGTAAGAAGAATTTCGGCAAGTTAATTAGTATCTTGGGTGGCCGAGCGGTCAGGCACCTGCCCGGATAGCAGCGGACGCGGGTTCGATTCCCGCCTCAAGATCATAATTTTTCGAAATTCTTTTTCTAACCACCAAAATCTTTGTAAGGTTTTGTATTATCATTTCAATTCGTATAATCGCAAGCAAACGATATTGTATTTCTGTGGCATAAAAATCTCTCGCCCAACTTCGCTAGATCTTCCAAACATAATAAATGCAGAGTTCTTCTTTGAAATTAATCCGATGAAAACCAAACGAGAACAAAATATAACGCTCTATGTGTTAGCCAGATTTCATTTCATTTTCCAATTAGAAAGTGTCATAAAATAGTTCTTCTTTAAGACTTTTCGAGGTCGGCCAGTACCTAATTGAATTTTTATAAAACTTCCAGCTTTTAAAGATCTTTGTAGGGACTTTAAACATCATTACTCATAGTTCGTCTTTGGCCAGATATCAACAAACCACCATTTTTCTTACTTTATTACGAGATAGTTTAAAAGTAAAGTGAAATCAGGAAAATTATTTACTCGTATTCTCACTACTTTAATAATAATAATTAACGGTACCCTGGAGAAATGCAATCCTCGTAATCCCACTTCCCAAACGAACCACGCTCTGCTTTCATCTATAAAATATTTCATACATCACTTCGCAATCAGGCAAACCTCCAGACATTTATAGTATACATCAAACACGTCTGACCCTACTTAACATTGGCGTTCGCCGAAGCGTGATGAAGAAATTGTCGCTCGTAATGCCAATTTGTTCCTAAAAATACACCAGGCGTTTATGTTGTTCGCGGAGGTCGTTTATTTATTAGTTAGCGACAAAAACCCATTCGCTGTGCAGACACCGAGTCTGTCTTGGGCGCGGATGACGTCACGTGTCGGCGGGGGAGGGGGGATACTATAGCCCTTGGGAGTTTTTCCACTCACCGCTCCGGGTCCGGCTCCGGCACCGGCGCCAGAGCTTCGTTTGCCCACTGCACTTCATAAATTTTTGCTTCCCCGGCAGCCGGGCCGGATAGTGGAAAAACGCCCATTTAGATGACGCCTGTAGACCCGTTCGCGGGCATAGGTGGCTTCCGTCACACCCTCCAGGACTGGCCTGGAGGCGATTTGCTCATCTTCGGGCATAAAAACCCTCAGACTGCGAAGGACGAGTTCAAATTAACAACGTCCATAGATAATGAAGACTTGTGTTTATGTTTAAAACTGCCCAAATCACGAGCTGTAGCTTTTATTAGTACAAAGTCTCTTATTTTAAGGACCGCGCTCGAATTAACAAAAGGCCCTCGAATATGAAACCAGGGCCGCCACGGAGCTACACGGTATTCCGGACAGTGTAATCTAAAGGTATTCTTGGCGACGGTTACTTCTAACCCATGCTCATAATACAATATATAACAAAACATACCATAGATACATAGTACCTACCTAGTATTTATTGTCAGCGGCTTTCAAATATAGTTCTACATTATCTTCTATACTATATAAAAATGAACTGCTGTGCGTTTGTCTCACTAAAACTCGAGAACGGCTGGGCCGATTTAGCTGAGTTTAGTTTTAAAATGATTTCGGCCACGCAAGGCAGGGCAGGTGAGAAAATAAGGAAAAATTGCGACGAAAATTGTAAATAATTTTCCTACATAAACTGCTTTCCTGTCAAACATTTGACGTAACCATGGCATAGTTTATACGGGATAGTTTATATGAGATAACAACGTATGCCGGGTCAGCTAGTATTAAATAAAATATAGATTTTCCGCTACGTAACTAATAACCGTAAACATTTAAGCGAATTAAGAAGAATTCAATGAAATAGCGTTTCAGCCACATAATAAGTGGAGAGGGATTTGCAGTGGCTGGAGTTGTTGATGGCCGCGCGGGGCGCTTTGTTAAGATTACAATTGCGGGCGTCCCCTCAATTGAAGAGACAACGCCGCCACTTATATGCCGAGATGGTTTCATTATTAATTGTATTCATTACAAGTGGCTCATTGGATGGGTGGGTGACCAAAATGTATTATATTCGGAAGGCACGTTAAGCCGTTGGTCCCGGGTGCGTCTGCAGACTTAGGTACCTCAACCCCCAATGGGCCAGCGTGCCAAGTGGCTTATCTGTTCGAACGCGTAGAATAGAAAACGGAAGTATCAAACTGACGTATTGTTTTCCCAGTAATACGTTAGTTTCATACATTTTGTATTCTATGCCTTCGATAGATTAGCCACTTGGCTAGGGGGGCTGTTCCCCTGTATGTTTCGTTTTCCATTGGTAGCGGTCTGACATCATCAAACCATCCAATCTTTGGAGGTATGCTGTTGTAACCACCAACAACAGTGTAGTTGGTGGTTTGTCCTGCACTATTCGGGTGCCTAAAAGAGATTATTGGTATACACCGGGCAAATCTGCCCTAGTTGACTTTTACGACACCCCTGGGGTGGAGAATCAAGAAATAATGGAAAGTTCTTAAAGTTCATTGGTCTGTTGAAAATATTTGAATCGACATAACCGAGAAACTATATTTTGAAGTCGTCTAGCCTGAAGTAGTAATTTCTCGAGATTCACCAGAGAGCTATACTGGCTTCTATCGCTATCGTGAAGCACGTAGCTTTTCAAATGACTTATTACAGATTCCAATCAAAAAGTTTCCATCAGAGAATGTGCATCTGCATTGAGTGTTCTTTTTTTCAACTTTTGGTTTTAGGAAATTTAGTAAAAAATTCTAAAAACTTATTGCATGGGGTCACAAATTTCTAAAACTTTAATTAAAGCTGTTGTGGCCAAAAAACTGGAACACTCAATCCAGACGTTTCAACAAATGGGCATAGTCGTTATCTAAGAAAGTACTAACTTTATGATATTAGTTTTTATTTTAGAATTTAGTAAAGAATTTCTAAAGTATTTTAAGAAATTTCCAGCTCCCTAGGATGTGAGGTTACAGATTTATGGCGATTTAACTGGAACACTCAATTCAGTACATGTCTGAACTGAGTGATCTCAAAAATATGAGTTTAATGGAAGAAATATAATAAAGATGGCAATAAAGACGTCGCCTCCCATCGTGCAGAGCTGAAATGAACCTTATTGATTAGAGAAGACGGCCATAATTCGTTCACCGCGAACGTGTATCGCTTGACCCGCGGACCGTTTCCTAATTGTTTCACGTTCACAATACACGGGTGGACGCACGAAATTAAACAAGCCGGAGGCCTCCGAGGCCCGAAGAATTTCACTTAAGCGTAACAAAGCGGTCCCGCGGGCCACGCGCAGACACCTTATTGAACAGTGTGCTTAGTGTAACGAGTCGATCGGTCACAAGGGCCTTATGAATTGTATTCCCAATAAGCTTTAAATTATTCTACGCTGAATCTCGGTGACAGGAAGAGCTCGCTAGCGCATAACGCGCTTAGTCTGCGATTGTGTAAACCAAGTAATGTTCGCTAAGGCCGGTCATTGGATGGGTGACCAAAAATGTATTATCTCGAGTGCTTCAGAAGGCACGTTAAGCCGCTGGTCCCGGCTGCATCTGCAGTCGTTGGGCCCGCCCTGGGCCAGCGTGGTGATTTATGGCCCAATCTCCCTATATTCTTCCATCTATAGGGAAGGCCCTTGCCTCAGCAGTGGGGACATTAAAGGGCTGGTGATGATGACTATGACTTTGACTATGATGAATCTCAGTGGATTCCTATGCACTGTGATTTCCTTTCCTTCTTATGATAAAGACATCACATAAAAATACTTCCGTAATTCATTACGGCCGTTCGTCTAGCAATATCATTAGCTTGAAGGATGATTGCAAGATACGTCTATGTAATGTAATGAGAGAGTGTTCCATGATAAACACGAGAAAGGGCCAACGCTGCTTTACTTTTACGTCTACGATCGATTAAAAGGTCAATTAGCAGTCATTTTAGCTTGTAGGATATCTTTTGAACAAAAATCCATAATGTTCTTTCGTCTCTTCGCTCTAGTCGAGTGTCTGTTTTGTCAAAAAAGAAAAATAAATAAAGATAAAGAATAGTTATTTGTTGTACGTGAGTGCAAAGTTGTTTTTTAACCGCGTGCTCAATTTTGATGACCGAGCTAGCGAAGGATTCTAAAATTCTATTCTGATGTAAGATAAAAAAATTAGAATCCTGAGCGATAGCGAGGGAATCAAAAGAGCACAAGGTGAAAAATCTTTGTACTCGAGTGCAACACGTAACTTTTCATCCCCCCCAACGAGGAAATTGCAAAATACAAAAAAAAAATACAATCACAACAGTTTCTGTTTTCACCCAGAAACTTCCACAACACCCTCCCATTAACCCAAACACACTCTCAACACCCACCCAGAAACACCCACAACATTCACACCCGCAATACACACCCATCCACTCAGACACACCCAAAAAACACCCATTCACCCAGAAACACCCACAAAACACCCATTCACCCAGAAAAACCCACAAAACACCCATTCACCTTGAAACACCCACAAAACACCCATTTACCCAGAAACACCCAAAAAACACCCATTCACCCAGAAACACACACAAAACACTCATTCAACCAGAAACACCCACAAAACACCCATTCACCCAGAAACATCCACAAAACACCGATAAACCCAGAAACACCCACAAAACACCCATTCACCCAGAAACACCCACAAAGCACCCATTTACCCAGAAACACCTAAAAAACACTCATTCACCCAGAAACACACATAAAACACTCATTCACCCAGAAACACCCACAAAACACCCATTCACCCAGAAACACCCATAAAACACCCAGAAACACCCACAAAACACCCATTCACCCAGAAACACCCACAAAACACCCATTCACCCAGAAACACCTACAAAATACCCAATCACACCCAAAAATCACTCAATCACCCAAAAACACCCACAAAACACCTAATCACACCCAAAAAAACACCCAATCACCTAGAAACACCCACAATACTCACCCATCCATTTAGACACACCCACAAAAACCCATTCACCCAGACACACCCACAAAACACCCATTCACCGAGACACACCCTCAAAACACCCATTCACCCAGACACACCTCCAACAGCCACCCATCCACCCAGCCACACCCGCAACATTCATCCAGACACACCTGTAAGTACCTAATAAAAATTACCGTCCCTAATGAAGTTCCGAGACGGTCAATCAGCTTGAGTCAAGCACGTTGATTTTCTGTATGTTTTTGTTCCGTTGCTAGCGTAACCAAATCAAACAGACCTAAAAAGCTTTTAAATGCTTGACTCAAGCATCCAGCAAGCATTGTAGACGATCAAAATGTTTAAAGCAAGATTGACGCCAAGCTGATTGACCGTCACGGAACTCCTAGGTTTTAACAAATTTATGACGTGAAAAGAAAATGGCGCGCGCAAAGCAAATTACAAAAAAAGTACACCAAGAAGGTTCAGAGTCTGAGTTTTTAACAAATTAAAATAGGTTGCATGACAATTTCGGCACCATGGAGGTAGAAATAAATATGTATAATGATATTTTGAATTCACAAACTCATTGCACACGATGTTCTAAATTCATACATACATACATACATAAATCACGCCTATATCCCCGAAGGGGTAGGCAGAGGTGAACTAGCACCCACGTTTCGCCAGTTATGTTAGGTCCCATGTAAAAGGTGGCGAGCCTATTGCCATTTATTGGGCACAAAAGTCGCAGTAGGTAGGTACATAGCTAGATGGTATAAGAGGAACGCTGCTGCCCATTCCTCATCACTGATTTATCCTTAGTCGCCTTGTACGACACCCACGGGAGACATTTGGGGTGGTGACAATTGTATTCTACTCTGCCGTCACCACACGGCTGATCTAAATTCTAATTTACTTTAACCTCTAGAGGATAAAAACGGCTTTTGCACTCAGATATCGAAGAGCAAAAACGCTTTTTCCGAGATGGTGGGATGAAAAAACAATTATTATTTTAGGTGGTTAGAAAAAGAATTTCGAAAAATTATGATCTTGAGGCGGGAATCGAACCCGCGTCCGCTGCTATCCGGGCAGGTGCCTAATTTAATTTTTCTAACTCTAAATTCTTTATATAATGTTAAAATTTAAAACGAATAGTTTAAAAAAATTATGTTTAACAAAAAATAATTTTAACAAAATTATAATATTTACACATGAAATTATATCATGTGTCTCGTATATTATTGTATATAAATAAGAATCAAGTGTAGTAATTTAACTCTAAAAACATACAATTAATTGTGATTTGTCTATTACTTAGTATATAATATATTATATTTAGTTTATCTGCCGCGTGGTGACGGCAGAGTAGAATACAATTGTCACCACCCCAAATCTCTCCCGTGGGTGTCGTACAAGGCGACTAAGGATAAATCAATGATGAGGATTGGGCAGCAGCGTTCCTCTTATACCACCTAACAATAGTAATGCACTGCGACTTTTGTGCCCGAAAAATGGCAATAGGCTCGCCCCCTATTACATGGGACCTAACATAATTGGCGAAACGTGGGTGCTAGTTCACCCTGCCTACCCCTTCGGGGATATAGGCGTGCTTTATGTATGTATGTATATTTAGTTTACTGGGTGTATTGGACTTTTTGCATGGATAGTTAGCTTAAGTTTTTAATTTATATAATGGTAATATTACAAGTATTAGTGTTAGTTTTGTTGGTTGTCTTAATAAATAAGATAAAAAATAAAAATTGAAATGTTGTAAAATAAGACAATTTGTTGTGGTTGAGATATAAATACACAAGACCCTCTAACTATTTACAGCATGACTAGATCGAGAGTTGCATGTTCTGGATTAGCTCTAAAACCCTAATGAACGCAAGTTCTACATGAAAAGTCGACAATATGAGTACGGCAAATAGAAAGGGTCCATAATAGAAAATAAAAAATCAGGAAATAACCTCCCAGAGATTACGTTAAGCAGATTTCAAAGAGATGAAATAAGTTTAATCTGCTGGGACGTTTTAAAAGTCCATTGGGGTCGACAACATGGCCGACGTTTGTGCGTTTTATCAAATTAATTTCGTCCCTTACCTTTTACTAAGCAGCTTTGTTTTGAAGGAGATATTTTTCCTTTTTTCTACGAGGCCTCGCTAAATAAACAAACGGCCTACTCACTATCAATCTTATTCTGACCTGTTCAATCTTATTCGTTTATAATTGGGCGTCCGCGTTGAAACCTATTCTCATAATGTGGCAGAGTGCCGTGCAAAATTAAGTCATGCGCACTCGGCAACAAAGTATAAAACGCCTTACACGCTTACAGATCAAACTTGGTAAAAACTTTGTTGTTGCTCACCGCATGTACAGCCCGGCAAACACAAACTTCGATAAACGCCTTGTGCCGACGTTCGCGCCCTGTTTTTACAAAGGATTGGGACAACTTTGAAAGTAGAAGTAAAACATAATTCTACTTATATGAAACAAGCACGTAAACACGACAATTTTTATACCTAGATTAATAATATTTGGAAATATTTTTTCGAATAAGACTTTTAACAGTTTTTTTTTGTTGGAAGATTCTAATACTAACAGCCGTACTCAGATACGTCAATTAACGGTAATGGGTACTTAATGTAAAAAAATGACAATTCTAAAACTAGTCACCATTTGTTCCAGGTGATCGTTAAAGTTAATTGACCTATACCGGCCAATGTCCCTTACTGCCGCACTCAGAGTCGTTCATTAAATTAGTGATAATGGGTATTTTACAAATTATCATTAAAACATCTAATTGACCGTTCCTCTCAGAGTCGAAAATAATTGATTGATTAGTTATGTGACAATTTTAAGTCAGGTTAGTGCAGTGCGTGTAATCCAGTGTTATCGGTAAGTGCGGAATTGCCACATGCAAAAAGCCATTAAACAATATTATTAGTTACACTAGTTTTTATATCACAAAAGTATTGTTTTCCATAAGAATTAGTTACTAATATCTATTTAATATAATATTTACGTAAAAATCCATAATAATAATTTAATTTAATCAAACTTGAACGGTAAATGCCATGACTTTTTAGATTTGGCCACACCGGACCAAAAGTCATTTATAAAATTAAAAAGTCAATGTCAACAAACAAGAAATAGGTACCCCAAATAATTCCATGGAAATACCAAACAAAAACATATCAATATCAAATTATTTATTTTGTGATCAAAATTGATCAAATAGATATTAAGCTACTGCAAGTGGAGTCAGCCTGGGAAATCATTAACATACAAAAGTCTCAGCGGCACACTCAATATTGGCGAAATCATATAGGAAACGCCATAGAAAAAAGAAGAAATAGCCACACGAACCCTATCTTCATTGGAATAATTGATTAGTACTGTGATTGTCTTGGTAAGTATTGATGATTTCTTTGTTACATGCATGGGGTTCGATAGTTCCGGGAGTGGAATGACTGAGGAATTTAATTGTAATGCATATGTGCACAGTAATTAGTATTTTCTTATATTGTTTTGTGCTTAGGTTATAGAATTATCCTGTATTAAAAAGTATCTAATATTTCTTTGCAATTTGCAGTGTGATACAATAACACCATAACCTGTAAAACTACAGAGCTAGGGAGTTAATCTGGAAGTGGTCCATAAAATCCACCACTTTCCCCACTGCAAGGAGCTATCCATAAGCAGTAGAGGAGGTAACATTTATTTTCCACTAATTAAACTTATGAAAGTATAACAATTTATATAAATTATCTGTAATCTATATGTAACCTATTCTTATTATCTTTAATAATTATTATTCAGGCTGCACATTCAATTATATGTGAAGTGCAGAACCCATTTGATAATTATGGTATTGCGCTGTCCATATAGACAATAATCAAAATAAAACAGTATAAAATATTTGGGACAATGAGTTTGACCTAGACTTTGCTATGGGTACCTATTATATTTCATAAGGTTTTATATAAAATGGCCACTTGTTTAAAAACTTGTTAATATGAATCAAGTTGTTTTTATGTTACTTTAAGGAAAATTGTAAAACTTGGTGCAACTGGCTATTAACGTATATAGTTCAATCATAACATGCAATTAGAAAAATGATTTAAATTAATGATATTATACTTATCTTTTTTTCAGATCACATAGATATATTATCAAACAAATCTAAAGACTGACAATTACACACCAAGTCAATTTTGAATAAATATTTTATTACCTGGAGATTCAAGTTAAAAGAAATGTGCTGCTGAAATGGAGGAAGAGAGGAGTAAAACTCTTTTGGAAATTTTCAAATTACAGTTCAAGGAATTAAAAAAGAAATTGGAACTCAAAATAAAATATTTCTTTTAAATCTACTAGTTTTATTCAAAAAACAAAATAAACCCCACGCAATGAAAATGAATTAGCAGAAAAATAAAGAGATTAGGGTTATAAAAGAATTTCACTATATTATTTTAATTTTACAATTATTAGTTATATTTATTGTGACATTGCTTGATTAAATTTTGCTTTATTCTGTTTGTGTCCTAGTCGGTAAAAGGCAATTTTACAGTCTTTCATTGTTCTTGCTTGGATAGACACTTTGGTGACAATTTGTGATACTGACTGTTGACCTAATATTTATCCATATTCCATCACATCACCACCTAGTTTCTGAAATAAATATATAGACAATGACAGATATTGAAAGTACATGCATACATACATAAATCATGCCTATATCCCGAAAGGGTAGGCAAAGGTAAATTAAACACCCACTATTCGCCAATTAAGTTGGTCCCCTGTAATACGTGGCGAGCCTATTGCCATCTATCGAGCACGTAAATCGCAGTATATTGCTAGGTTGTAGAGGATTGCTGCTACCCATTACTCATCGCTGTTTACCTTCAGCTGTCTTGTACGACACCCACGGGAGAAATGGGGATGGTAACAATTATATTCTGCTCTGTCTGAATGTAAAGTAATATATAACTAACCTGAAAAATCCCAGTTGCTAAATACCGCAATGTTATTACTTCAGGGGCATTGGCAAGCCTGTCCTGTTTCGGTGCTTTTTAAATCAGGTTCCAAACTTGGGAGTAAAGTATTATTTACTGCCTGGAGTGTAAATCTGTACCTTGCATGAAATTCAAGCACATAGTGAAAGTATCAGAATAGTCGCGTAAATAGAATCTAGGTTGTGATTGTCTGAACCTTCTTACGTAATCTGTAAACTCCACAAAATCCACAACGTAATTTATTATAAATTATTATTGAAAATATCACTATGAATGCACTGAAATATAATTACAAGTATTACAACAAAAGATAACCCTACTTTTGAAATGTCAAATAGACGTCACATAAGACCTAAGTAAGGGTCATCGGTTACTCAAAATTTAAGTTTCATTAGCGTCACTATTGACCCATTATCTGACTCTGAGAGGGAATTTTATTTAAAGTTTACTTAAATGTCATTTAATGATCATTAAGTCGACTCTGAGTGCGGCAGTTAGTCGACTTATTACCTGGGTTGAGTAGGAGCTGGCACATTTTACGTTATTTTATCGCTCCCAGGCCAGCCCGGCTAGCATGACCACCGAAACACGATATGATAAAGCCATTTATCGGTTTCAACTGTCATAAATCAATGGAGTTTGGCAGTTCAAATCATATCGTGCTTCGGTGGTCATGCTGTCGGGCTGATATGCCAGTGTGATGTTATACAAAACACTTGAAGAGTTAGCTGTCCGGCCAAGCGTCAGGCGATAAGGCGACCCGCGAGCGACGCGCAGATGCCGCGCTCTGTTATCAAACAGCGCAATCAAAGTGGCGCCGACTATAAAGAACTCCCCCCCTACCGCTCGCCCCCTCCGCGCGGTTTACGAGCGGACATATAAAACTTATGGCCTTATTAATTTATAAGTTTTACACCCACGAGCCACTAAAAGTTTAAAGTCCTATTATACAGCGGTGACGTCAAGAACATGGAAACTTTAAAAGAGACAAAATGGAAACATTTTGTTCCAATCAGAGGATCGAGCGGCGCGTGAGCAGCTCGCTTTCTTCAATCAACTACCTCAATTGCAGAGGACGCGGGTTCTATTCTCGCATCCATCGGGACAAATAATTAAAAAAAAAAAATCTGTTCTAAATGTTTAGTTTTTGATACTTTACAGGAGTCGGCAGGTATGTTTGTCATAAAATCATTTTTGCTTTTTGCCAGTTTTCGTTCCTAACAAATTGTCCCTATTCTTCGAATTCGAGAAACGCCTCGCGTTCCGATGTCGTCGGTGAATAGAATTAGGATAACCGCTCGTTAAGGTTTGGTTTTATAACGCTTTTTCTACACACTGTGCTAAAAATATGTGTAGGTACAAACTAACCTAGATGAATCACGCCTATATCCCCGAAGGAGGATCTAACCGCCTCCGTGGTCTAGTGGTTCGCCCACCGGAATGAAGATCCAGAGGTCCCGGGTTCGAACCCCAGGGGGTACAAATTTGTGCTCGGTTTGGTTGGTGGTAGAACTTCTTTGAAGTCCGCCTGGCTAGCTACCACCATCTTATCAAAAATCGGTCGCCATAATAATATTGTTAACAGCATTATTGCGTTCCGACAATGTGTGATAAGATAGCCAGCCCCACTGTGGTTGAGGGTTCCAGGTGAGCTCGATTCCATCTTCAGCTCTTACCGTCACTTACCATCAGGCGATGATGGTAAGAGTCCTTACTTTCCTGTCTAACATAAAAAAAAGAAAAAGGAGTAAGTCAAGCTGTACGAAAACATCCACTAAAATGACTATAGGGATTTTTTAATTATAAGAATATATACCAGGTTCATCATCTTGCCTCTATAATATCATAAAAGTAGACAGACGGGCATTAACTAACCTTTCACTAGCTCATATTATTCCTTTATGATAGGTAGAGAGGGTATTGGCATCTTATTTGACTCTCTCTCATTATATGTATATTCGAGCAACAAAGAGTATTACAAAATGATGCCAGTGAAACCCCTTATAACGTGTGTCTCAGTTTCCTCGGCAGACTATGTCCTGAATCCATTTTGCTTCGTTTTAAAATAATGACGGCCCGAACGATGATTTATGAGCCGTCAATGCACCCGGGACTAATGCTGCCAGAGGCGCCCGGCGCATGTGCTGCTAGATGCCGCACTTGTATAATCTGGTACATAAACATATACTACATACACATATTGCACACATAATTATTTTGCTAAGCCAGGATTAGCCTAGCCCAACCTATAGTCAGGGATTTTTTTTTTTTTCTCGGAGTGGAATGCTTTGAAGCACCATACCAGCCGCTAGCTAGGCGACTGGCGTGTGTGGGACTCGCCAAGGCACGAAGCGGCCAGCACTACCCACTAAACCACTCCGGTGTTCCTCCTAGCCCTGTAAGAGGGGAAAGTCTGGGATCTGCCTCGCGGCAATTCACCAGTCTATAGTCAGGGATATGGCCATTCGAGCAAATTGGCCTATAATCATATTCTTTCTACTAATTTTTCTAACATTTATATAATGTTGAAATTAAAATCGAATAGCATATTCTTTCCCCTTAAAATCAAATTATTAATAAAACGATCGAAAGATCTTTGTATTTAAAACCGCAAGGTGTATTTATTCAGATAGTTTTTATTTAAATATGTTTAAATTGTTACCACACTATTTCACCACCCTTTGAGGTGAAATCTAATTAAGTTTGAATATTTAAATAACGCATCAATATTTTCTTATTTTGTTGTTGGCA
The DNA here is from genome assembly GCA_963931975.1 of Cataclysta lemnata. Lineage (NCBI taxonomy): Eukaryota > Metazoa > Arthropoda > Insecta > Lepidoptera > Crambidae > Cataclysta > Cataclysta lemnata. The sequence continues at coordinate 40,572 of OZ008347.1, read as the reverse complement.
ATATCATAAATCTCTGATATCATGTAAATGTACAAGTTTTACGGTTGTTTTTACGTACGAAACACGGAACCACTGATTGCAGCCCCGCCATAAACGCCAGGCACGGGCCTTTCGTTGCATTGGATTCATATTATTATGGAAATATTAAAGCCAAGTTTCGTTTGATAATAAAAGTCCCTTAAGTCGTCCCTTAAGTTCAACAAAGACTACTCAGTTATTCAAAAGATATAGATTATTTGCTTAATTTTAGTTGTCTTTTAATAGTTTTATGGTGACGGCAGAGTAGAATACAATTGTCACCACCCCAAATCTCTCCCGTGGGTGTCGTATAAGGCGACTAAGGAAAAATCAATGATGAGAAATGGGCAGCAGCGTTCCTCTTGAACCACCTAGCAATAGCAATGTACTGCGACTTTTGTGCCCGATAAATGGCAATAGGCTCGCCACCTATTACATGGGACCTAACATAATTGGCGAAACGTGGGTGCTAGTTCACCTCTGCCTACGCCTTCGGTAATATAGGCGTGATTTATGTATGTATGTTTTAATGTTTTCATGTCTACTTTTTCTCGTAGGAGTGCATCCCATCCGATACCGCCTCAATTAAGTTGTTCTGTTATGAGGTCAGCTTAATAAATTGTCTCTAATTTACTCACTTTCATTTTGAGATTATATAAATTACATGTTGACAGGGCCTATAATCGAATGTATTGAACAATAATAGTAAAATTTCCAATTTTCCAACAGAAGTCTGTAACTAATTTTCAGGTAAGCACCTATTACTTTGAGACACGTTTACCTGCCATGTTTAATTTTCGTGTAAACGCGTCCGCTGGTGGCAGTCGCAAATGGTCACAGTCCGCGTGCGACCGCAGCCGAACAAAACACATAAAAGTGCGTCTCTAAAAGTCCCATTGTACCCTTGGAATTGCTGCGAGTCCATTTTCTGAAGGTTTACAGCAGAAGCTACCACATTCCCCGGTGTCAAACGGTCTAAACGACATTAAACAGCGCGCAGAGGCCGTGACCGCTTATTTTGGATCATTAATAATTTGTGCCGTGTGGTGACGGCAGAGTAGAATACAATTGTCACCACCCCAAATCTCTCCCGTGGGTGTCGTACAAGGCGACTAAGGATAAATCAGTGATGAGGATTGGGCAGCAGCGTTCCTCTTACACCACCTAGCTATATACCTACTGCGACTTTTGTGCCCGATAAATGGCAATAAGCTCGCACCTATTACATGTGACCTAGCATAACTGGCAAAACGTGGGTGCTAGTTCACCTGTGCCTACCCCTTCGGGGATGTAGGCGTGATTTATGTATGTATGTATAAATAACTTCATACAATAACAAATATATCACAACTGCTTTCGCTGTTCGAGGAGGTGATACAGCTTCTTATCAGTTTAAGCCTCAATTAGATATCAAAAATTAAGGTGTAATATACATAGCTAACTGTAAAGTACCAGAAACATCGCCGGACTAGATCATATACAAGAACGTTTGTTCCACGACTTTTGATAATTCGTTAGAAATTACTTTCGTACAAAAATAAATATTAATTTATTTCGCCACTGGAATTGAACTCTATATTTTTGTATAGCGCGCGCGCACAGCGACGTGCTTTCGTTTGTGAATGAAGCATAGAGCGACAAATGTCGCGACAGTACAATAAAAACCAGAAAATTCGTTTCTTTCCAGTTGAATTATTTTAAAACTCGTAAAATAAACCTTGTTGTTTATGATGTTAACTGTCTAGTCTAGTGTGTTACAAATAACTCTGTACGTTATATTTATACCATGCCAATGCTCTTAATTCCTACGCTGTGAGAGCTCACAGTTCACTAAGCTGTGAACCTCAGAAACCCTCAAACGTAATTGAGCAACTTTGAATGTGAACTCACAGCGTACAGACCTCAACATGCTTTTAAGCAAATACCACGCAAGGGCTGTTGGTCGACTCAGCAATTGGTGGCTGAAGATGACTAACCGACCACTACAACGACGCTTGCACATGTCAATGTCAATTTCTGACAGCTTCTCTTACATTTGACACAACGGTCGCCATGTTTTTTTCACTGTAATACATCAGTTTTATACATTTGGATTCTATTCCACGCAATAAGCTCGCCCCCTGTTACACAGGACCCACCCAACACAATTGGCGAAACGAGGGTGTTTAATACCTTTGCCTTCCCCTTCGATGATAAAATAGGCGTAATCTAATCTCAGTTATCACTGCATCAGTTTTTCGATATCACTACAACAGTTTGAGAGTTGAAACTTGTTCGAAATTCACAAATATAATATATCGTATCGTTTCCTTCTTGCGAATAAACATTCGAATTTTCCAACGTGCAGAGTCATATTTCAATTCAAACAACTCTTTATGCATAGACTCAAGTTGCAAGCAAATTGAAAAACCCGAGAGCTCTACTTGATATTGCTGTCAATGATTTGTTTGCCGAGGCAGAAATAACTTTGTCGGTGACTTCATTAGAAAGTTTTTCGACGACCAACCACATGTGAAAGTACGGTCAACGGCAGTTTGGACTACCCAAAAATGTAAAATTTCTCCAATCGATTGGCAACCATAGCTTGTTAGTAGCAAGTCACGAAGTCTATTGGGAAAATTTGACATTTTGTGGTAGCCTGACGTGTGACTGTACATCGTACATTGCATCGAATTGGATACAGCGTATGTACAGGAATGCCCCGAATCCCCGTCTCGGCATTCGGCATGTAGGAAGAAGCAGCTGACACCGGAATGCACTCACGCACGGAAACTTCCGACGAGCCTTTTATTAGAAAAGCCCAACTCATCAGAAATATCTGAACTCTGCTCTCAGCCGCCACGGCGACAAGCAGGACCGCGTATCAACAGGCCAACTGTGATATGTGGAAAAGCAGAGGATACCTCTATGGTATTTTTGGCGGAATGTGTAAGAAGGACAATTGAGTTCGTTTGGAGGTCAATACGTATGTCTCAGATAATATTAGCAAATGCTATATCCAATGACGCTGTGTTGACCTACAAATTCTGATTCAGCAGAAAGCCTGAGCTCCACAGATTTATAGTCACGATAACGACAGTATAATTATAAAAGACCTGTACGCGATGTGAGGGATCAGGGAAATTAAGAGGCGGAATCTGAGAGTAAATTTTCCACCAATTTATTGTGCAAAACTGCTAAGCTTATATTTTATCAAACGTAAGAACAAAAGTGACCGAAAATGACATATATAAAAAATAGACAAAAACAAGTAATAAAATTAAATATGATATAAAAGAGTTCGGTTTGCCACATTCTCCCCCCTCGTATGAAAATACGCAGTTTGAGAAGCATGTGGCAAGCCAATATGAAGTGGTTAACCGACTACGGCAACCTTTTTGACAGGCCTACGCAAGGTCCCCCCTTTGGTCGCAACGTCGACAACCCTGACGACTCCGTCCTTTCCGGGGTAGACTTGGGTAACTCGGCCCTTCGGCCACACCCCTCGTGGCAAACCGTCGTCAGCAATGACGACGACGTCGCCGACGCACACGTTGCTAGCTGTCTTGGGCGCTGGTGGTCTCTTGTGCATCAGCGGGAGCACTTCGCGGACCCATCGTGTCCAGAAGTGATCGGCAAGGCGGGAAGCTTTCTGCCATTCCGATCTGCTGACTAAGGCGGAATCATTTAAAGCTGGTGAGGGTAGGGAGATGTGCGATGACTGGCCAATGATAAAATGGTATGGTGTGAGTGCTTCTTGGTCTTCACTGTCGACGCTGACGTGTGAGAGTGGGCGAGAGTTAATGATTGCTTCAGCTTCCATCAAAAGTGTCGTTAAGGTTTCCTCTTTCGGAGCTTTCTGTTGAAGTGTCGCTCTGAGCGCTGTTTTGGTTGAGCGCACTAGGCGCCCAAATTGTACGCGATGTGAGGGATCAGGGAAATTAAGAGGCGGAATCTGAGAGTAAATTTTCCACCAATTTATTGTGCAAAACTGCTAAGCTGATATTTTATCAAACGTAAGAACAAAAGTGACCGAAAATGACATATATAAAAAATAGACAAAAACAAGTAATAAAATTAAATATGATATAAAAGAGTTCGGTTTGCCACAAGACCATTTAAACAAATAAATTGATAGAAAAGAAAGAAAGAAAAACAATTCAATTTTAATTTTAACATTATATAAATGTTAGAAAAATGAGGACAAAGATTTTGGTGGTTAGAAAAAGAATTTCAAAAATTATGATCTTGAGGCGGGAATCGAACCCGCGTCCGCTGCTATCCGGGCAGGTGCCTGACCGCTCGGCCACCCAAGACACTAATTAACTTGCCGAAATTCTTCTAACCTTTACAATTCGCGTTGTAAGCCAAGGGTGCCCGTTGGCTGACAACGTGAAGTGTAAAGGGTAGGTTAGGCTTTAGTTAAGGCAATGTAGAAATAAATTTCAAGCATTCCAAAGCAGATATTTTTACAAATAACGGTGTCTTGGGTGGCCGAGCGGTCAGGCACCTGACCGGATAGCAGCGGACGCGGGTTCGATTCTTTTTCTAACCACCAAAATCTTTGTAAAGAAAAACAAGCCCGCCCTGAAGAAAATCGGATCCATCAGCGGGGTTATTATGCAAGCCGATTGCTATTGCTATCATCTACCTGTCACTCTCCCACTTTGCTATTATTTTCAATCAGAGAGAGTGACCGGTAGACAAAAAGCAATAGCAATCGGCGTACATAATAACCCGCAGTTCACGCTGCGTCGCCTAAACAATTATGAAATCCTGATGAGCGACGCATCGCGAGTTTGCTCTATAATATTTTATTGAGTGCTCTGCTTTGCGATTCGGAAATGATGTAGCGCCGCCGATAATTGCAATGGCGGATTTAATCATCGAAATCCGGCGATGGCCGGCTGTAAAGCGCAATCTCCAATTGGAATCGGTCCCAACGCTGTGCGAAGCGATGGAATGCGTCTCGTAACGTCAAAAACCCTAGAAATCTATTTAAAATTGTTGCTGCCTCTACATAAATAATTGTTGCTGCAAATACATTGGCACTGGTGTCTTATATGTGAGCGATCAACAACACATCTGTTATGCAACAGACTTACTGCCGCACTCAGAGACGTCAATTAACTTTAATGAGTATTTAATGTCAAACATTTTCATTTAAATCTAGACCATAGACCCGGCAAGAATAGCGACTAGTTTTGTATTGTCATATTTTGACGTTAAGTACTCATTAACGTTATTTGACGTCTCTGAGTGCGGCAGTTAGTTCTTTAACAATTTTGGACTTTACGTCCGAACAATAGGGAAGGTCCAGAGCGGATAAGTAAATTCTCTAATAGAAGGAATAATGTGAAATAAGCGAAGATTACAGTGAGGTTAAGTTAAAGGAAGGTTGATGACAATTTCCATTGCATATGTCCATGGCACGATTGTTCTAACTATATTGCAAATAAACGTAGAGAACGTCTAATATTCTATTATTCCATTTCATTCGCGGACCGAGGCAGCGTTTATACGTGTCTTGTAGTTGCTATAATACCTGTTCTATTGTATTGCGCTCGTACTCGTACTCAACGAGCATAGAGTAGTCGACGTGCAGAGGTACCACTACACACAAAATGAGGAAGACTAACCGGAACAGCACATTCAGCCAATTAGACGCAGAACAGCCTATGAGTGTGGGCGAAATAAGTGGCATTCAATTAGAAGAGAATAGACGTATGCTTGACCAGGAATCCCCTCCTGACTTTGTCACCCAGCGAAAGAAACTGGATATTGAATTACGAGAGGATTTCAAAAATTTTCAAAATACAATTTTGGAGACTATGAAAAATTGGTTCTCGCGGCAGGATGAACATCAATCCAAACTCGTAAAAGAAATAGAAGAGATCAGGAATTCATTGGATTTCATGTCGAGTGAATATAACAAACTTCGTGAGAAAACGAACGACATATGCCTACGTCTTGATACCATAGAGAAGAAATCGGAAGCCAATAACGTTCATATCCAGCGAATTGCTGACCTAGAAACCAGAATTGATGTGATGGAACAACAGGCACGGCAGTGCAATGTGGAGATTAGCAACCTACCCGAAAAACGTGGAGAAGACCTCGTCTCTATTGTGTTGAACATAGGGACGGCTATTGCGCAACCAATCGCGAGACAGGATATAATCTCGGTACACCGGGTTCCACATGCCGACCCCAGCAGCAAAAGACCAAAAAATTTAATTCTCAAGGTCTCTAACAGAATGTTGCGTGACAAAATATTGTCCTCAATCCGTATGGCAAAGGGTATCACTACCGAAAACCTAAACATTGCGGGAGATGTCAAAAAAGTTTATATGAACGAGCACTTAACTCTCAAGAATAAAATGTTATTTCGTGATTCGAGAACAGCAGCCAAAGAGAACGGATTTAAGTTTACGTGGGTTAAAAATGGAGTTATTTTGGTGCGCGAGAACGAAAAATCTCCTGCAATCGCTATCCGTCGTCAAGAGGATTTGTGTAAAATTAAGAGAAAATCTCTTTAACTATTGTGGTATCCTTTTCTCAAACATAATTATTTACTCATATTCTACAAACAATTATTTTTATTTTGTAGCTGTCGGTTGCGGTTGTACTGCAATGGTTAGTACGCTGTGGCTACCGACAGCTGACCGGCCACTTGTTTACGCAAAAAAATATGTCTGTCTACCTGATTTACACTTGTTAAAGATTTTTATTTATGTTTTATTAAATAATTGTATGTGTGAATACTGTTTAACATACAAAAACTTTACATTCGGGGATCAATGTCTCGATTTCTCTAGCAAGTGTTTTTATTGTTTATCTGATGAAATGTGTATGTATTGTATTATAATAGTATCCAAAAAGGTAAGGTGTTCCGTTTTCCTTGTAAGTATTTTAAGTGTAGTCAATGGTGTGGGTATTGTGAATGTTAATCGTACGTATTACTTAAATAATTATTATTATTTTGTTCAAACAGATATTAATAATTTTTCGTCATTAAATATACATAAAAATGCTGATATACCTGCCGTGGGTGTGATACAATGTCAACTTTTAATTCATGCCTATCAAATTTGCATTATATTGGAGAAATTATTACATTACAATAGCTACTTTGATCAATTGTTATATGACAACATTTATGTTGGTTTTCATTCACTGATATTAGTTTTATTAAATAGAATATACTTTTGTTTTTTAAAAATGTATTTCCCGTTTTACAATATTACAATTAGGCGATTGTTTTATAATAATTATAATTACCATATCCATCGAGGCACATTGCAGCACTTTTTGTCAAAATTGTATTATGTAATATCTAAGCTATGTAACAATCCTCGGCGCGCGAAATAAACTCACGGTTTATTATCAGAATTGTAGGGGTTTGCGGACAAAGCTAAATACAATTTACATGAATATTTTGTCAGAATCTTATGACGTTTTAGTTCTTACCGAAACTTGGTTAATGCCTAATATTTTGGATAATATGATAGCCGATTCTCGATATACAGTATTTCGTTGCGATCGTAACATGGAGGTTAGTGGGAAGCTGGATGGCGGTGGAGTGCTCATTGCCACGCGCACTCACCTGATGGCACGTAATTGCTTCTTTTCTCTTCCAGCTGGTATTGAAGGTGTTAAGATCCAAATACCGTCACATAGGCGTAATTTCTATTACCTAATTTATGGATTGTATATACCGCCTAGGCAGCCCCACGATACATACGGTATATGCATAAACACAATTAAGGAGTCGATTATCTATTGTCAGCATCAAATAGAATTTTTTTATATTTTGGGGGATTTTAATTTACCTTCGCTTCGATGGAATACGACTGATGATAACTCAAAGGCATTCCCTATATTAAGCAGACAAAGTAGTGAGACAGACCATTTCGTTGTTAATTTCTTGTCATTTTTCCAGGCCTTTCAATATAATGTATTTAAAAATATAAATGGTAACACACTAGACTTATTTATATCAAATTCTATGGACTGCGTCAGTGAACTGGTTTTAACACCATTAGTTCCAGTTGATAGTTATCATCCGCCTTTTCTAACCATAGCTTCCTTGCAGCTCGTGTGTAAACCTTTGTCGCGTAGTAGTGCTCCACAGTACAAATTTGCGGATGGAGACTATGGTTCAATAAATGCTGCAATTAATGCAATTGACTGGGATAACTTTTTGAGCGGATTGAGTGCGGAGGAGGCTGTAAATTCTTTTTATGAACAAATGTACGATATCATTGCTCAACACGTACCACTACGGGCCATCAAGTCTACAAAATTCCCTACATGGTTCACACGCCCCCTTATACACATTTTCAAGGATAAGGAAAATGCGTGGGTCAGGTGGAAAAAGAATGGTAACAGGTGCGATTATGAGGAATTTTCATTGTTTCGACGCAGATTTAAGGAACAAAGTAAAAAATGTTATAACTCTTACATAAATTCCATTGAAGAGGGCATTCGAAAGGATGTAAAAGTGTTCTGGTCTTATGTACATAATAATAATATAAAAAGTGGTATTCCTAACTCCGTGACCCACGAACATAAGACAGCTGAGAACCCTGAACAAATCTGCCAATTTTTCAGCAGCTACTTTAGCTCTGTCTACGAGCCTTGCTCATCTGTTGATATCTGTGGTACAGCACTCACGGAGAACAATAAATGTAATTTTGTTATTTCTAAGCTTTCTTTCTCCAAATTAGATGTTACTAATGTTCTAAGATCTTTAGATATAACCAAAGGGCACGGTCCCGATAAAATACCACCTCTATTTGTAAAATCAACAGCTAATAGTATTTGTGTTCCCCTTACGATTCTTTATAACAGATGTGTGAATGAGGGCGTTGTTCCACAGGTTTGGAAAAACGCCAATGTCACACCTGTGCATAAGTCTGGGTCTAAAACTGAAGTGAGAAATTATCGCCCTATATCTTTACTTTCAACAATATCAAAGGTCTTGGAAAGGTTGGTTCATGACGCTATTTATCCACACTTACACAACATAATCATGCCTCAGCAACATGGTTTTGTGAAACGGCGTTCCACAGTTACAAATTTGGTGATGTACACAAATTTCTTGTTTGAGAGTATGGATGAGCGCATCCAGGTGGATGCCGTCTACACGGATTTCCGCAAGGCTTTTGATAAGGTTGATCATGCAATACTTCTTAAGAAAATAGCCTATAATGGGATAAGGGGTGACTTATTACGTTGGTTCCAATCTTATATATTAAAGCGAACTCAGAGAGTGGTAATTAACGGTTTCGCTTCTGACAACATACTTGTAACATCTGGAGTTCCTCAAGGATCCATATTAGGACCTCTGTTGTTTGTACTGTTTGTTAATGACATTGATCAATGTTTTAGATATAGTGATTTCCTTGTGTATGCAGACGATTTAAAAATATACAAGCAAATAAAAAACATAACAAGTTGCTATGAGCTTCAACAAGACCTTGCTCGCCTTAATGAATACTGTGCTGACAATAAATTACAATTAAATATCGAAAAATGTAAATTTATATCTTTTACTAAAAAACGTAACAAAATAACATATCACTACAGTATTGGGATGTCTGCCTTAGAAAAAGTATATAATATTCGAGATCTAGGCGTACTATTAGATTCTGAATTACATTTCGATAGTCACATAAGTCACATCGTTAATAAGGCGTATCAAATGTATGGATTCGTAATGCGTGCATGTGGGCAATTTAGGCGAGTAAGTACATACTTGTATTTGTTCAAAAGCTTAATTCGTTCTCAACTCGAATATGGGACCATAGTTTGGAACCCGTACTATGATAAATATAGGCACATGATTGAATCTGTACAACGCAAATACCTCAAACGGATCAATTATAAATGCAAACAGCCTAAATTGTCCTATGAACAAGCTATCTCCAAATACGCATTGTCTACTTTGGAGGGGAGAAGAAGCATGTTGGACGCTCTATTTATATACAAAATTCTGCATAGTAGCTTTGACTGTTCTCCCCTCAATGACTACATTTGCTACCGTATACCGAGCTCTTCGGAAAGAATTCGATTAAACTATCCACATAAGTTATTCTATTTGAAGATGGTAAACAGTAACGCAGGTCGCCGCTCTCCACTGTTCAGAATTTTATCGTCATACAATATTAATTTCTATGAACTTGACATATTTGCTCTGACAACTAATTCATACAGAAGAGAAGTGCTGGATGTGCTTTCGCGGGTGTGAGTGAATCGGAAATCTGGATTATAAGACATGTATTGTTACTTTTGTACGTGGTGGTTGGTACGAGTGTATGTTGCACTTATGTACCTTTTACTATGATGGATAAACTTAAACTTAAACTTGACTATACATATAAATTTAATATACACATAATTCTATATACAAACATATTTAATTAGTACATATAATTAAGAGTATCAAGGTAATTAGTTCGCACTATGGCTTGAACATAAAATTACAATTTTGTGTTGCTATCTGTTACTGTTACTAAGGTATTATAGTTTTATACTTTCTTTCATATCAATCCGTGGATAACGGTGCTGGTTGTATGATTATTTCATATGTATTAATGTAAACCTTCATTGTAAAAATATACATTGTACAACTGTTTGTTATCCCTAATAAATAGAAAAAAAAAAAAAAAAATACCAAATGAAAATATATATTGTAGGTGAAGTTAACATCACTTTTCGCTAATTATGTTAGGTCCCATGTCATAATAGCTGGCTAGCCTATTGCCATCTATAACAGAAATAACTCATCGCTGTCTCAATCCTAAGTCACCATAAACGATACCCGCGGGAAAGATTTGGGGTGGTGACTGCTCTACCGTCACCGCTCGGCTTGTGAAAATGCGACAGTGATTTAGAGAAGGCACGCGACGTCTGCCCGCGCTGGGCGGACAGCGGTGCAATCAGCGCGGGGCGCGACACTCGCCTGTCGGGTGCCCAGGCGAGCGCACAGCGGTTGCAGCGCTTCATTGAACGTTCGTTGGCGGAAAGGCTCGGAGGCGAACATTGCTATATTGCTCTTCCCTACTGTTGCTTGGATTCGTGAATGTTGACTAACCTTGCGTTCCAGAAAATCTTTAAATGGGTCAGTCTCATTGCTGGCCTGGGAGCGAATAAATAACGTAGAATGTGCCAGCCCAGGCTTACCTCAGGAGTGTCGTTAAAGCCGACTAAGGATTGTCCGGCATAAAGGAATTAATTAAGGAGCACCCGAATGGTGGAGGGCAAACCGCAAACAACACCATAATCAATGAGGTTTGGTGTCAGGCAGGCGGCCGACTGTAAAACCTAAGCCAAAACCTTGAGCAGCTTGGATTGGAATGTTATCATTCCAATAACTCTTCCCGTTCATCGGTCTCTCGGCTCATTCAACACTAGCACATATATGAATCAAAAGGGAGTGGACGGCTTGATGGCGACCAAAGCGTATTTAAATGGGAGAGGAAACATACAGCGCCGATCCCAGATAAACTGACGGACCAGGAAGAAAAGACCCAGGAACACCTTTTTGTTGTTACAGGAATGCAATGGCGTCAGGGGTACACTTTCCTGACCGCAGTGGCCAGAATCTTTTGCTCGGAACACATCAATGTTCTGCTTGCGCGTCGCTGTAATCCATTTAAAAGAGCGGCCGCCATCATGCATGCAGACCGCGCGGTCACCGGTCACACGTATTGGTTTTACATCTATATCGGATGCAGAATACATTTTCTAACGATGTCGGCGACGAGCCAACTTTTCGGCTGCCGCACCATCGCCATCGCTATCACCCCGCTGCAAGCCGATGGTGCTCGAATCCAAAGGCCACCGTACATAGTGAATCTCAATCAATCAATCAAAATTAAAGATCACGAAATCTAGATTGTTCATGTGCAGGCCGCCAATCAATCTGGATGGCGATCATTGATTGTGATCGCGGATCGCGATCGAGATTGACCGTGTACAGGCCGCCTAACAGCCAGCCCCTTATTAAATTAAATGCCGAGCGTTGATAAAATTCCACGACACCAGACAACTTCCCTCATAAACCAGTCAACTCTTTCATTTAGAAGTTCCGAGCCGCGGCTCAACGTTTCCTTGGGAACTAAATTCGGGAGCGAGGTCCTTTATTATTTTCCTATCGCCGTAGTGAGGATGCTACGGGGGCAGGGGGAGCCCTGTTGGCATTCCGCGACCGCACCGACGCACACGTGTGCGGGATGGCACGGCCATTTGTCGGGCCACCGGCAGGTATGCGACATACACCAACACCGAAAGGGCATTCGTAAAGTAATATGGCTCATCACCCTGGCTTTAGTTTCAAATGTTCTATAGCAGTTCTCAAGGGAGATTTTCCGGTGAGGCATTTCGTACCACTTATACCACGCTCTCCGATATCCAGAGACTTCTGCATTGTCCGTCTCACATTGCAATTCTTAGCCTTATTCGGAAATTATGAACATTCAAGATTGGTCAGAGCCTTAATTGAAGCACCGCTTCTGAATCACCGATACAGTAAATTCGGCGGACAAACACCGGTTGGCTGTTGCCGGATGTACTTGGAACAGCACTGTCTGATTACACGGTGACAGATTTCAATGATCACATTGATCTACCGGACAAGTTCCATGTAGTGGTATTGTAAACATTTGAGTAATACATACATACATAAATCACGCCTATATCCCCGAAGGGGTAGGCAGAGGTGAACTAGCACCCACGTTTCGCCAATTATGTTAGGTCCCATGTAATAGGTGGCAAGCCTATTGCCATATATCGGGCACAAAAGTCGCAGTAATATTGCTAGGTGATATAAGAGGAACGCTGCTGCCCATTCCTCATCATTGATTTATCCTTAGTCGCCTTGTACGACACCCACGGGAGAGATTTGGGGTGGTGACAATTGTATTCTACTCTGCCGTCACCACACGGCTGCATAATACATACATACCTACATAAATCACGCTATATCCCCGAAGGGGTGGGCAGAGATGAATTAACACCCACTTTTCGCCAATTAAGTTAGGTCTCCTGTAATAGATGGCAAGCCCTTTGCCATATATCGATAAAAAGAGTAATCACTATGAGAAATATTGAACAACGTGTATCGTATAAGAACTGCTGCGAACTTTTAGTTATATTTTGTCTTAGGCAATGTATGGAAAGACCTACAACTGCGACGTTGCCCCCACCCTTCACATAATTCACATACAGAGTAATTTCCGTGACAACTGAAACAATAGAATCGTAGTACACTACTAGCAATATACAGTGTTGGTAAAAAACATATTAGGTGCGCAATTGAAATAGCAATGTGTGTCAGCCGTGTTTGAGCGAACTTGTGAAAGCGCCTACAGTCGCGTGTAATGGTAGGAAGGAGGGAACAGAGCGGTAATATCCAGGGAACAAGCCCAAATTGACTGCGGAGCGGAGCACAAACTCATAAAGGCCGCGACAGTTCGCACGCCTCGTTCAACAGTACACATATTAAATAACTCAACTGTTGAACATATTCCAATTGAGAATGTCAAGCATTTCAAGTTCAGAATGCGATGTTTCGGTTGTCGTGTGGTGACGGCACAGCAGAATACAACAGTCACCACCCCCATCTCTCCCGCGCGCGAGTATCTTAAGAGGCGATTAAGGTTTAAGACAGCAATGAGTAATGGGCTAAAATCGCAGTACATTGTTTGGTGGCCCTCGTATGCCACCAAGCAATGTACTGCGATTTCCGTGCCCGATAAATGGCAATAGGCTCGTCAGCTATTACATGACACCAAACCTAATTGGCGAAACCTGGATGTTAATTCACCTCTGCCTACCCCTGTGGGTATATAGGCATCATTCCCCAGAGGCGTGCTCGTCGTGTAAGTTCCAGATCCGAAATCGGCGACGCTGCGAATCCCGCAGCGAGTGTTGCGAGAGGCGCTAAGTTGGCACCCGTGCGCCGCCTCCCACTCAAGCCGCTGTCCTCGGCACAACTGAACTCGACGAGCCGCTGCGAGGGCGTGTGGGATAATTAATTTGGCTGTACGAGTTACTTCCCGGCGCCTCATATTTCAATTATTCTTCCTGGCATTTAGGTAAGTATTTCATGCATAAAAGTCACAATGTGACATGTCGAATTCATTTGGCCATGTTGTGAATCAGTGTTATATCACGCCTATATATCCCCGAAGAGGTAGGCATAGGTGTATCCACGTTTCGCCAACTATTTTCGACAATTAGGTTAGGTCACATGTAAGGTGGCGAGCCTATATCCATATATCGGGAACATAATGTTCAGTTTAGGTAATGCTCGGTGGTACAATATGCTACTGCTCATTCCTTATCACTGCTTTAACCCATAGTAGCCTTATACGACTCCCGCGGGAAAGATTTGGGATTTAAATTGTTAAAAGTTGATGTTTTTAATTGAGAAATCACTATTTTTAAGAGGCGATATAACTCCGCTGCTCCGGGTCATCACAAGAGAACTAACGACGTATTCGTTAGCAGTTAATTAAGTTCTCAAACTACGATATGAAATTAACGATCTGACCACGACGTTTAAAAACTTCTGCGGATTTATCGCAAACATACCAGTAAAAAGGAATAATGAGAGCCTTCATGATCGCAATAACGTAACTCAAAACTCACGATTGAAAGGAAGTTTGTCCCAGTGTGTGAGGAGTTAATTCACCTCTGCCTACCTCTTCGGGGATATAGTCGTGATTTATGTCTGTATCAAAGTTTGTCCGAGAGGTGCCCTCAGAAATGAAGAAGGCTTATCGTGCGTCCGGAGGCCCATATACAGCCCACTACTCGGATTTGAATAATCCTCCAAAAGCGGACAGGTACAAATCAAATAAACATTCGCAGTAAATCGTGCTCGCCCCAATGCCTCGAATAACTTATTCCATTACGCATTGTTTTCATACACACAACGTTCGGGGTCACTTGCGTGAATTTTATTTGCCTAATAAATTCAGACCTACCTTCTTGTTGTACTATCTATTCCGCCTGGGTGCGCGCGTTGGGTCTTTGCAGTGTCATTTCACGTAATAGAGGTAAAGAAATGTAGACTCGCTGCCGCGAATCAAATCAAACAGCATCGACAACTGAACAGCTCTACCGGCGTGGCAATGAGTTTGCTTTCATTCGTACGGCATAGTTACAGTCAGCTATTGGAAAGAGTTCAAGGATTTTTTTTGAAAATTCAGACCTCTAGTCGGTTTTCAAGACTAAGTCAACAGTCGCTGTTAGAATCACATGATAACATGACTATATAATGGTTGAAATTAAATTAAAATTTCGTTATTATTAAACATAATATCCAACAATACGTAGCTCGGTTAGTATACAGCAGTGGCGGTGGAGCTTGCCTCACTCCCGGGATCATAAAAGAAAACAACGTCAAGTTTTGATAGCCTTGTCAGTTGTTCTAACAAGGTAGATCAATTTTAGATCAGATAGATCAATATAGATCAATTTCGCGCCACTGCTGTGGCGCGCTTAATTCAGGTCTTATGTAATAAGGGCGGGCCTATTGCCATCCACCGAGAATTCTAATCGCAGTAATTTTCTAGCTGATGAACAAAGAACGCTGCTGCCCATTCTTCGTTATATCATAACTTTTATTCGCCTTGTAAGGGTAGAGACAATTGTATTCTTCTCTGATCTGCTCTTAGCCCTATCTTTTAAAATTTACCTACACTGTTTGGACTTTTTTATATTGGTAACTATATTTTTTTAAACTTATATTGAATTTAATATGCTTGCTCTATTTGCTAATGCTAGTTAAATCTTTCTCAATCGACAGTGGCTGCCGTAAATCTGCCCGCAGCATGCCAGCGGCACGCTCTAGTGTCCCCGCGTGCAACGGAAGAATGGGGAATTAACTCCATAAAAGCGCTCTCTTTGAAATAGGGCTCCGCGCCGGCGACGGATCGGAAATAAGCTGCGCCGGCACTCGCCAAGCCATATTTCAAGCTGGGCCACATTTTACTTGGAACGGTTTAAGCTATTCAAAAATGCCAAGTTAGCGCTACTATGAAATTAACCGTAGTGTTCGTTACGTTAAAGCTTTTACGCCATCTTCAGCTTGTTTGTAAACATCACTGCTAACCTATTTCACAAAACACAGATGCAAGCATATCAAATATACAAGTTAGACAGTACGACTTGGATAAGAGCGATTCAGCTCGCATTTCATCTGCAGCGAGATAGCTCGGGGTCCTGTTGTTCAATGCGCGCCGTCACGAGGGAGATAAGCGAGCTGCGGGAAAATCCGAACTATATACATATTTCATGGTAAGAAACCGGTAGGTATATGATACACATACTCTACCCAAAAATAACCCAAGCAATAACCCAAAAGTAGCCCAAAGTAAGTAGCCTAAACACTTGTGTTATGGATACGACGGACATATTTTTAATATCATAATAATTATGTATATAAATGTTGAAAATATACTACATAAACATATACACAACCATGACTCGGGAACAAATATTTGTGTTCATCACAAAATTGGCCCTTACCAGGATTCGAACCCGGGACCTCTTGGTCGATATCCAGCGATCTGAACATTCGACCAAGACGGTCGTCATATTTCTTCCAAACATTTATGTATATTTAGCTCCTTGTGTAATGGGTGACATGAACCAAAAGTCAGTGAATGGCTCGACGACGTCTGACCAGCGAACCAAGTACTAGAGCAAGAATTATGTATGTAATAAAAAACTTATAACACAAACTGTTTTGTAACATACATAAACAAGTTGCAGGAATTTCAATCGCTATAATTTTTCTTAATGATTACCTAATTAACCATCAACACTGCAGTAGTTTGTATAATATACGGTGCTCTGAACATAGCGCTGCGGGAGTGTTCGTCTGTGAGTGGCTAACGTAACGTTCTATGTAAATATTATCTATGTATCCTCCAGACCATACTGAGCATACTGGGCCGCGGCATGCGCCAAAATCGTCATAATTTTGCATATAGTTATCACATCTCCGACTAATTAAGATTAGTTTAGGACTAGGGAGAGATAGATATGGTATCTATGGTAGGTATGTGTAGTCTGTCTCATCATCTTCGTCATCACCAGCCCTTCAATGTCCCCACTGCTGGGGCACGGGCCTTCCCTATGGATGGAATAGGTAATATAGGGAGATTAGGCCATAACCCACCACGCTGGCCCGGTGCGGGTTGGTAGGTTAAAGTGCCTACCGAAAGCACGGACGAACTCGAGATAATACATTTGGTCACCCATCCAATGAGCGGCCTTAGCTAACATTGCTTAGTTTACGCAATCGCAGGCGACTTGCGTTATGCCCCTGCGCTAGCGAGCTCCTCAGTAGTGTATCTAAAATACCGTAAACCCTGATCTGGAACAAAATATATTGACCTAAGAATAATCAAAGGCTCCGATAGGAGTCCTGTTGTGGAAATGAAATGATGTGTGACGTCCCTCGGGAGGAGGCTACTTGAGTCATTGTCTCATCTCGGGGGTTTATCGCGGACCCACGCTCGGACGGGAATATATGAAACATTCAATGCATATTTGTTTCAATAGTACGATGCCATACACTACAAATCTGGGGACGATGGTTCAAAAAGGTCAGTTATTGCCTTATTGAAGGGGTGGTCCATATTATGACATTCCTCCATGGTTCGGAAGGTGAACCTATCAAACCTCCATCAACAAGTAATGAACAGCGTTCCACTTGTGCCCAACGCAATTACAAAATGTTAATTGTTGGCGCCTACTATAAATATTCGCGCGCTAAACTTTCACTCTCAAACTTTTAACATAAACTTTGAGGGCCACTTTCTTAGTGGAAAGTTTGTAATTTCATTAGGGTCTGGGCGGGAGCCCGCGATTTATAGGCGGGCGGGACATGCGGGGACAGCCCGGTCCATCGCGGGCCCTGGATTCTACTAATCCGACTCGTGAACAGAAAATAATTAAGATACAAATATTTCTTACATAATAATATTAAAAAGCAAACCCAACACTCAACCAAATGCATGGTCAAAATACCAGTTTTGGTTGTTAGAAAATCATTTGTACATTATGAGGGTAGCCTTTGGCTTACAACGTGGAGTAACTAATGTCTTGGTTGGCCAAGTGGTATAGGGATCTGCCTGGATTGCAGAGGACGCGGGTTCGATTCGTATCGAGACTTTAATTTTCCGAACTTTTTCTGACCAAATTTTTTTTGTAATAGTAATAATATCATCTAGCCCAGTGCTTACATTAGAAGACCGATAGAAATAGATACATCAATTGTTTCTGTGTTCAAGACACAAATATTGATCCCCAACAGGTAGGATTTGAACCCGGGACGACTTCTACCACCCCAGGGCGGTATTCGGTCGTGCGCCAAAGCCAATGTTTACTTTTGATAAGGCTCTGTTTGTAGTAAAGATTTCTCCAGATATACAGAAAATAACGATATTTGCCGCGATGATTTCATTTTTCTCGAGAAGCACTTGATCTTGGCCCACCGTAGCAGTGGGGTTAACAAGAGGCCGAAAATTGATTGAGCATGTAACAGTCACATACAATGTATTACACCGTCTCGTAGCAGTTAAAGTGTAGAGGAATGCAATAACGCTTTGCAGCCCGCCTTCTGTCTGCAGACCGCCCCAGTCGAGCTAATTAATTCGCTTAAGAATTTCATCTTGATAACAACGTTATGAGTTTACATCTGTATTGTAATGGAGCGCAATATTTCTTGTGGTAGGCAAGGCAATACTGCTATTGACGTGTCTGGTGCTATCTACATACTTGTAAAATATCCACAAGGATGGTAGAGTTGAAGGCAGGCAGAGTCTCCCCTCCCTAACCTCCTCAATTTGCGTTCAATTTAAAATTGAATTCCTCGAGTCAGCTTAATGGGGTTAACTTGGTCGAGTATCGTTTTTGTTAGTAACGAGTTAACTTGCCGTATTTATGTTCCGTACGGCGGCGGCTGCACGGGGGCGCGCCTGCGGTCCATCGCCGGCCGCGTGCAAGTCGCGTCTCGCGGTCACAGGCTCGGCCGCGCAATGTACACCGAAACGTTTGCGGTGATACTTGTTTTGCTCAATATTTATTGTTGCCAGATAACCGGGAGAAGAAACCAGGCTGTGGCGTCGCGGGCGCCGCCCGACCAATGTTTATTCAGAGGCGGTCGTGTCGCCCACATTATTTATGGTCCATTATCGGTGTTGTGGGCATTGTCTCAGTTTGTAAGACAATGCTTATGACAGTGGCCATGGTAAACCACCAAAAGTCGGTACTAATATTTCAATACAGTTGTAAACTTTTGGTAACTTGAAGAGGAACATGTCTCTTGAAAAAAAAACCACAGAGAGATACTAAAGAGTTTCATGTTCAGGGTATTCTCTGCACTTTACAGAAACAAGTGGCGTTCTTTTGATCGCGGAGTAATCCTTAAGCAATAGGTACACAAGCGTTTACCATAAGAGTATTTTGAATGCGCACAGGGACTCTTTTGCTGTTAAAGTGAGCATGTTGTTCACTTATTTA
The DNA here is from genome assembly GCA_963931975.1 of Cataclysta lemnata. Taxonomy (NCBI): domain Eukaryota; kingdom Metazoa; phylum Arthropoda; class Insecta; order Lepidoptera; family Crambidae; genus Cataclysta; species Cataclysta lemnata. The sequence continues at coordinate 21,030 of OZ008347.1, read as the reverse complement.
AACGCGGTCCAGAAAGTACGCAGGAAATAGCATTTAATTTATTTGTGACCGGATACAATGCAGTACAAAGCTAACAAATTGCCCAAGAATAAGGACCATTCGTCAAACGAATCTATGGAAATGCACTCAGCCCGGGTGCGCCCGCCCACGCGTGTCGCCTGTGGCCAAAGGCGGACGCCGCATCTCAAATAAGCCATTCTACGACCAGGGACTGAGATGAGCCGATTTACCATGTAGAGCACGTAACTTAAAGGTGATGCTGCAAAGAAATCCGTTCCGTTCCGTTCACCGCCGCTCTTTTAGAGGTCATGGCACCCAGACAGAGCGCGGGTTGGATTGGAAATATCAAAATTAGGGTAGTTTATAATTCACCCCTTTAGTTAAATTCTATTCTTCTTTTTTTAACATTAATTGTAATATTATATTTTCTAACTTTTAAATTATTGTAATGGTCAAATATTGTACATTGCTAACCAACACACCAAGCAACTTTTACATTTATTTAACCTGACTTCTATTACAAAGATGATAGGTATACTTAATATAACAAATCATAAGAACGCAATTAACAATTATTGTTTTCAAACTGTGATGAGGCTCGATTCCGTAATCTCTCTGGGGGAGCTCAGTATACAGCACTCGAGTGACGCCCACGAGTGAAACTATTAACCTTCTGCTGACATGCGGTGCGATGTGTTTGTCGGTCAAAGGGCCAAAGATCCGTTGAGGCCACGAGATACCCACATTGCCCATAATGCGGGACACGATTCATAATGCAATGACTTGGTGAAGAAGCCGAGACACAAAGTTAGATTAAGGCGCGCCATCTGCCGGCGGCGCGGGACAACATGGCGGCGACCGCGCAAACAATAACTAGGTACCCTCATTTAAGTGGGCCGGCCAGATGCGGTGTTCCATCGCTACGGTATGATTTTAATTGGATTTTTCAGATATTTTTGCCAATGAATTGCTTAAAGTAATTCCCTCGTGGACTTGTTAAGATTGTTATGATTTAAATTGATAAAGATTGTTTTATTTCAATTGTTATAATTAAATAATTAGGTACTCTGACTCCTTTATGAATTATTGTAATAAGTTTGACATAATCTATAATCTAATTATTATTTTATGATGCAATTGTCTGTACCCATTATTATTTTGACATTCGGTTATTTTATTGGGATCTGGATAATATTATTAATTTAAACTTCATGAATACTTGTAATTTTGCATGCTATCATTATATGGCTGGATAAGTTGAACTTTATGTTACATGACCATCTGCTGTGTACCTTGTTCATGTGCAAAATAAACGATTTCATTTTATTTCATTTCAGTTTGTGTTGAATTAATTGTATTGTCTTTGTACCAGGCTTGATTATAATAATATATTTAGTTTTCATTGTGTATAAAAGTGTATGACTACCTATTCAGGTTAATTTTTGACCTTGATGTGAATTGGTCCAGTATACCAATTCACATTTATATCTATATTTTTCTTAGGTATTATTATTTCCATTATACGTTTGTATTATTTTCTTCCTATATTCCAATTAAGCCCTTGTGACTTGCATTGTGACCCATAAGCAGAATAAGGCATAATATTTATATTACTCCCGTGTTGTCATCTGCTATTTTCACTCACGGCTGGCTCTGTTCCCGGACACTCGTTGGAACCGAGTATCATCCGTGTAAACAACCCGGGCCAGCAGCCGGCGCCGGCCGCCGGCGCGTCTGCCAATTAACCGGACAATTACGACCCACAAACGACCCCTAATGAACATCACTGCGATGCCAACTTTCTGACAACAATCTATTACATTTTATTTATAGTGGCTGGTGTTGGTTCCAACGCAAATATAAGAGGAGTGAGACCGTGTCGCACCACTGTCAACTGTCAGTATATCTTTATTCACAATTGTTTACTTGAATAAAAAATTATAACTTTGGCGAAGTTATAAGAAACCTCTTGTATTATAGCAGTAAGTAATATTGAATTGAAAAGTAGTAGTGTTTTAACATTATTTTTCTGTGAATCCAACGCTTTAGGAAACAAACATGGATTACATTAGGTAGTAACTTCATAATATCACAAGAAATAAAAAGCAAACATTTCAAGTAAATACCTTGAAGGTGTTAAAAAGAGGCGTGGGACCTTATCTTTTCCTGAGGCCTTTACGTGCTTTGGGTGGCCGGAACACGTGTCCTTTGAATTGATTGAAGCGACGATGCGCTGATACCTGCGGCGGGGCGAATATTCACACAGTACCCGCGGGCAGAGTCGAGTTCGACTATCCGGCGCGAGGCGACATCGCATGCTACTTACGACCCTGAACCGGTCTCCATCTTTAATGAGCCTAAAGTACGTCGAATGCACCCCAGACCACACGCGCACAGTTTGAACGGACACTTATTGAAAACACTTGAAATGGAGGATTGCTTAATCTTTAATCATGATGTTTCTAAGGATTATAGCCTTCCCGAATAAATGTGCTTAATCCATTTTACATAGCTATAAAAATTTTCAACAAATTCCGGGATAAATTCATAATCTAAAATTTTCTTTAAAAAAAACAAACGCTTATCTAATCAGAAAATGCTATTACACACTGAGTGAATTCTTTGACGACAAATAAGAGTTGAGAAATTATTAAAATAGTAACAATAAAACGTCCTTTATAGTTAATACGTGTGAAATTATTTTACTTAATTAATCGTTGTGTAATTTTGATAATAATGTTGCAATTCTTGAAACAACTTTTCAAGAATTGCAACATTATTATCAAAATTACGCAGAGTGCATCTTATAAGATCTATTATATCTAGTACGCAGTATAGGAGTTTACATTTGTTTGCAAACACCGGCTCTCGCCATAGCTACGATCGTAAGATGCCGACGCGTCGACACATGAGTAACCAAGACATGCGGCGACCCATCCGGGTCAAACCGTAATACCAGGGTGCCGTTACTTGATAACACCTACCTCATACTACCTATCATAGGGCTCTACAAACGAATTTATACACGAGAATATTTATTATGCCGTGTGGTGACGGCAGAGTAGAATACAATTGTCACCACCCCAAATCTCTCCCGTGGGTGTCGTACAAGGCGAATAAGGATAAATCATTCACGATGAATGGGCAGCAGCGTTCCTCTTATATCACCTTGCAATGTACTGCGACTTTTGTGCCCGATAAATGGCAATAGGCTCGCCACCTATTACATGGTACCTAACATAATTGGCGAAACGTGGGTGCTAATTCACCTCTGCCTACCCTTTCGGGGATATAGGCGTGATTTATGTATTTATCACAAACCTTTACCAGTGATATATCGTGTGTACAAATTTGTGCCTATTCTTATTATATTAGAAAGTTGGTAACTGCATAACTTTTCGATGTCCCCGGCGAGAAAGTCAGGAGCTGAGCGTGAACTAGTTGGGAACTCATCAATCGCCATCAGTACACAAGCCAAACTCAATCATAAATAACCCGACCACAAAATGTCCACTTGTTTCATCCGTCGCGTAGCGTTTCACAGACAAGCTACTGATTCAAGCAGTACCTTTTTTTTCTTCCCTGCCCTACTCTATCTGTGGTCGGTGCAGTATGTTTCCTCTTCCATTCATTTCGGTCACACGTCATCAAGCCATCCACTCCCTTCTGATTCATATCATCCATCCCACCGTAAAGGTGCTAGTGATGAATGAATGTATAGAAAAGCGACGGAACGGACCATGTCGAGAGACCCATGAACGGAGAGAGTGATTAGAATAATCACTCTCTCAAAGTCAAAGTCAAAATTCATTTATTCATATCTTGTATGATTACATTATTACATTATTACTTATGAATCGTCAAGACGCTAGATATCGAAAACCCGCGTGTCTAAGAAAAAATAGGGGAGTGCGCAGCATGCCTCAGCCTGTAATGATAGGTCTCCAAACCCGCCCACCTCCCGATCCGCAACGAAGCGCCGACCCTGCCGCGTTCAATACCAAGATGGTACTAAACGCATCAGGGCCCAACGCTCCGCTAGCAGAACGGCACGCAAGTAGGCTGTAGAGAAACCCACCATTGTCAACGAGTTATGACATTGCAGGTACATTGTAAATTATGCACCAAATACAATCCCACAACTCACCAATCACATAAACCGAAACATGCCGCGCACTACCAATCAACCCGCTAACCCCCAACCTACCTATACGGACACACAAGTTTTCAATATCTAACGAAAAATTTACGCCTAAATATTTACGTTCGTAAAATACCGGGAGGCCCTGTTCTGAGAAGAACGGGCAAGAAACTCAGTCGGGTATTTTCCTCCCTTAGTGACAACATTCCAATCCATACAGCTCAAGGTTTTGGCTTAGGTTTTACAGCCGGCTTGACACCGACCCTCTTTGGATACAAGCAGTGCCTCTTATATTTAATTAGAAGGTAGTAACACGCATCCGAAGGTTAATGGATGTTAAATTGTTATTGTTATTACAGCCGGCGTGCGTATTCGTGTCGGTCTGCGGTCGTGATACTCGTTCGGTTTTACGCTCGCGCTAAATGTTGAAGTCTCCGGACTCGTGGGCCCACTTTCAACTTTCACCCGAAGCAGACCCTGGGCTTAAACGTATACAGCCGCTTTAACGAATTGCGAGCCCAAATTACAACATTAACATGTTTGAAGTCCGCAGTAATTTTTAACGTTTAACTTTGCTAACGTTACTTGAGCGATTAGCTCGATTCGTCATTCGCATTAGCTGTTATCTTTATGACATTTGAAATGTTATTGCGTTATAAGCTATTTTAATCTAGTGTGCAATTGATAAATGGAACACACTCCAGCGATTGTGTTATTTTTGAACAATTTATTATATCCTAGTTTTTGGCACACTGCGCTCCGCAGTTTTGCCAAAACGCACCAAGGATTACCAAAGAGTGAATCTGAATTGGATGTTTTTTTTATGTACATCTTTGAGTTTTAAAATTTGAAAAGAATTTCTGTACAGAAAGTCGCGTGAATAAGAGGCAATGCCAATAAAGGAACCGACGTAGAAAGATCAGGAGTGGGAACAGGCAGCGCACTGTGGGACATCCATAGGTCATAAATCTTAAAAACCTGCTTTCTTGTTTTACATTTTATTCCTTGTCGTTACATTGGATAGTTGCGGTACCTTCTGAAACTATAAATAGGTCAGTAATTAGAGTGCGCCTTCATTATCTATTGTGCATTCAAAGAGAGCGCATCGCCAATCGTAAATACTGTTATCAGTGAGTCATTAAAAAGCGTGATGTCATTTGTTGTCATTGCGGGACCTGTGAGTGCTGTGTGAGTTTTTTCTGAAATGGATATCCAAGAACAGGGTATGTAATAATTAATATTTTTATTTTTATTGTATCTTAGTATATATTTTCTTTAGTATGTCATTGCTACGAGGCGACTTTTCTTGGAGTATTATATTTTAATATTCAAAGTTTGAATAAACTTTTAAATATGTTCCCACTCGCTCCCACTATGGAGGTATATTGCACCATAATCTTTAGACTTTCTTATCTTAGGAAAATTAAAACTTGGCTGCCCTTATCTGCCCTTTTGGCGATGACAAGGGTGCTACGGTTGCCAGATTATCTCGTAGCATTTGCTACGAAATTAGTTTATTTAGTCTTAGTGCTTTGTGTAGGTTTTGTGACTGAATTTTAACCGTTTTTTTTTGTTTTAGGTAATTTATATATATGCTCGTTTTCAAGAATGCATATTCTTGAAATATGGCTAACTGTCAATACCGATAATGACTCGGAAAAGTGTCGTCAAGTCCTACAAAGTTTGTTGACTACTCTGAACGATGCTGAGAACATTGATATTCATTATTTAGAGAAAATTATTAATAATTTATGTAAAGCTATTGCTCGATTCTGGAAAAAATGTAAAAGGGAATAAACCAAGCTTTTATATAAGAATTCCGATTGGTTTAATGTTATTGAAAAAATTCAACTTGTGAAAAACAATAAGCAATGTACTCCGTCTGAAACGTCGCCGTGTCATTCACGTCCTCAAAAACCTTTTACGCAATGTAGTAAAAGGACTAAACGTCGGAGAGTAGCTGATTTGTCAAAGTCTGATGATTCTACTGTGAGTGCATTGCTTGATGTTTCAGACTGTTCATTCGATTCGTGTATATCTAGAGTTAGCACTGATGATGTCTTGTCACTTGTGACTGATGCTCAGTTGACAAAACATCAGTACTTATTAATTAAAAACTTTGTTAATAGTAAGATTTCTCCTAATGTATTACCATGTTACCAACAAATTACTAAAGCGAAACAGAGATGTTACCCTTCTAATATAACTGTTTCCGAGTCTTCAGCTGAAGTTGAATTACAAAGTCTTTTTGATCACACAGCTTCTCGAATCCTTGAATCTCAAAAAGAGGTCTTAGATCAGATTCCTGATGATTGTTTGTCTAATATCTCTTTACTTGGGAAATGGGGATTCGATGGCAGCACTGGACATAGTGAATACAAACATTTTTTTTCAGATTCAACTTTAGAAGATAGTAGTTTGTTTGTAACATCTTATACGTACCCCTTCAAATTATTGTAAAATTAGCTGAAGATAATTGTAAAATTTTATGGAAGAATCCTCGACCCTCTTCCACTAGGTACTGCCGTCCTATTCGATTTCAATTTTTGAAAGAAAGCACAGCAGTGTCTTTGCAAGAGGAAGCTTATTTTAAGGATAAAATTGAAAGTTTGCAACCTACTTTTATTCAGATCGACAATCGTGAATTGGTCGTTTCTCATAAGTTGCAGCTTCTCTTAAACTTCCCCCTAAAAAGAAAAATACTCTGTCACAAAGTGTAATAGAATTGTTACATGTTTAATATTGTTAGAATAATAATAATTTATTTGTATTTTGTTAGTTGTTTTGTTTTTTTTGTATTTAATTAATTTTAATTTATTTATTTTATTATTTTATTATAATTAAATAATGTTATCAATGTTTTGACTCTTATTTTATTTAAAATATATGTTTTACATTCCAATTTTTAAGTGTTTGAGTGCATGATAAATTTAGGTAAAAGTATGTTATTGTTTATATTTGTTTTTTACTGAAGTAAACGTTTTTTATTCCGTAAATACATGTACTTCTTTCATTTTAATGTTCCTAAAACACTTTTATAACTATAAGTCACTAAAATAATACAATGTATTAATAGTAACATGACTTTAACTATTTATGACCGCCCTTGTATGGAGCGTGTCCCACTGTGCAGCGCATCGGTGGCGCAGGTCATTGGCGCGGCGAGGAATGCCCGGCCTGGGCCACGGGGCGGCCATTGCTGATAAGTAATAGCATATCACTATTGATTCAATCATTGTCTTTTCATAGCCACGCAGCGCCTGGCACGATGTCGTGTGCCTAATTCATTCTATCACACAAAAGCAATATAATAAACTAGTGTCGGTTACTAAATAGCCTTCCTTGATAAATGGACAATACAACACAAAAAAAAATTCAATTTGAGACAGTAGTTCCTCATATTGGCGCGTTCAACCAACCAACCAAACAAACTCTTCAGCTTAATAATATTAGTATAGAAGTATAGATACATAATCACAACACTCTACAACTCCCTGTCGACAATTACAATGAATCGAATGAAGCATGAGATACCAAACACGATTCGTCAATTTGATGGCAAGTGAAATACATCAATGAAGAGTGAGATGTCCGCTCCCGCGCCCAGTGTGCCCCGGCCCTTGCCGTCGAGGGCTATCATGTGTCGCAGCTAATATGTGCCGCGTCAGCCCAAGCGCCCATTTCAATTAACAATAACTCTCGGTGAATTCTAGAGGTTGTGCTCTTGATTGAGCAGCGTATTTTGTATAAGAATACATTTAAAATGGCTTACACAGGGATGCCAACACTCTTCCCATGTCACTGGTAAATTTATCGTGAATGGGTGCTGGTCCATACAAGTCTTCGTATACAGTTACAATATGATATACTCGTCAAATTAAAAAGGGCTTACTATAGTTAGAAAGAAAGATGCATTCACTCACACACATGCATTCACACCTATTCACATTTCAGCCAAAAATAATTAAAATTAAATAATTACAGTTGCATAGTAGTAATTTCACATACAAGTTACGCATGATGATTATTGTAGAGCAAAACTTGTCACGCAGAGGATAGGAATGTCCGTGGGGACGCCGCTGCCGTTGCCGCGGCACCGTCTTATTATTTATTATTACCACCATTACCATAAAAATAAGACGGACGGTGACGAACGACGTGACAACTCTCCACGCATCACGCGCTGCTGCGAAAACCACTCTTATCACCGGGCAATAAGTCCTCCAAATCGCAACATGAGGATAACCCGTCCTCGTCACTCGGCTTTTGATCGGTGCTCAGCCACATTACATTACTACGGCCTCCATTTACACCATCAAATTAGATATTCTATTAGGGAGCTTGATAGATAGATCTGCGGAAAGATGAGGTAGGCCGAATGTGAATGTGCAGAACCAGAGGAGATTGGAAGCGCCATTTGAAGATATGATCTGTTTAAATCACTTTTCACTATAAATAAATTAATTAAAATGTGATTTTCACTTCTCATGCTCTGAAAGTGCTTATTTGTGCAGGATATAGGCTGCACAAAATCGAATTTTGTGCTCTAGAGCATTAACGTATCTACTCATAAATGTATCCATATTAAGGCAAAGAAAATAATGCAACATGATTGATTGATTGATTGATTGATAATCTTTATTTGCCAGAATACATGTTTACAATAGGTACATCATAATAGCAATAGGTCCAGTACAGTATTCAACCTGCAAGCAGGTATGCAAATTATAATAAGGTATTAGTAATTTATTTAAATTTATACAATGTCAGTCTACTATTTAGAAGGTAATATAACATTAATTGAACATTATAATTTTTTATTTTTTCTTGTATTCTAAATATTCTTTAACACTATAGAAGCAGTGTTCTAGTAGCCACTTTGTCAAAACAAATTTAAATTTATTAATAGTCAACCATTTAATGTCATCAGGTAAATGATTAAATAATTTAATACACATATTGTAGACATTAATTTTATAAATATGTTTATGACAGGGAGGTTGATACAATAGATTGACATATTGTCGTCTAGTCTGTCTGGGCATCATATCAACCCGCATCTTCCAAAAACTTGGATGAGAGCGAACAAATACGCACGCCTCTCTAATATACATAGAGGGCAGAGGGAGAATTTTGAGCGTTCGAAATAGCGGCTTACAGCTATCATCATATCGGGCGTTACAAATTGCCCGGATACATTTTTTCTGAATTATAAAACTCCTGTCAAAATCTACTGAATTACCCCATAATATTAGGCCATAGCTCAGGACGGATGAGACGTATCCGTGGTACGCTGTTAATGCAGCTGCCTTGGATACGGTCTGTCTTAATTTTCTTAAAGCAAAGACAAACCTATTTAATTTACTGCAAACAAGGTCGATGTGATCTTTCCAGCTTAAGTGTTTGTCTATTATTATGCATAGAAAGCGAGATGAATCCACTTCATTTATTTGATTATTATTATAATTTATTTTTACCGACATTGGAATTGTATTATATGATCTAAACTGAATGAGTAAGGTCTTATTAATGTTTATATGTAAAAAATTACTCTTCATCCAGTTTACAACGTCCGTGAGTGCATCATTAATTTTTTGTTCGAATGTGTCTGCATTATTACATTTTATAATAAGTGTTGTATCATCTGCAAACATTATACACTTATTTGCTGTAGCATGAGGCAGGTCATTAATATATAGCAGAAAAAGTAAAGGGCCCAGAATACTTCCTTGAGGGACACCAGTATTGTTCATTCTAAATTGAGATCTATATTCCTGTCTCATCAATGAATTGTGTGTAAAATTTAGCTTATATATTTCAGTGGCTTGAAGTCTATCGCTTAAGAAACTTTCTATCCATTCCAGTGCCCTACCTCTGATTCCATAGTTATTAAGTTTACGTAAAAGTTTAGAGTGATTTACAAAGTCAAAAGCTTTACTCATGTCTAAGCATATTGATAGTACGGGTGTTTTATCATTTATGCTCTCAGTTATATAACGGACAAATTCGAAACACGCTAGCGTAGTTGAGCTGCCTTTACGAAAACCATATTGGTCAGGGTGAAGTATATGATGTTTCTCTATAAAGGCTATGAGTCTAATATACATTGCTCTTTCAATTATCTTGGATAAAATTGGTACTAAGGTAATGGGTCTATAGTTGTTGCGATCTAATTTGTCACCTTTCTTAAAAATTGGCTTTACTATACACATTTTTAGTTGCGTTGGAAAATTACCCTGCGCAAACGTTAAATTAATAATATGAGACAGTGGGTAGCAGAGTGATGAAGCACATGATTTGAGGATTTTTGTCGTTATTTCATCATATCCAGTAGCTTTACTGTTATTTAAAGATTTGATTATTTTATATGTTTCATTTATGTCAATTGGTCTAAGAAATATTGTGTATGGATTATAATTATCAGAATTAGATTGAAATGTCATATTATTAGGCGGTGAGTTATCTTCATTAGTCATGTCTACATAAAAATTATTCAAAAGGTTACATATGTCAAAAGGATCATTATACGTAATGTTATTATATTTGATTTCATTTATTTCATTTTTATGGTTATTATTAGTTGCAATTGAAGAAATTACATTCCAAGTTGCTTTACATTTATTTCTACTATTACATATATATTTTCTATTATTAACTTTTTGGGCATAGAATATACATCTTTTTAAAATAGTGTTATATGATTTAAGTTTTGCTTTATTTTGCACTTTGTTGAAAGATGAATGTCTATATTTTAAGTATAACGCACGCTTAGTTTCACACGATATTTTTATGGCTTTTGTCAGCCATCTTAGTTTATTAGGACGATTGTTAATTTTTACTTTAATTTTCGGAAAACAAAGGTCATAAAAAAGGCACAACAGTGAATAAAAAATATTAAAAGCCTCCGTAACGTCGTCATTATTTATAACATCGTTGAAAGAAAGAGAGGTCATACAGTCACAAAATTTCTGAATATTAATAATACTGTAGTCGCGTTTGGTTTCATACCAATTTGTGTGTGCATTTTGTTTTTTAATTTTTATGGTGATTGTTTCGGCAGTTTCATGGTCTGATAGGCCCAACAAGTGAATTTCAGGAACTACTACTTGCGATCTGGTCAATACATGAACTTTGTCTAGTAGGTTTAAGTATGTGGGCATTAAAATTATGATTTTGTAATATACCAATGAGGTCCTTAGTGGATGTGTCATTTTTTAATATATTAATATTCCAGTCACCACATATGACAATTTTTTTATACTTGTATTTGGATGTCAGTAAATCAAGCAATTTGTCAAGCTTATGTAAAAATACACCTAAGAACGCTTTTGATCGATCTGGGACTCTGTATATATTTACTATAATAAGACCTATCCCAACGATCTCGATGCTACAACATTCGAAATAGTCCTTAATAGCCATTTCAGAAATAAAAGATATTGATTTAAATTCTAGAGTATTTTTTATTAGTATACAAGTTCCTCCCCGATTCTTTTCTCGACCATATGCCGCGCCTAACTTATATCCATTTAATTTAATATTTAGTTCTGAATGTTTTTTAACAAATGTCTCACTAAGGCATATTATGTCAATCTCCCTGTTCTGCTCCTTAAATTCATTAATAGCAACGTCTAGGATGTCTAATTTCATAGTCCACCTATATTTTGGTTGAAAATTATGAAATCATCAAGTCCCTTAGAGTTATTATTGGAAAAATTGTTGGTCAAAGTATTTTGACGTATTGAGCCATTAATAATTTTAGGAACGAAAAAACATTTTAGATTCATTTGCTACATGCACTACAGAATTCATTACAGTATTAACGAAGTTCGACTGATACTTTAAAAACTCAATTTCTACGCTAATTTTATGACACAGTGGGTGATTATTTTTATTAACATCAACCAAATAACAATTTTTATAAAGTTGTGATAGCATTTTTAAGTCATCATTTATTCTGTGTTGATCACAATATTTATTCTTATGCAAAGTAATTAAAATAATTTTGTTGTCTTTACATTTGTACAACATATTACAAAGGCTGGAATAAAGTTGATGAGGGTTATCATATTTCCTACCAACTGGCAAAACAATAATGTCATCTTTGCTGTAATCGTTGTTTAAAGCGCAATTCAATATTTGAGTACTAGAAGCATTTGGTTTTACATTGCCTATTATTTTATACACATCATCCCCGTTTCGGGTCTGGGCCCGAATGAGCTTTGCTGATAATCCTCTCGCGCGTTCGTCACCGAAGATGTGGATAGTTGGTATCGTGCTTTGATTTGGTTTTGTTACCGACGTTGGTTCTGATGGATTATTATCTTGCAAGGTAGCTATCGGAGTACTAGTACAATCTATCAACTCAATATTCGTCGTATTGAATGTTTCTTTGTGTTTCTTTTTGCAAATATTTAATTCCGTGAGACTCTCATTTCCATCTAAATCAGGTTGTCTCAATTTATTAATACTCTTTTTATTATTTCTACTTGGGGTTTTCTTTGTGGTCTTTGGTGTTACTTGGTTTAAATTTATTAATTGCTTAACTTTATGTTCATAACTTTTTATTTCATTTTTCAGTGAACAATTTTCAGAAAGTAGATTTACTATTTCATTTTCTGCAATCTCTAATTTTGAACGTAGCTCAGAAATTAGTCTTTTCATATCCTCAGCTTCATAGTAGATCATTGTCTTCTCTGGGCAGCTTCTGTTACAAATGTTGCTAGAAGTAACTGATGAACCGTCGATAATATCTTCATCATCGCTTGATAGGTTAGGCAAAGTGTCAAATGAATTGCTACTTGAGGCAATATTTCTATATTTGCGGCGATAGGTGACGTTATCTAATGGTGCAATGGCATTTGTTGAACTAGAAGTCATCTTATGAATGCAGGCTTGGCATTTCCACTTTTTTCGCTGATCGCCAATTAATGTGTTATAGAAACGCTGTGAGGACACATTAGCACACTCTAAGTCATATGTGTCATTACAAATCGAACAAATCAAAAATTCATTTTTTGGTAACATTTTGTTACAACCAGTACACGACATGTTTTATAGTTACTATTTTATTTTTAAAGTTTTTTATAATTTATTTGATATTTTATATTTTTATTTTTATTTCCATTTATGATTATAGCTGCTTGTCATATAGCGCCATCTAGTGCTGAGTAGCGACACTATGAATGATTTACATGCGTGGGTGGGTTTGAATTTTTATCGGAGATTCACTTAAATAATTAATTTTTCTGTGTTTATTAATCACAGGGATAAGTCAATTTAGTTTTTCTTCATTTAAAAATCGTCATAAAGTACTTTTTGCACAATGTTATACATATACACTGATTATAACATTATCACTCCTGAACGTATCAATTTTTTGTTTCAATGTTTTATATATTGTTCTTTTGTTTCTTGTTGAGATAACACTTTCACAGGTTATTCACTTCACTTTTATTCGAAGTACAGTGTTTTTACTCCGAAAAGCACATTGTATTGATTTTTAATCTTTTACTATTACTACTTGTATTGTGTACGTGCGAGGGGCGCCCTCTGTCTCTGTGCAGCCAAACACAATAACAAGTTCAGAGATAGAATTTGTTTTTTTATAATATATTTGCCTTATGTGTTTTTTTTTATCACATAATAGACATTAAAATTTAAATTCAATTACGGTAGGTTATTTATTTTTATATAAGAAAATTATTATTAAAAAATAATTTAATACTAGGCTGTATAGGTCTGCAGCCCAAACCTAATATCAATGGTAAAAACATTTTCCTTCAATAATCAAAACTGTAGCCGTACCATGAAGTATTAGTGCGATCCAAACGCGGGTGACACAACGGGACGCCGCTCTACTCGGCTCATAGCGTTGTCTCGCTTTGACAATGGGAATTGAGTCGCGTTTAGAGTTGGTGGTAAGGGTAAGGTGGTACTAATTTTAGTTTGAATTTTAAGAAATGTTATGATAAATCACTGTTTTATTTCCTCGCAATTGAAGTGAAAAGCAGAGTTTCTAACTCGTCCACAAAACGATTTTCATCCTCGACATTACTATCAGCCCTTGCCTTCGGCTCGGGCTGCTAAAAGTCTCGGACAAAAATGATTCGTTTTGTGCACTTGATGGAAAATCTACTATTATTCATTAAGGTGTCATTACATACACGTCATGGATGGATAGGAAAAGTGTGTGTCAAAGTAAAAGGTTTCAAATTAACATTATAAGCTACGGTTATCCGCTCGTAAACAACCAGGAGACCTTGCTCTGAGAAGAAAGGGCAAGAAACTCAGAATGTCTCTATACCGAGGAGGTGTCACAGTGCAAACAGCATTCACCCATATTTAATGATGTGAAAGAAAACACTCCTTACTTTCAAAGTGGCTACTCTATGAATGCAGTAACACTGTGACTACAGTCACAGACATGCAATATTTAATTTTTAATGGTTCTGCATTATCATTATTGGCTGCTGTATCACTCGTGTTGATGCACTGCAACACAGCATCTGCTGGACCACGATCTGCTCACACCTGATCACAAACAATCTTGATGGGTCTTTATTGCCATTTGGATTGGAGCCGACAAAAATGTTTAAAATTTAATTCAAATGAACATGATAATACGGAAGCGTGGGAGGTAGGAAATGTGCCAGCCAGTATTCCCCGGCTAATCAAATTGTTGACTGGCACTTCGTAGCATGCGCCGGCTGGCGGCGTAGCAAGTAGCATCTGCTACGCCGTAGCGAGTCGCTATTAGCGCCGGTTATTCCTCACGACGCGATGGTTATTACAGCAACGTCACCATGATCTTGCAATTGCAGGTCCACATAATATATATTGTAGTCTGCCGCGGCTCAATTACGGTCGACAGCCAATTTTACTTTACATTGTTTTGCGCTATGATTGGTCGGGATTCCCAAACACCAGCCGTAATTTACAATCAAATCGAAGAGAGGCAGAGAAAATAAGTAGGTATTTAATATGCACACGTTAATATGGAAGATATGAATCAGGGAAGATCGGTCGCGGGTGCCTCGCTCGCTCGACCACCGGAAATTATGTTTTATAAAAAGCTCCGGAATACGTACAATAGCCCGTGCATTAATTGTTAACTTGACAAGAAGAACTCTCCAAAAACCATAACATTCGTTGGAGATATAATTAATGTTATTCGCGATATACCTAAAAGAGGGCTGGGTGGCAGGCAGGCAGACGACCGGCTGTAAAACCAAAACCTTGATCAATATGGATTGGAAAGTTGTGAGGCTAATCACTATTCATTGGTCTCTCGACATGGTCCTTTGCATCACTTTTCTTTACATGCATTCATCACTGGCACCTTTTCATTGTGATGGATGGTATGAATCAGAAGCGTGGTTAGATGACGTTTGGCATGTCAGAATGGAAGAGGAAACATACTACGAACTATACTCCAGATTAGCTGGGATAAGCAAATGTGAACAGAAGCGTAACGGCGATGCTGAGGGCGGAGGCCGCGCTCACTGATTAGGGAAATCAATCAAAACTTAAGTCGTCATGTCGCCCAGGACTACCACTGCTAATCGGCCGTATCTTCGGATTAAACTAAATCAATTAAGCCGAAACACAAACACGCCGAAGACGACTTACTGCGGTGGTGTGCGTGCGAGCGTAACTCAAACTACATAAGCAGTAGCTCGTACTCCAATCGTGAAATTACCGAACCGGCCCTATTAACCACATCTCTACTTAATTATATTTTACCGAAAATGTTAAGTATGCATGCCGCGTTCGTTGTGTTGTCATCGACAGTGGCTCAGTGTGCGGCGGCCCTTAGGCGGCGAGGCTACTTAGTGCGGGGACTCGCGCCAGATGAATATTCATCGCGCGGTGGCCCTTTTTCATCCTGAGGCTCGACTCGATCGTAGCTCGCATTATAAATATTATTTTCATTTTAAGCAGGCAACCGCCCATGTTCGCCATTGGGCTATATATATTTCTTGTGATATGGTCAAAACATTTTGTAAACTAAAAGTAATCTATTGTATAAAAATCTCGTGTCACAGTGTTTGTTAAAAAACTGTTCCGAAACGGCTTGACCAATTGTTATGAATTTTTTGTGTATATTTGGTAGGTATGAGATAGGTCGCAGGCTACTTTTTATGCCCCTAGGTGGTAAGGGCAAGACAATGATTGCGGGTGCTAGTTTGAATATAACGTTATTGCACTTGACCTGCCTGCTGCAGCCGCCTCTCATCTAAACAAGGTTCCATCGATGTGGCAGCCTTCAGTCGGCGAGCCTCGTCTTGGAACTTGTTATTTCTTTGATGAAAAAATTACGATCCAATGTGATACCCGACCACTTTCCCGGGTGAAAGGGTGGTCACTGGGGGTGCCATATTAATCATCGCGCCGACACGAGAGGTGTCTGGGCTGCCGAGGCCCACGGGAAATTACTTTTATGATTTAATCGAGTGCCGCCCTCAGCGCGGATTCATTCAATGAGCGGCATGCCGACTGTCCGCTGTGTCCTACCGCTCTCGCGGGTGCCGTTCGAGGCGACTGCGGGTTAACGCAATCTTGAGGAATGGACAGCAGTGCTCCCAGCGCATCGCCTGGCATTACAGTGCTTTGAGTAACCGATAGTCTGATGGGAATAAACTCACCGCTCCCACATGGGGCTGACCTAGCTGGCGAAATGTGAGTGTTGATACCTACATTTTACCTAGCAATTTAATCATACATACATAAATCACGCCTATATCTCGAAGGGGTAGGCAGAGGTGAACTAGCACCCACGTTTCGCCAATTATTATATTAAGTCCCATGTAATAGGTGGCGAGCCTATTGCCATTTATCGGGCACAAACGTCGCAGTAGGTACATTGCTAGGTGGTATAAGAGGAACGCTGCTGCCCCATTCCTCATCACTGACTTATCCTCAGTCGCCTTGTACGATACCCACGGGAAAGATTTGGGGTGGTGACAATTGTATTCTACTCTGCCGTCACCACACGGCATTTAATCAGGCATGATAATTATTATAGAGAATGTGTGCCGACACATTAGTAAAAAGTGTTTAAAAATTAAAACAAGGTCCATGTCGTGCAGAATTGTGCTCGTAATCAATACGTATTTAAAGCTCACAAAACTAAAAACACATTATTTCGAGCTTGCTAAATAAAAACAGGATGCAAAGAAACTTCCACAACGCAGTTCGTGTAATCTGTCCCTTAGCGTTGTCTCCGACTGATACAAGTGTGCAAGTAATGCGGGTCCCCGCTTGCCTGGCCCCTGCGCCGGACAGCCTAATGATGCCCACGGTCCCACCTTTGTTACAAGGAAATACGGGCTGTCTTCGGCTGTCTCACGAGCATCATTAAATGGGTCGGGACCTCAGTAGGTGTACTATCTCTGGTTTTACATTTGGCATAACACACGCTCACGCGACGCGAACATTTTGCCACGCGATTCAATACACATCTATTGCAGACTTGGTAAACCTGAACTGGCCTGAAGTAGAGATTTTTTTACGATTGAAAGGGAAACTCTTGGCCTTCATCTCACCTGATCGAAGTAATAAGTGACGATAAGGGTCGAAGATGGAACCGAGATTCCCCAGGAACACCTCAACCACAGAGGGGCTATCTTACCGCAAATTGTCGCAACCCAATAATGCTATTAACATCATTATAATGGCGACAGATTTTGATAAGATGGTGGTAAGAAGCTACTTTTGGCGACGCTACCCGCACTGGACGGCGGTAAATCCCTCACGACACGTCGTCGTGATAAGCGGCCGGACGCGGGCAAACACTCATTCATTGATAAGCGCCTTGCAAGCCCACGCTCGACTGAACTCGTTAAAGAATAGAACTAGCAATACGATCTGAAAATGAGAAGCAAAGGCCTTCGCGTCCGACCCGTGAACATCCCCGCGCCATCTCATTGCCACCCAATTAGTTTTAGTTTTGCGTTAATATCATATTTCCTGGGCCGACCCGCGTCAGCGCTCATCATGTCGGGCAGACGCAGAGCGTTGTTGATATTACATCGGAAGTGATCGAGGGCCAAGCCTCGCTAGCCTTCGAGGGCACGATCTTATTCATTTCTCAACTCCTACGCCACGTATCCCTGGTAAAGTCTGGGAAAATACATACATACATAAATCACGCCCATATCCCCGAAGGGGTAGGCAGAGGTGAATTCTCACCCGCGTTTCGCCAATTATGTTAAGTCCCATGTAATAGGTGGCGAGCCTATTGCCATTTATCGGGTACAAAAGTCGCAGTACATTGTCAGGACGGTAGTATAAGAGGAACGCTGCTGTTCATTCCTCATCACTGATTTATCCTTAATGAAATAATGTCTGGGAAAATCCTTGAAGATTTCCCGTCCTGCTTAGCAGCACTCGTCCCATCGAAAGGTCTAAAACTTTGTTAAGTACACACGCGGTAACGAGATCATAATTAAATCATAAACCACACGCAGTTCGTTAGAAACAACAGCTGACGTGGGTGTCTGGTGACGTCACGCTCGGACAAATAACTTTTATGTTTTTAATTCCGTTTGTTTTGGCCTCGGCGCGGTTGGCCTCTCAGATAGGATCAGCTTAATGAGCCCATTCCACGACCGCTGATTGATTCACCTTCATTAATTCAATCTCGAGTCAAGTCAGATTACAATACTTATCTGTGATGGACTCGGATTGAATGGAGTGCACGCTCTAAGTGGAAACTCGATCGGAACACTCTTCTAATAACGGTGTTATGGTGTCTTAGGTACTGCGATGATTGTAAATCATCATAGAAAAGTGATATATACAGAATCACCTCTCGTGCTGCCTCCGTTGCGACCAGGGCCCCAATTCTCTTAATTAAAGCAAAGCGCTATCCTATTGTTATTCTACTGTTATTATATTGAGACAGCTGTCAAAATTGGTATTCTACAAAAATTGTATCAGTCTCAATAAAATAACAACAGTCTCGTCAGTATGGCTATGTAGTCATGCCATATGTCAGTATGGCAACTGTAATCAATGTTGCCTGTCAAAACCTACTATTTTCATCTTTGAATCTTTATTTGTTTTGATGGGCTAAAATAATCACATGAGACATTAAATTCTTTGTTTTTAATCAAATAATACAATACATAGTTGAAATATTATAAAAAGCTTAAAATTTTATAAAAAGTGTTGTGAATTGAAAAGGAAACAATCATATACAGGAGTATATGATTGTTTCCTTTGCTTCGCTGTCAGTTAAAAAAACTACTGACAAAATACTCTAAGTCTATACTCTAATACTCTAGGGAAACGGCGGAATTCCGTCATTTCGCCGTGTAACTGGCATTAATGGAGTTAGTTCAATAACTAACTGCCTAACTGCATCCTTTCCCAAGCGAAAGGTTTTAATAAATTCAATTTCGGGCACATCCCGCAAAGCATCAAAATGACGCCGCAACAATGCCCGCGATTGGCGGCGACGAAGTCGACGTCTGCGATCTTCAATGGAAGCAATTTCCAATAATCGTCGCCTCAACAATATGCTGATCCGGGGTCTCATTCTCAGATTGTACGTATGTACGTATCTAAAAATGCCTGCGTAAACACTTTTATCCAACAAAATGTAGGGGACACTGACAAACACAAACAAACAAGACACGGAATTACCGGAATGACTTCAATCACTGACAGTGACAGCTTGGCTTGATTTTATTTGACTTGTTTAATTTTTTTTGCTCTAAAGAGCATAATAATTAATTTTCATGAAGCAAAAGTATTAAAAAAACGTGTCTCTGTACAATGGCGTATCAATAGTAGTTGAATGGTAAAAGTACCATCACGACGTTATTGATAGAAATGTCAAACTGTCTAAATAAATAGCAGAATACGTTACTATGAAGCCACTGACAAGACATCGGCCACTAACTTAGAGTAGAATACCAAATGATTCAATAACGGTGGAGTAGTAATACAGTGGTAAGCCATTGGAACGTTATTGATTAAGAGAATACGAAATGAAAGAAATTGTACCATTGAGACACTACTGTTATTATATTGCGATAGTTTTAAATTAGCAGACTTGAGGCCCAGATAGTGTCGCGTGTCGTCCGACTCATTCCAAATGGATAAAATGTAAACGAGCCGAGTGATAACAGCAAAGAGCTCCAAATTGCATTTCGGAGCAAAGCTGCGGCTACGGCGCCGCTACGATGCTACGATGCTACGCATTTTGTGTGAGCACTGTTTTAATATTTATTAGGCGGTCGCTACTTCAGAGCTCTTTTGAGAACTGTGCTGTGAATTTTATAATTATTTTTTAAATTATTGAGTGTGATAGGATATAAGAGTAGGTGCTCAAGACAAAGCAAATGGCTGTTGTAGTATTGGAATCGTTATTTTGTCCGGATACTTAAATTGTTTGGGCGGGAAAAATTATAGATAGATTTGTTTCATTTATGGATTTTTCATGAGTAATTTCATTTCTTGCAGCTTTTGTCATTGTAACTTTATTTGGCATGTCTAAATGTAGGTATACCTAGAGGGTCAAGGCGGGCCGAGATACTTTAAAAATATACGGTCAATTATGCTTTCATAACAGGTCCTCCTTCTTCATTACACTCAGTACTCGAACGTTAAAACTAAGTTCACATCATTATGTAAGTAGTTTTTAATGCTAGTGTAAGAGAATACGCTCAGTTTGCATTTATAATTATTAAGGCGTCGCGCAGTACGTTAATTTTTTGAGTGCACCTTCTATCTGAAGCATAATTCTGCAAAGAAAACCAGACGGCAGAGCCGAATCTGATATTTCGCTTGGAACACTTTTAAGGATTAGGTTTTACAAAGTATTTAAAAAGTTGTAACAAGTTTATCGCAACTGTGTGCTTTCAGTAAGCAATAGTAAC
>CAWVPI010000002.1:0-42218 GCA_963931975.1 Cataclysta lemnata | reverse complement strand
AAATCAATACTGGACGTCTAAAGCGTATCCGCTGCGAACAGATATTTTTGCGACTGATCACGAGAGCGATTTTAAATTCTCCGGCGACACTGAACACCTAACTAAATATATAGCTTGTACCCAACAAATAGAAATAAAGAATGGATTGTTGAACTGCAGAACGATTGTTTGTGTTTCTGAAACCGCTGGGACCTTAATCCCGAGGTTTGAAGCAAAATAAACTTCCAATAAAAACTCAGCGCTTACGCTTATTCTTTTTGCAATTAAAAGAGTGTGTTAAAACAAAAGAATTTCTAATTTCAAGCCAAGCGCAAGATACACAAATGGTATGCAGGCGACAGACGGAAAAAATGAATAAGACGCGAATTGTTTTGTCTTGCGTCTAAAAAACTAAAATGGCGTCAATTGTAAGACGAGAACCGGCAGCTACGTCGTCAGACGCGACTCGAGCCCGACCATAAGCGAGGCACTCGCCAGCTACGTATCGTTCGTTCTATCTGTCCCTTGCTATTGTAAACTAACTAACTTTGACCCAATCATGATAATTCCCACGAAATAGATTTATTACATACATAAATCACGCCTATATCCCCGAAGGGGTAGGCAGAGGTGAACTAGCACCCACGTTTCGCCAGTTATGTTAGGTCCCATGTAATAGGTGGCGAGCCTATTGCCATTTATCGGGCACAAAAGTCGCAGTAGGTACATAGCTAGATGGTATAAGAGGAACGCTGCTGCCCATTCCTCATCACTGATTTATCCTTAGTCGCCTGGTACGACACCCACGGGAGAGATTTGGAGTGGTGACAATGTATTCTACTCTGCCGTCACCACACGGCAAATACCACTCGGAAATAGATTTATTAGTTTTTAAAAATCTTTGATGTATCTTTGACGTAAAAATGCGTTTACGTTGAGATTTTGAGATTAAAAAAAGCCTGCAGGCAGAAATTCGGTAATTAAACTCTAATGTATCTGTATATGGCTGGGCAGTGAGAGAAGTCGCAGTAGCTAAGCTGACACTTAGGTCACAAGTGCCAATTACTGTCACTGTCACACTATGGATCTGATACCCGCACAAATCCATGGAACGCTAACAGATTTCGTTTCTTGTCCATCTTGTGCAATCATAGCGATCAAGAAGAGACACGCTTGACGCCTCTAACTTAAGCGGTCCGCTTCGTGCTAATGCATAGGATATAAAGCGTGGGCGCTGAGAACCGCGGCCCCTTGAGCAACAATGGAAGACTGCCGTATTACCAGAAGCACTACCATTTCCGTCATTCCGCAGACGCATAAAAGAGACAAAAGTTAAGTTTCGTTAATTGCACGCCCGACGGATCCCCGCCGGCGGAACTGACAGCGTCGCCTACATAATGAAACCTTCGCATAAATAACGCTGATAGGTTTTGACGATTCCCCGCGAGATGGCAATCTGGCCTATTTCAATTTAAGGGAGTGAAGCGAAATGAACGGTCTAGCTGCGTCGGGCGACGCTTTTTGCGAGTCTACTAATTTCGCAGCGAGCGCAGGTCGTTCACCTGCTCTCATAACTTTTTAATCTGTTTACGTAACACGAGGTGCATCCGGTGTTCGCAGACTGATATAATTTCGTACCTACTCGCCAGATTGGGAACTGATGCCCGAACCCTAGCGTCCATTAGTCCGCCCGTGTTTGCCAAAACGTGGCCATTAATAGGTACCTATCTCAATTCTAGTTAATCTGCTTATCACGTTGGACCTTTCATGCGACATTATAATGCTATACTTCAACGCAATAGCCTCATCGCCGTCAGCATCTGAACAAAACAGAGCCAAGACTTGATCTCCTCTTTTCAGAACGTCAACAACTAAATTGTTTGAGACACCCTTGAAACTATGCTATGTATATGTATAGTTGTGGTACTTCTCGCACCCTAGCGCTGGCTTGCTTGGAAACTTATATCTACAGGTATCTGACAGTGTAGGCATCAGTGGTGGGTGCACCTGGAGGGGGGAGTGGGGTGCAATTTAGTTGCGGCGTGTCGCGCGTCCTCGCGGATTAACGCGCGCGTGTCGACGCCAGCACATAAACCAACTGCCGGCAACGGCAACAGACAGGAGTGATGTTAATTCATTTTGGTGCAGGTACGTGTGGCGACGTAAATTGTAAAACACGCCGCTGACAGTTCATTACAATATTCCAATGGCCGTTGAAGAGCTTACCCCCGATATATAATACAGAAACGCTACTCAAATTTTGAGCACTGCTTTTAAATTTAAGTGGACAATACCTGTCAGAATTTGTATGGAAAAACGTCAATTTTCCGGCGGGTTAGTCAGATACTGATAATTAGGGATTGAATAACTGGATGTTATCCCCAGTTTAAACAATAATTGTTTAAACGTTACACGCCTAAGCTAAAAGTTTATCATTAAATTGCAACTTATTCAGTTCCGTATTGGTATTTTAAAACAACTTTGGGTATTTTAAAACAACTTTTTAATTTCATTCATCTAAAATAGCTCGGTCTGCACGACAGGACATGTTAAAACGTGTCCAAAACCGATCTCCGGCAGAGGCTCGTCTCTCGCCCGATTCGTTCAATTTCGTACGTCGTTCCTGAATAATTAATAGAACGGGCATGTTTCTGGATCGGAGAGTCCAGACCAATTAGGACTTCACTCTATTCTCGATTGCCTCAACTGTAACTTAAAGATGGCATTTCTTGGGGTATCTGTTTGTTTGGTCTCGGTTCGTTTCGCTTTCCTAATTAATATATTCGTGCTGACATATTCACTATTGTAGTGAGTCAACAACACAAACTTTATTTGCTCACTAGTCCAAAATGGAAGAATCGATAAACACTCTCACTATAGTATTCTGGTGACCAAGATTTTCCTAATCTCGAGTCGGATAACTACTAGTAAAATTCAAGTGTTTCTTTGAATTCGCTATCAAAAATATAGTCGTCACGCATTTGACAGAGTATCTACCAAAGATTAACTACACTACATAGGCATGGAGCAACTAAGAAGAGAAAAAGAAGACAATGACCTTTTTCAGAATCTATTGATCAGTGCTAACTAACCAAACGAACAATGGTATCCTAAAACAGCTGAAAAACACTGTGCTTCAGGCAGTAGTCGATCCCGAACCATAATGATACCAACTACACCACAGTTGATGCGAGGAGCCTGTCTTGACTGCTATTAGCGAATCACCTAATAGAGTTACTAACTAAGTCTACATACTCTAACAGGCAGAGCTCAGGGCAGGCGAGGAGCACAACAGTCTAATAACAACATTATGTAAGTGCGCGCCACGCGCCAGATTAACTTTAAATCAAGACAGATGACTGCCTCAATTCACGGAGCTAATGGAAAAAATATAGACATTTTCATGGCATATTAGACTCCGGCTTATTTGCCATTAGGGTAATTAAACTTCTCGACATCGTTTACGCTTTTATGAGCGATATTGTCGTTTTCATTATGCTACACTTCATAATATTGTAAAACAGAATTTACTAACGTTATTACCAATTAAATAAAAACAAGGTTCGAAGTATTTCTCCCAAGGACAATTATTAGTTAAATAGTATAACAAACTGGCAACTGTAGAACCGGTCTCGGGTCAGATTTGAGACGCGCTTTGACCTTCTTTTGAAAGCTTACACTGTAAGTAGTGTTTAAACGAACAGATTACGAAATGCTAATTTTACTCTTGTAAAATTGCGGGTACTGTTAACAGCTAAAGTAGGTACTTGTGTACCTATAAATTACTTTTTGTTACTATTATAATATATTAAGATACAAGAGCTAAAATGCAGTATTTAGGAAACTGACACCGTAATAGTTTTATTACAACTTGCATGCATACATTAAAAACAACACGAATCAATTGACGGGTACATTCCAAAGTGCCAAAGCCTACAGAGGAAATCCAATGTGTTGCCAACATAAAACCCTCTCTATAGAAAGCTCAAGGCAGGACCGTGCCAAGATTTCTTTACAAGGGCCATTACAGAATGATGTGCGTCAAGTCAGCGGACCTTAAATAGCCACCGAGCCTCTGTGATTGCTATACCTTAACTAATAGCAACAATAACCTTTATAATAGAAAACACCAACGACCGGTGAGCTCCTAACTCCGAATTCAATAATAATACTGATACTGATGCAGAAGTGGCAAAGACACGAGAATAATATACCCCATAGCTAACCAAAGGCGACGAGTCGTGTAAACATTGACCTACTAAGTAGTGTGACCGGTGTTCACGCAATGAAGTGTATACAGTACGAGAGATGTGAAGGCGTCGCGTCAGTGCAGGCCGGGACTTAGGGCTAACGGGGACCACACGTCATGCAGACCTACTACGTCTTCTGACAATTTAATAACCTTAAATCTCACACCTCCTATTTTGTATAGTTGAGTTTTGTTTGTGTGCAATGAAATTACTGGGTAGCTATTGTCTAATACAGTAATAATCTTTTGAATGTTAAAGGTATAACATAAATGTCAATGTTTTAACAAATTTCTTCTTTTTTTTAACCTGTAGAAACTTTTTAAGTTAAATTTCGTACAAATCGTGAGGTGCGCTTAATGTTTTTGATTAATCGATTTAGTTTTAACTTTATTGCAAAGAGTACCCAAGGCAATATATTTGATTTCAAAGGCTACTACTGTTAACTCTCGTCACTATAATCTTTAAAAACGAATCACATGAAAGGTGATGTGATTCATTTATAAAGATTTTAATGACAATCGGTTTGACAAAATCAATACCAAGTATCATATACTGTTCCCCTGTAAAAGTGTTTGGCTTGGCTTCATGGTGAGTGCAGTTATAGTATACCTCGAGCTCTTCTTCCGAGGAGTGGTGGTCGTAGAGATGGTCGGGCTCCGGGTCGGGCAGCAGCCGCGGCGGCGGGGGCGCCGGCGCGCACGCGCACGCCTCGCCGCCCATGCCTGCAACATCAACCGGCGCCGTATCAGCATAACGCATTCACTGGCTCGTAGCTCTTAACACGCATCACATTCTACGAAACTTTCATTTCCATACAATGCCGACGCGTTACTTTTATTTGCCAAGCCCGTAAACTATGCACCATTAAGTAGAGACGTAGGTAGCTTATTCATTTTGCTAGCACTGCCATCCCAGCCAAATAAAAAGAGTAGTTTTGTGTTGTCAGGGGCCATGCCCTCCCAGCTTCTAAAGTCCCCCAACAGCACTTTCCCAATTAATTCTGGCAACATTGCGATTCTGTCATGCGCTAATGCAACTGTAGTACTATTTTTATAGCAGTAAAAAAACAGAATCTTCCAAATCGACTGATGACTCTGCGGATACAAGTTGATACAACAAAATATAACAATCGAATCGAATGTCTTCTTAATTAAACTAATTTCACCATTGGCTAAATATATTAATCCTAGGTTATATATAGTTTGAAATTGGGTAAACATGTATCTGTAATTAAAAACTAGGCTTATATCGAGCTTCAAGGCGCATAGAAAAAACTGTTTATACAGCAATCTATCTATCTATCTAATTATATGATTTTCTTAAAACTAATAACCGGTTATGGAAAACCAGCAACAGTGTCAAAATATCAGGAAGTTATTCTGATTTGACCATCAGTAATAAATATATGAGCACTGATTAATTCTATTGAAGAAACAACAGGGTCTCACTATATTCACATTAGAAACTTAAAGCATAGCTAACTATACAAGCTTCACATTGCGGTCAACTGTGAGCGACTCGAATAATACTAATCACGAAATTAAGTAATATCAACAAGATAAGATACTTCCCGTACTTAGCCTGCTTCGAATTTACCTATTTAGTTTTAGGGAGCATATTGCTAAATCCTTGTCTTGAAATTTTATTTGAACATTTTATAAATGTTAGAAGAAATATTACAAAGAAAATTGTGTTTAGAAAAAGTTCGAAAAATTATAATTCCCGCATCACGACTATAATTTTTCTAACTATAGGTTAGAAAAACTAACTTTTTCTAACCTATATCCCTCCTAATGTGGGGTAGGTATTTTAAACAACAGATCAAATTGCAAACACATTTTTCTAACTATAGGTTAGAAAAACTAACTTTTTCTAACCTATATCCCTCCTAATGTGGGGTAGGTATTTTAAACAACAGATCAAATTGCAAACACGGACGTATCTACTGTAAAACATCGTGTAGAGCAAACTTAATCAAAGGCGCTGCTAAAATCACCGAATCGGTTAGTAATGCTGCAACATTGACTTTAGCCAAGGACGGGAAATGCCGCGTCGCGCGAGAGGTGGGGAAAGGGGGAGCTGCTCTTGAACTTGCGCCGACCCTCCTCCTACAGTGTAGCTCTTCGTGCATCTTCCTGATGCGCCACAATTTGGCAGAGTGATACGAGCCACAAATCTCAACGAAACAGACGTGTAAAACGTGGCCTTGGCACTTGGCAGGGGACTTCACTTCTATTTGTGATTAAGCAATAAAATTAAACATATCGCATCGCTAGAACTAGAGTGACCTAAGTGAAACAATGGGATATTTGGCAAGGTACATAAAATGATAGTGTTTAATAAAAATATGGTCAAGGGATCTACTAAAATTATCCAAAACGAAACTTTTAAAACAAACGAAAATAAAACAAAACTTATTAAGTCTTTAACTCTAACTACCGCGCTCAGAGATACGGCTGTGATTCATATTCAGATGCTCAAACTAATTTCGTTTTCATAATACCGGTACCAATACTAAATTCGGCTATTTACCATGTACTGATATTTTATTTGTAATTACATTTATAAGATAGTCACATCTTAAGGTGCGATATATAAAGTGGTTCCTTTTAGTGGATACAAAATACGAATTTCTAATCCTGTCCTATACCCCTGGAAGCCTTATTACAGAAAATAACGTAGAAATATCCCGAGCACAGCCACCCGGTGAAAGCGAAGCCCTCGGGGCGACCGTTTAAAAATAACAACTTTAAAAATCGTTACCAAAGGATTATTTTCACCGAGCTCTCAAATTAAAATAGACGTAACCGGACAACTTCTTCGTGTTCTGTTTATTCAAACAGCTCCGGCTGGGGCGCATGTTCTATGCAATTGCACCAAATAAATGACCCAATATTTTGCGTATTTGTAAATGTTTGATGAAATCCTGCCTCACTTTAAGTTCACGTCAGAAGTTTCAGCACCATTTCTCAACTATTTAAATTAAACACTTACTTTACAGCGTTTTCTATCGAATATTGGACACACTATGGACATGCGAGTGCAACTCGCACGGTGAATCCATGGAATGCTAAGAGTTATCGTCTCTCTCTCCATTGCTGTGCTGAATTCAATTGATCCGCCTCGTTGTGCTTTTAAAGTTAGCTAGATGGGTTGGTCCCTTGCCGTAGGTAATAAAGTATTTTAAGATGGACTCCGGTGGAGTGCATTCGATCGACTTATAAATTACAGAAACTTTGAGCTGGTAAAAACTTGTTTCATTGGAAGTCGTTCGTTGTGGAGTCTGTCCCCGTGCTCTAGAGGTTTCCGTCGTCATTATTTCACTCACGTTCGGTCGTTACTATTCTTGGCCGTTCGATCTTCAACTTTGTTAACTTTTCCCGTTCGAATGCCTTTAAATCTCACTAATGTTAGCAGACTATTAATCCTGCGAGGTGTGCTGTTATAAAGTTCTTCCTTAACAAAATATAAGTTTAAGTTAATGGTTATTTCAAATAAGGTACGGATACACACCTGAGTAGGTACTCAATCAGAGTTATAATCCATTATCATATAGAGTGGTTGTATGGCGTATACACCTGTAGTGTTCGCCTGTTGTATTATAGATGAAAGGTTTTAGCACCGAGCGCCAACACCATACCATAATAAACAACAGCGTGGTTCCGCTAGTGAATAATTGAAAGGCCCCGCTTATATGCCGACGCACCGCTCCCGATGTTATCTTGAGCCAAACCGATCTTCCTCGGCTGTAACTTTTGAAGAGCAAGGTCCATATTGCCGGAGCTTTAGGTTGACACGCCTCGATACCGTGTCGGGGGTAGATCAAGATTCAATGCCCCGTTGACGAGGACGTCACGAAACATTAAATGAGAAATCATTATATATGCCGCCGGCGGCCATGCCATGAAAGTGGTATCCATATCCGATTCTGTACCTATAGTTACTGCATTAATGGATTTTTTACACCACAATTTTAGTGTGGCTCTTTTTGCACTAAATGATGAAATTCACTGAGATTAAAGCTCACTACGAGGCAGAAAAATTAATGCAAACTGCCCAATTTTGGCATTTGTGACCAGATCCATATCGGGAGAGGGACAAAGTGGTTCCAATGTAAAATTGATGAGGGCCTTTTGGAATATGCCCTACTATACGACGATAAAACGTTTGAAATAAACACAGCGGCGGATGCAAATGTGGCAAGCAGAGAGCGCGCTCGTGACGCGCGTGGGCATACCAGTTAGAGCGCCTGCGCCGGCCCCGGGCTCAAAGCCTCGGGAGTCGTGACGAGTACTGTCAAAACGTTTGGAAAAATTATGCAGCATATTGTTAAAACTTTACGTACTAAGTATTCCAGAGTGCGCTGTCTGCGTAAGATAATTTATGAACTAGCAATAAATATTATCGTTGTTTCATACATTTGGGATACCTAACTTGAATAGATTAGTAATAACTACTATAGATTAGTTTCCGTAGCAGGGAAATTTGTTGAAAAATCCCTGACTATTTTACTTACTAATGCAGGTAATAGTATTAGGTAGTATTTGGTTGAAGCGACAGAAGTAATATGTCCGATCATTCCTCCCATAAACGATAGACACAATACACCTGCAAATTAAAAACTCGATGCAGATTAATGACAACGACAGACGGCTTAAATGCGCAGGCGCATAGCCCTAACGATCGGCACACGTGACTCGCATCCAATGTATAGTTTTAACTATCTTCAAACAGACACATTGGATTCTATTTTGTACGTACAATTTGTGCATGAATGCCTAGGCGAGCCTCTAAGTTTATTACTTTTTATTATTCAATCAACTCTTATATCTATAAATTGTATTGGAGCCTGGACGTGCTTTCAGTGCATGCTATTAAGTGAATGTACATAAAACATGAGCTTATTATTATGACCAAACACGATATTCCGCAATGTAAGCTCTTTGATTCTCGTCAGTCGCTATATCTAAAGTTACGTCCACACTATAGTTACTTATCCTGAAATCACCTCATAACTTTAAGTAACATTTACCAACATTTGCAGCTTTTTAATTAGTTTGCATGTCGTTGATTGCTTTGACATGCTTTTCACAGAAATAATATAATAAAAAAAACTTGGGTGTGGATTCGCCATAAAGATTACCTTATTATAGCGAGTGAACTTGAAGACTTGCAAATTGCGAAGGCAACGACAATCTGCGGGCAACAAATTGGAACATAATGTGCAGTGACGGGCGCGGGCCATCACAAGTCGTTTCATTGTTTATACAGCGTTGCGTAAGGCAGGCACTATAAAAATAACCGGTTAGTAATAATAGACATCATTAAGTCGCAGCGTGGGCGTGTCAGCTATAAGGGAAAATGTAGGGCTCCGCGTATAACTGTCTGCAGTGCGCGCAACTTTACTGACTCGCTAATCTCGCTATGTGTATAGTGCGGAATAAATAGGAGTTTGCTAGCGAGTTCCACCATCCCCCAAGGCTCACTAGGCATATCTTCTTCTTCTTCCTGTTCTGTTCCCAGTTTATCTGGAGTCGGCGCGTATGTATCCTCTTCCATAAATATCGGTCAGAGATTTTCAAGCCAACCACTCCCTTTCGATTCATATCATCCATCACACCGGAAAGGTGCTAGTGTTGAATTTATGTATAGAAAAGAGACGGAAAGGACCCGGAAGGTGTAATGAGACCGATGAATGGTCAGAGTGATTGGGATGACCCATCCACTAGACCAATCACATAAGTAATAAAGGTCCAGCCCAAGTTAAAATTGTAACAATAGATTGCTACTGCGCAATTATTAGTAGGCAGGCAAGACATGACGAATTTACATAAGCAAAGAAGTCGCCGAGTATATTTGAGTTTGGTTGCAAAATATTTGATGATGATCGCCGCGCTATCAGTAGCGTGAACACTCCAAGGTCGAGGATGTGCGGGGCGCGGCCGCACCGACGGCTCACGAGAGGCTGGCTTTTGTTACACCACCATTACGTGCGGAGACAAGTTTAGTCTTGTTTCAAACTATTTGTTCCTTGTTTCGAGAATATGTTTCTTTTTAATCAGTAACCCATATGGTCCTTTTTAGCCAACAATGACAAACTTATGTTCGAATTTGAATAGACATCGCTCGATTACAATATAGCAATTTCTTTACTTTGACGATATTATCATTCTATATACAGTTTGAAATAAAGCTACCTAGTCATCTATCTATAGCTTTTTATCTATTAACTATTAATAGTTCCCCTGGAGATCTCAAGAGGTTAACAATTTCACCAAAGTCGTCGTAGTTTACAAATCAAATTTAATAATTACTGGTTCTTCCGATGTCAAATTGTATTTTCTCCTATCCAGAATCGAAGACACTTGTTTGCCTATTAGGTCGCTATACTTATCTAAATGTACTGACGTGGATTTTGCCACCCAAAAGTTGTAATTATCTGTTAGGCAGGGCAGGTAAGTAATAAAGTAATGGCCACATAGGAGGTAATGTGTGCCGGTAGACTGGTGGGCGCGTGTATAATTGCGGCGTATCGTTGAACGCTCACCTTGGCCGCGGAGCGAGCAAGGCCAAGGTCGTTAAAACGTGCCGCGGCCCCCGCGCCCCTCGCGGGCCCCCGCGCTGCACGCGAATGTTTTTTGCACAGTGATGTAATCTGCAATTCGGCGCGCGCGCAACATGGCCGCCACGTCATACCCACATGGACTTGGATACGAGTACGGTTCCTGTTAAAACTTGCTTTTGTAACATAGTGCTTCATCGATGAAACTAAATCTTAATTGGCTCTTGTATCACAATAATGACAATATGACATTATAGCATAGAGTAGTAGAATTTCGGCCAAGAACAATAAGAACTCAAATATCAGGGGAAGTTTGAAAGTAGCGCCAGTGACTGAGAGACTACGGAGGTAGACTTGGATGGTTTGCTGATGTTATGTGAAGAGATGAAAGCTATATTGCCAGAAGAATTTAAGGTATGAACGTGGAAGAACGTAGAAGAAGAGTATGACCAAAAAAGAGATTGATGGGGTGTGTTAAAGAGGATCATATTATGATACCGAAAGGAGTGGATGAGAAATTGGTGAAGGATACAGAGAGGTGGAAAAAAAACATTACTGTACCGACCCCGCCTAGAGCGCGATAAGGGTAAGAAGAACCCACAATTTATATATCATTTTTAATTTGCTTAAGGAGTAACTTCACGGGCTGGAACATAAATATGGTACCTAATATGTAAATCTAGTGAGACCTAACCACAGTCCCGGAGAAACCACACGAGGCAAGTGAACACTCATTACACGAACAATTAAGCCGGAATGCCGCACCGGCCTGTACAATCTCACGCGCCTAAGTTGCGACATCGAACACCTAGGAATACCAATCACGGGCTGAGCAACCGCAGGTACTGTTAAGGGGTTGACAAAAAGGCAGCTTCAGAACAGGTGACATATTCTCAAATTTTGTAACACTCGCTTATGTAATGTTGAAATAAAAATCAAAATAGTAAACCATTGGCGTTGCTTATCACGTAAAATATTGAAAAACTTTTGACTTTGGCACACACGTTTCGAATGCTAAGCGTATTTCTTTGACGATTCATGAGTGTATGTAATGATACCTTCTATGAATAAAGCATATTTTCATTTTATTTAGGTTGGTAAATAGTAAATACATAAGTATATCATGCTAACACTTTGCTCTATTACCAATTTCGAATTTAGATTTTCTTCAAAGTTAAGTTCATAGGTAATGTATCCCATTGCATTTAACATTACTTTTCACAGTAGTATTAATTTATTAAAGTAAGCCAGGTTAGGTTAGAACCAGACCTTGATTGAGTCTAAATTCGCAGACCAGTTGATGATTTAGTTATGAGGTAAACTAGTAATAGTAGTTCAATGAGTTTGATTAGGGTGATATGTCTCCCACAAAATAGGACTAGCCTATTTATCATCTTCTAGGACCGTTTATAAACTCCCAATTCACCCGCTTGGTAAACCAGAGATTAGTGTGACAATTTTCTGCTCTGCTGTCACTGCAATGGCTAAATAAATGTAAAAAGATTCCGAGTGAAGACCGGTTCGGGCGAGGCGTCACCGCGAATTCGGCTGCCATTTATTATCTCGTCCCCAGTGGCGCGACTAGGCTGCTCCAATCTCGGATCACACTATTTCTGTATGAATGGCCACTATCTTGTATTTATAATGTACATGCATGTACATTCCACGCATCTTCCTGCATCCGATGCCAAATAATCAGCTCGGGTCAGCCAAAGCGCTGCGATCCGTCCAAGTCCTTGAAGAGCTGATTGATTTCCTATACATTATTAAAATCTATACTACCTAATATTAAAAAAGGTAAGCGTTTGCGAGTTTGAATGTTTTGAATAGGTAATATCCAAAACTACCGATCCGATTTCATAAAATTCATTCTTTGTTAAAGCTACCTTATCCCTGATTGTACATACATCACGCCTATATCCCCGAAGGGGTAGGCAGAGGTGAACTAGCACCCACGATTCGCCAATCCCTGATTGCTATAGGCATATAGTTGTTTTGAAATGAGTTTTCAGCCAGATCAATACTCAATATCTTTATTGCAAACCATCATGTTCAATTAACACTTATTTAAGTAATCCGCAAAAAAAGCGCCACCGTAAACCTTTTCATGCGTGCGCTGGCTCTTTTTAGGACGTAGATGCGTACTAAGACGGATTTTTGCAATATTCGACCTCTAAGGGATTATTTTTGGTATGCTATAAATAAATAACCGACAATAACATGAGCAAAGCCGCAAGTACACTATACTAAATATGAATTTTAGAAAATCTTCTTTGAACACCCCAGTCGCGCCAACACAGTGCTCTTCGAACAAATTAATGTTGTTTCGTTTGTTTGAATAGTAGGAAGCAAAGTTGTTTCAGAGATGTTTCATTTCCTGTTACCAATAAATGTTTGCCTCCGCTCTGACAGAAAATCAAATAACAACAGATAGGAGATCGGTGTGATTCGATTTTTCCCAAGGTAGGTTGAAGACGATAACTTTACTATGTATATTTAAGTTTATATCATGATTTACATACAAACATGCATAATTCACGCCTATATCTATATCACCGAGGTGAATTAACACCTACATTTCGCCAATTAGGTTAGGTCCCATGTAAAAGGTGACGAGGCTTTTGCCATTTATCGGGCACGGAAATCGCAGCACATTGCTAGGTGGTCTAAGAGGAACGCTGCTGCCCATTACTCATTGCTGTCTTTATCCTTAGTCGCCTTGTACGACACCCGCGGGATAGACACGATATTATGATATAGTCACACCACCACACACCATAATTATATCATGATTTGAATGCTAAAAATCATGTAAAAACTGAGACATGGATAAATAAAGTTGACTTATTAGAATTCATCAAATGTTTTGTCTCGGTTCCGTCTCGAATGCCGCGGCCCACGCGTGCCTCTGCGTGCGTACACGCAAAAAGCCGGCTCTAGCGTACTACCGGGCCGCCATGACATGACTCGCCCGCGCTATTGTAGTATCGTAAATCGTGGCAGTAGCCAATTGAAACCGCTGTGTTGCCAAAACGAACAGCTTCCTCGCAATTAGGTACACTCCCAAAATAAATAAACATCATGTTACTATTAACGATACTGTCTTTCCTAGATCGTCACAATATTATAATAGTTAGCCATGGTCAGGTAGTCAGTAAGATGACTGTGAAGTCATATTGGGCCTCGGAAATATACCAGTTGAACTGTATTTAATTATTTCCTATGGTTCTGCTAACAGTATGAAAACGAATTAAGCATCTAAATTAAATGTTATAAAGATTATTCGATTTTAATATTAACATTATATAAATGTTAAAAAAATTAGTACAAAGATTTTGGTGGTTAGAAAAAGAATTTCGAAAAATTATGATCTTGAGGCGGGAATCGAACCCGCGTCCGCTGCTATCCGGGCAGGTGCCTATTTTCTACATTGCGAGGGTACCCGTTGGCTTACAACGTGAAGTGTAAAGGTTAGAAGAATTTCGGCAAGTTAATTAGTGTCTTGGGTGACCGAGCGGTCAGGCACCTGCCCGGATAGCAGCGGACGCGGGTTTGATTCCCGCCTCAAGATCATAATTTTTCGAAATTCGTTTTCTAACCACCAAAATCTTTGAAAAAAAAGATATAAAAAGACATATTGGCATTAGGTATCGCAACATATTTACAGTATAGATATCTTATTTGCATATTATATTGACATATCTGCTGAAGCAATGACTGATTACAAAATATAAATGTATAGAAAATGTCAAAAAATAATTATTAT
Source organism: Cataclysta lemnata (assembly GCA_963931975.1). Classification (NCBI taxonomy): domain Eukaryota; kingdom Metazoa; phylum Arthropoda; class Insecta; order Lepidoptera; family Crambidae; genus Cataclysta; species Cataclysta lemnata. The sequence goes on along the minus strand of CAWVPI010000002.1, from coordinate 27,661 downwards.
CAGTCACTCACTAATATCGGTGACGTCGTTCCACTTCATGATGACGTCGGTACAGAAATCACCTGAAACAAGACAAGGGCATATTAGTAAATTACTACATTAGACCTAGGGGAGAAATATTTATAGCGTTTCAGGTACTTACAAAAGGTAAGGTTTAATCTACTAAACATCCTTGACAAAATGTGATTTCAAATAGGCCTACAGTTGACAATACGTTGGTTTATACAAAACTTACATTAATATCCAATTTTTTTCAATCTTATTATGTCAAACGACATGCAAAATTACCTAACGTGCTAAATGTAGGCAACTGGATAAAATTTCTCGGGTCTAAATTACCATTAGCTGATGTTAATAGAAAAATATCAATTATATGTAATGAGTAAAGTTTATCGTGTAATTTTACTTGCTGTTCATGCAACACGGAATAGATGGAAGGAAAAGGGTACTATAAAATTCAGGAGAATTATTTAGATGACAAAGATGCTTGGAATCAATAACTTTTACATACATAATATATAAATACTAAATATCTTTATCCAGTATGATTAAACGATTGCCCTTGAGTGTTCTTTATTTAAAATAGACATTGTGTTTGTTGTAATGAAGGATGTTGATAACTCCAGAATCTTTATTGACATACTATTACTTGACGTTGTAAGTTATTGACATTTTTCAATTTCCAATTATTAATTAATTGAAATTACTTTTATGTAAAGGGAGGAAAAACCTGACTGAGTTTCTTGCCCGTTCTTCTCAGGACAGAGCCTCCTGGTAGTTTGCGAACGGATGGCGTAAATTTCGTCTTGACGATTCATGAGTGTATTGTAATCATACCAGATATGAATAAACGAATTTTGATTTGATTTGATTTGAGAAATTGGATTCACCGAGCGGGTGCCGGGTCCATAGCGTGGCAGAGAGCGAAGTCAGCCTCCACACAACATGTCAACTTCTCTCTCTCCCCAGCCATATTTGGTAAAATTCTGTGAGAGCCATCTCATAATACAGTAAAATACCGTTAAAAATTAAGTCCCTCAAATACGAGAAGACTCCTAATAAAGCGGTCGAGTCCGATAAACTAATTATCCGTCGCATCTCAATTGAATATTGCATTACAATAATTAGCATATAAAGTATTTTTTACTGCGTGAGAGTGGGAATGTGAACAATGGCTGCTCCTTTAATTAAAACGAAACATAATAGCAAAGAATTGTACTAAAAAAGTGTTACAACGCGAAACAATGAATGCTGGCCTGCGTTTAGATAACTGTTGCGCGCACGCCACGGCTGCGTCTGCGCAGCACGCGACCCGCGCTTGTTCAACGATGCTCTTTTCAATTTATTTATCTTGTCATAGGAGACACTTATTTGATACATCCTAATGTCTGCAGAACATATTGAAAATTATATTTTTTTCTACAGTCAAAATGGTAGATACGTCATATATACATAATGACGCAAATGGTCGAGTTTAGGTTCGATGTTTTTATAGGTTCAGCCTTGTAACCTGGTGTTGGACAAACAGAGGGAAACCAGAATAGCTGCAGTTAGCACACTGTATGAATATTTTAGTGCTCAGGGCACGGTGGTGGGAGGGGCTAAGTAAGGTGCGGGCGGCGCCGCGCGGCGAGCTAATGCATGCCAAGCAAAACGAAAGCAGACCTGCATAAGTGCATTATACTAATTGGTTTAACCGACTCTGAAAGGAATTTAAATACAAATAAACGTGTGCCGTCGGAAACGCTTAAAACCTTAATGTGAGGAATAGTCCTGCCGGGTGATACATACTGAACTTTACTGGTGACAAAATAAAGCTGCGGATTTATAGCCATCTCAATTTCTAGGACTGGGTTTCGGCTGAGCGAATCATTTTAGTAGTTCAGCCGGTACGGTCGATAACCTCTCAGATGAAGACTCAGCTTCACTAATTAGGGAACGGTTTCATTAACTACAGAAGACCTGAAATACTAGCAGTCCATTAAATTTAATAGTCGACAGGTACCGTGCAAGATACAATAAAATTGTCCCGTCCCCGCCACATCATCGACTTAGGATAAAAACATCAATGAGTTTAATAGGCAGAACCGTTCCCCCTACACCAACTAACAATATAATACTGCGAAATGCGTGCTCTCGCCACCTATTTACATTGGTCCTAGCATAATTGGCGATACGTGGGTGTTAAAACACCTCTGCCTACCCCTTCGGGGATAAAAGGCGTGATTTATGTATGTATTTAGAAAAATTACAAAAAAAAAGAAGTAAGAAAATGTTCGAATTTATTTGTTTGAAAACCTATTCTAGTTTAACTATATATCAGCATTTATTTAGCAGCAGAAGCAGTCGTGAATACGCGCCAGTGCCGAGCCGTCGGCACTGGCAACAATGTCGACTGCAGAGTTCACGGTTGAACGAACTCCTCGTGTCTCGATATAAGTGCTCAACCGAACCGAACATGACAAATAATTACTTTGATACGTTACATAACAAAACAGAGTGTCACAACAGTGAGATCTCAAGAAGAGCGATGTCTCTCGACCTGTCCCTCAACATAATCCCATGGTATGACAATTAGCAGTGTGAAGCTCAATTTCAAATTCTCACCGCCCCCAATCTCTCCCGCGGATGTCGTACAAGGCGACTAAGGGTTAAGAAAGCGACGAATAATGATGGGCAGCAGCGTTCCTCTTGTACCACCTAGCAATACACTGCGATCCGAAACGACAGGACCGGATTTTATGAATTATGAATGTCTTTAAATCAGCAAAACAAGATCGCCGGGACAACTATCTAGACTGCCGACTATTATGAAAAATCTTCGAAATTTTTTTCTTCCCCCGTACTAATTGTTTCTTAGTAAAAGCAAAACATATGGAAAACTCGAAAATTAATTTTGCAACTGTGTATTTTTGATCTCACCATAGTTTTGTTAGCCCTCCAGGCAGGATATGCGCTATTTCTGGTACATGTCAAAGTCAAAATTCGTTTATGGTATGATTACAATACACCCATGAATCGTCAACACGTTAGATATGGAAAATTATATGGACATGGATAAAGGCGTGGTTTATGTACGTCGGCCAGTGCGATGTGGCTGCACTGCAACAGGCGAGCGATCCGCGGCATCTCTCTTCGGAGCCGCGGCCTGGTTTGGTTCAGAGGTGAACGGCCCCGCGTCCCCCGCTCAGGTGAGCCGCGGTGTGACTCAAAAACAATGTGCTTTTGCTCAATTCACTCGAATACCTCCTGTAACACCGGCTTCATTCAGTCACCCAGTGGCGTGACGACACGTGATAACGTTTAAACAACTTGCAATCAATCATTTGCCAACGTTGCTCATTTTCACTTTATTATCATCACAACTAACACAAACATTCGTTAGAAAATATCTGGTATTTTTTATAATACCATTAAAACGTTTACTACTTTACCCAAACAGGGAGATGATTGATGATGATGTGTTGATAAAGTATACTTAAAATACATAAACATGTGGATTGCTTTATCAAACCACATGTTTACTTTATATAATTTAGTTGAAAAGAAATCATCTTACCTAGTAGGTAGATAAGTTACAATTCAATCATTTATTTTGGCACATTGAAAGACCATAGGTTGCCTCCAATATAGGTCATGTTTGACCACAGATAACTTACACTGCAAAGATCAGGGATCTTCAATCTACATATTTGGCAAGTGCGGCAAAATTTAAGTTCCACATAGGTAATTCCTCGCAAAGTTGTTTTTAACTTTTTGACCAATCGCAATCTGAGCACCATCCATCACTGACTAAACTTTATCTAGCGTTGTTTGTTTTTTAAACGTGGTCTAATCAGAATTTCAGGCAGATAAATTAGTAGGGCCTGCCTCGTTATCGGTCGTTGATAACAGCTATAGTTCGATGACCCCGTGCCAGTCACAGCTGACGGTGCGGTGGCTCCATCTAGAACCACTGTCCTGTCATTCAGCTGCTGATCTTTGCAAGGTAATTATGTCAGGTAACTCATGTACCTAGTTGCATCCATCAGATTATGTGATAGGTACTATGTTTTAGACGATTTTTTTTTGTGCCCACAGTGTGTTTCTAACGAAAACATGACATTTAGAACTGCTACTCTTACATTTGACACGATGGCCGCCAAGTTGTTTTCTCAGTCAGTTTCATATATTTTTATTGCCACATTTATGTGTAGTCTTAATTTTTTTACTTGTAACGATAAGGGTGCGAATATAGATAATAATTTCACATATTATATGAAAACTATACGTTTAATTATCCGTCAGAATCTAATCTAATAGTGGACCACTACGTGCGGTGGGCCCAGCTAGGTGTACAAAGACACCTACAAAGTTATTAAATTGCCTATGACACGCATTACAAGAATTTATAGTTCTTTCAGTCTACATATTTCAAATTGCCTTGTAAAGCAACAATACAATTAGTACAACTTTTTAAGGAGTGTCTATTACTAATGTGTTACACGTTTAATAATATGCAGCAGGCCGTGTACACTGTAGACTCATTGTGAATTTGGTTATTGTAATATAGATTTTTAATTTTTTTTGTCGTGTAAGAGAACAAAAATACATTATGTCACGCCATTCTCCTAAAATACTTACTTACTTCTTTCACTTCATCCAATCTCATTAATGATGATCGCCCACCGGTTTGGTACCTATTCTCGACCTGGCTCTTTTTAGGCTCAAGTTCACCAACACGTAAAACAAGAACCGACGGTTAAAAATAATCGCATGTGTTAGAAATGATGAACTCCAGCCTTAATACTTTCAATTTGATTATAAAAGATCCGCCTAGGCCTTCCCCTTCCCATTTCCCCATTCACTTCCGCCATATAAATCCTTTCTGTCATTCTGGCTTATTAAGTTCTGAATATGTTTTCGTTATGGAAGACAATTAATAAATTGTGACGGAGCGTTTTGCACACTGTCTTGACTCCAACGACCATCTTTAATATTCTCCTATGTAATCAATAGTTCAATGATGTAATCGTTTAATATGACATAGCACACCTACATCAGGCATACTGTCCAAAGAACCTGTCTGAGGGTTCTCCAGGCCGCGACGAGCGCCGAAAGGGTTTCTTTCATAAAAGTTGAACAATCTAAAACTAGTTCCAACATAATACGGGTAAGGTTTTTGTTCGATTTGATTAAGAGCCTTCGTAAGCACATGACGATGGCGGAATGAAGACAATCTTGTGATGCTGCCAGTTTTTATCGAACACGTTTAACGACAGGGTGCGCCCATGCGACATCAGGTTGGTGTTCATATACTATCCTGACGTGGTGGTTTTACTAATATGTAATAATTGTGTACCATTATACAGTACAGTTAAAAGTACGTAGTATAACATAAGTAGTTAATCTTTGCATTGGGGGCTTCACCATCTTCGTCCTGTGCACCTAAATTGTTTGTGGTTCATTGTTAGCAGCATGACAACGAACTCCAAATAATTATGCCTAGGTACAGGAGGTTTTGACTAGGTTATTTGTGGCCTGACTTCAATCAGCCTGGTAACTCTCATAGTAAAGCTGTTATGGGTGATACAAGAGGTCTAATATGGCGAGATTGTATGTTTCATTTTACGCTCATATTATGTTTCATTTTCTAAATCGTAATAAAACCTAGCAACATACCTGATGTGATTTATCTACCCGATAGATAGCAATAAGCTCGCCAACAGGGCCACCTATTACAAGAAACCTAACATAAATGGCGAAACGTGGGTTGATACACCTCTGCCTACCCCTTCGGGAATAAATAGGAGTGATTCATACATAAACAATAGATAATAAAATGTCACTTTTTGATGATGTGTGTGAACAGTTACTAGAAAGAGAGACATTCGAAGAGTTGTTTAGAGTTGAGTTTATGACGATCTCAATATTTTGCTCTACCTGTCTATCATAACGTTAGGTAATGATGACAGTATCCAATGATTTGATTATCATTATTAATCAACAAACTTTTTTTGTTTTACATCAGAATACAATTTTAAATTAATTCAAAATTGGCTTCAAATGTGTATTTATGTATAAACTGGATGTGATGAAGGCACCTAGTTCCTCAATAATGTTTTACCACCGACAAGCGTTCCAAATGCACCGTGTGATTACATTTGCTGCGTTCGACAAGAAACGGCGCTCAGTAGTTTTCCTAGCACGCTTGATCCCAGATAAACCAAGTACAAAACAGCACTAGAAGTGGCGCGCCTGCGATACTAGCCGGCACATCAATAATTGCGTTTTGTGAATGCACAACAATTATGTTGTTTGTACACGGGGACGATTCGACCTGCCTCAACAATGATACCGGCTTATTTGCACCGCCGCCGCCGTGATAAAAAATACAATACATTACCAACGATAAACCAATAATTACAATAACCCCTTTAAACCAAATCCTTATCTCTAATGCGGTGGACGTCGTTCGTAGTATATTTAATAAATGATATTTAAAATTATTCTGCTCTACGGCATACGGTGTGGTGACGGCATAGCAGAATACCACCTCCCCTGTGGGTGTCAAGGCGACTAAGGGTAAATACAGCGAACAGTCATGGACAACAGAGCGTTCAGATTTAATTTAACTCTGAATTATTTACAAAGAAAAACGTACAGACTTAGATTAGGATGTTTTCTCATTTTATAAAGTTTTAGGGGATTGAAAACGTTATCGCTCGCGACAAGTACTCAATAGGTAGCCGTAGTCATTAAACGCGCCGCGTATCGGCACTTCACAATCCTCATAAATATTCCAGCTTCTAATGTTCATGCCGAGACTCCACTCCACATAGCTGTCATTTGCCACATGTCATCCTGGCCTGGGGGCGAAAAATAAAGTAGAATGTCGATTTAGAAAATTCGATATTTTGTGGTGGCCTGGTGTGCTGTTGGCTGTACTCGAGTAGCGACATTCACGGAACAGTTGCATTAGCAGAGGCGCGGTGCCACGTGGTGTTTAGTTTAAAATTGGACACACATTCCGTGAGATTACCAGTTCTTATAGCCAACCGAACCGGACTCTTTCGCAACGAATGCTAATTTTTGCACTAACTCTGAGTACAATTTGTTTTTTTTAAAGCTAGACAGGGAATCTCTTAGCTTTCATCTCACCTGATGGTAAGTGACGATAGGGCTGAAGATGAAACCAAGCTTCATCTGGAACCATCACCCACAGAGGGGCTGCCGTCGGAACACATTAATGCTGTTAACATTATAATTGTGGCGTAAGATTTTGATAATATGGTGGTAGACTGAAGACTGGTAGCTAGCCGGGCGGACTAGAAAGAAGTCCTACCGCCAACCAAACCGAGTACAAATTTGTACTCCCTGGGGATCGAACCGTAAACCTCTGGATCTTAAATCCGGTGGTCGAACCCTAGACCACGGAGGCGGTTTGGAGGTAGTGCTGATTCGTGTTCCGAACTGATTATTTCAAATTTCAAAGTGGCCGGTCGAAACAATGGGCGTCAATAACTAATTCCAAAGAACAATGTAATGAATGACCCAATGGTGCAAGTTGATGTCCACCGCCATTGTGCCTAGGCGGCACTTGCTAAATATTTACGAATAATGTTTATTTATTTACAAACGTAGTCCACACACAACGTAAATCTCGGTATTAGCCTCTTGTGTGTGTTTGCCAATTTTAGATTGTTTCACTTTCTTTATAGTAAAGTTGTTATCAAATTGTTTACTTGCTAGGTAGAACTGTCGCATTTATATTATGTATTCTTCTTCTTCCTGTCTGGTATTGGCGCAGTATGTTTCCTCTTCCATTAATATCGCTCAGCCGAAACTATTTTTTTTTGCCTGAGGAGATTCTCTCCACGTCCCGTGCTACGGGGGGTGGTCTGAGTCGAGACTGGCACGTCCGTACATACATAAATTACGCCTATATCGGCGAAGGGGTAGGTAGAGGTGAATTAACACCCACCTTTCGCCAACTATGTTAGGGCCCATGTAATAGGTGGCGAGCCTATTGCCATTTATCGGGCACACAAATCGAAGTATAGTGTTAGGTGATATAAGAGGAATTCTACCGCCCATTCCTCATAGCTATCTTTAACCTTATGCGAAATTTTGACATGTGGCAAATGACAGCTAGGTATGTGGAGTCTCAGCATGAACATTAGATAGATTCTTGGATGGATCGTGAGTGCGCAAAGCCATGCGTGTCGGGTTACAGGCGGCGCAGTCTGCATTCAGCTGCCCAATGGTCCACTGATCGCGCATAATCAAAAGCACACAAGACAGCCGATGACTTGCGCCCGGCGCGTACGTTTATAATTCCGTCATTATCAGACGCGGAGGAACGGTAATAAAAATCAATTATTATTGCTGTTCGTTTGTCTCGCTTAAACTCGAGAACGGCTGGGCCGATTGAGCTGATTTTGGTTTTGAAATGTAGGTCTTAATCCAGGGAAGGTTCAAAAGGTGAGAAAATATAGAAAAAATGCTAGGAAGATAATAAAAACAACAATTTAATTTTCCCATAAAAGCTGCTGTCCTGTCAAATATTTGACGTTCGTTCGTTCGGTACGGTAGAGTCGGGTCCTCTATATCCGAGTCATAAAAACGCCCATTATAAATTCCATCGACTTTCAGACAATACCTACATTGCACGGAGTCTACTGTCGCTTAAAATAGAAGGTACCTCGATTGAATGATTACGTTAAGATGACACTGTGTAACGTGATACTGTTCTCATTGTAGTCGCACGATGCGGCTGCTGCTGATAATTAGTGAGGCTATGAAACTGATACGATGTGATGGCAACAAGACTTTTTAAAGTGCTTCATTTCAAAAAACTTTGTTTCAATACTATGGTGAGTCTTGTTTTTATCAGTTTACATACATATACAGTCAACGGCACGTCAGGTTTTCACAAAATGTCAGTTTCTCAATTGATTTTGTGCTTTACTATTGTCACCCTACCTCTCTTATGGGTGTGTCGTAGGTACAAAGAGTTACAATATAACGCGGAATGGGCAGCAGCGTTCCTAGTGCTATCTCGTAAAATGCGGGTGTTTTGCGAGCCTATTGCCAGTCACCGGGCACTTTGATCGCAGAAATTTTGCATTTCTAATGGCTAACGAGTAGACAGACCCTTTGGGGAGAAAGGCGTGATTGATGTATGTATGTATGTTACTTTAACACCGAAGTTAAAGGAAATACTCGTCGGCGACGGACACAAAAGGATGTTTGACCAGACACGACAAGAAAACGATTCCGGGAAGCTTGGCGGCGCGAAGGCGTACGCGCTGCGCAGGCGCAGGTCTACTCTGAAACTCCGAACGATTAACTCACATCCTATCCATCTTTCTCACGCCACTGCGTATTGAAATAAGAGCGACAAAGACGCAAACACTCGATCGAACGAAATAAACTTCCAGAGTAACGTCTCAGGTCGGGGCGCTTTTTGCGGCGCGGCGCCGGCGCAGGGGGCCCATTCACTGCGCCATCCACTGCCAGTTGATGGCGCAAATGCAATTCATCAATTCACAACCGGACGCCTGATGAGCTCGTGACAGTCGAAGCGATGTTGCGTTCTGATTGCGGCCGTTTGAGACGTGCACATTTTCTCCATTAACCCCACCACAGGCCCCTACCTAGGCCTTAAGGCTAGTCATGTTCAATATTTCAAGAATATTCTTGAATATGCATACATTTTTATTTTTTTTATTTATTCATGAAACACAACAGGTTACAGTTATAAAACAATTTATAAATACAAATATGACTCTGGTCAAGGATCAAACTGTATCCCAACAACATGTCTCTAATGTTAATAAATGTGAGCAACCATTTTTTTTATAGACAAATATTTATCAATCTATTCCTAACTAGTAACTACCAACTACATTATGTGGTAAAGATGGTATAAGAGCTGGAGTCAGTAAAATATGAATAAAAGTTAAAAAGTAAGTGTAAACAGAAAGGTATATTGAAGTACGTCAAAATTTTCACAAAAAACATTTACAAACTGCCAAAGTCAACTTTCAAGTAAAGAACTTAGAGTGAACTAGCCAGTAATACAACACATTAACTAAGTACATTAATAAATTAATTAATTATTACATATAAGGGAAAATAATAAAGCCTTTCTCCCATTGGGTAGGCAGAGATCACTTTTTCCGCTTCCTACAATCCTTACATATTTCGTTCGCTTCATCCAGCCTCTTTAATGTATTCATGCATGTGTATCGGTTTCGGGTAGGTACTCTTGACCTGGCCATTTTTAAAATTAGACTTTCAATTTGATTATGAAAGATTTGCCTAGCCCTTCCCATTTGCTTTTGCCATATAAATCCTTTTTGTCATTGTCCTTTTATTCTGTTCGGTGCCCATTGGACCTCCATAATTGGACCTTATCTACAAAAAGGTGTCCCTTCGACCTCCTATCAAGTACATGGGGCCCATTGGACTCTCTATTCTTATGGAACAGTCAAGCAGAAAAGTATTTAACTATTTTATGAAATCAAATGTACTTTGACTATTACCTATACCTACTTGTGTAGACTTGTGAAGACTTACTTCATCATTTATATGAGTAAAATTCTAGAAAACTTTTAAAAATAAAAAAGGACCGATTATATAATTCCAGTCAGCCCTGAGTGCACTACTCCAACATACAGGGCAATGAACGAGAGCCGGCTCTACGTGATCGCGAACCATTCCGAGAGACGGAGATCAATTAATTGCGCCTCTTTTGGCACTAGTTTGATTCCATATGTAATTCGCGTAATTCGAATGTAGGTGACGTGACCGGCGGCGGCCATTTCATAAAACACCATTTAAAGTGCACCAACAGCCGTTTGCTCGTTTCAAGGGCACCAGCCATATTATAAAATCGATAGCCATTGTTATCACGACCGGGGAATCAGCATAAGCAAATAAACGAGCACAGAGCTGTTACGTGGCGTGTACACTCGAGCAAATAGTTGGTTTGTAGGTGCAGCATGCGCCCGGATACCATTCTGGACGTTTCGGTCGCCCGGCCGCTGCCTGCCAAAACAAATGATTGATAGTTGCGGATCGGTCTCATTATTATAGCTAGTTCCTAGCTAGACAATAAATAAATCTTCTAAGATATCAGGCAGAGGCGGTTTCGAGTCAATATTAATGTCAGTACACCTGAACAAACAACTCTGCGGCAAATGTGTAGCTCAGTGTTATCTATAGCAGAGTCAAGGACACGTATCGACTGGCAAATAATTTTAATCATCGGAATATGCATGAATTCAAAACATGCCCTGTTATAAAAACAAGCGTCACTTCTTGTGAACATGTGCTGCGGTGCGGTGGCACTCGCCGTCTGTCATCCAACAGGTCTACCGAATGATATCTTCTATAGATCAGGAATATTACGAGGATAAGTCTTGGATAGAAATGAAAATCTGCAATAAGTGTTTTACAACAAACGCGCGTTTTGTAGGAGGCTTGCATACAAATAGTTAGAAACTGGATTTGTCACAACCAATAAATGTAGGAAGCCTGATTTTACCTAAGATATCAAAAGGTTAAGCGTTTTAAAAAATAATCAAATTATGAATCCTTAAGTGGTAATATCTAAAGAAACTAGAAGTTATTTTAAGATTTCAGTTCTCTCTAAGATGACATGTATTTTACTAAATTTTAAATGACGCAGGGAAATCTTTAAACAAATAGGAACATCCATTCTTTCAACACTGCTCCCAATATTATAAAGCAGCTGTTTCTTTGCCAATACAGGAAAAGGCCTTTCAGAATATTATATGCCTAATAAGAGCGGTCAAAGAGTCTTCTATATCACTGTTGCAACAATTCGGCTCCATTCCAAATATTCACTAAACTTGGGCACAAAAAGCCATTTACTTGGCAGAAAAAACCAACTGTCCGAATTGCACGTTACTCACGAATTGCATGACCATGGACAAAATAAAGCAAATTTGAAAGATATTAGTAATTGTTTATGTGAATACATTGAGGGCTACATTGCTTTATGTACATTTATCTTTCCCTTAAATGGCCGTATAACAATATCGCTTGTGTTATTAAAGTATCCATTGTATTTTACAATTTTTCTTATTAATGGATCACTTAACTATAACACAGAATAAAGGATACACCAATTAAACCAAAAATAAAGAGTAAATATTCAGAGAAAACGTAAATTATGAATCTGGGAGCAACACACCTAATTCATAAATAGTAACTATAATATTTATAGATAAAATGTCGACATAGGATTCGGCGGTAACCTTGAATTCGATTACCCTTTAGGGTGCGAACGTGACGAGGGAGAGAGAAGCGACCCTATTTCCATAGCACGGAGCGAATTCGAATAATATTATAATCAACTATCGAGAGCAACCGCTACGCTACGCACTGGCAAAGATAAGAGAAATAGGTGTTCCAGATATAGCTACTGTAATCCTAACGTTATCACATCATAGAAAGTCATGGAAAACTTTAATAAACGGTAGTAAGATAATGTCCAATGCGAGCGGAACGGGGCACTGATGCGGCGCGATAGCAAATCGGCAGACAGTGTGTCGGCGCCCATCGCCGGCATCGCTCTAGCAGCCACTACAAACACACGCAATCCCAATGGTCTTGAGCCCAACGATGTTTCCACAGCTGGGGCACTAGGCGTCCTTACACATGGAAGAACACTCGCCCATACAGCCATTGCTACAAAGGAACTCAATACCGGGTTCATAATAAGAGTAACCCGAGCAATAATGCGGAAATCTAATCACAGAATATAAAGTATTTAGCAAGGAGGGCAGTAAGTAACTCTGACTTCTTGGACTCGATTCACTAACTAGCACGCTTTACCCATTGGCGTGTGCCAAATATAAATTAAAAAAGATATCTATATGCTTTTATATCACGGTATCTTAATCTTAGACCAATCTAAGACCGCTATTTATTACAGTCTTGTTTGTTTGGTATAGGATACGTAGAGCAGATTAGAGAGTGTGTCAGTGTATCTGTAAGTTATATAATAAACCGTAGATAGGTAATTTTGTAAGATTTAAGGCGTTTTCAAAATCAAACCACAAACAATGAGAGACGATAATTTGGAATTGGAAAGCAGTAAAATTGTTTTCAAACAAAAAAAAACAAATCAACAGTAAGGGAACTGCAAATAGTATTAACAGACGGTAAAAGTAAAGTAAATCAACACAAACACAACCGGCAGAATTCACTAGGGAATAGGGATGGTCTGCATAGCCCCATTGAAGACGCAAGTACGGAGAACCGTAATAAAAGCCAGCATCATGGAACTAGAATAAGACATAGGCGAACGAAACTAAGCAAGCCAAACTATTCCCAAACGGAACACTTGCGCTAAATAGTGTGCGATGCCCACGCCCATTACAGTAAAACCCCTAAGTACCATTTATGTAAGTCCTACAATAACATATAACAATTTATATCTAATTTAAAAATACACACTAAAACAATTCACAAACGCGAAAACAAAAGAGTTACGCGAACAGACGCAACTATTGACATATTGACACGATAAAGAGCTTATCGTAATCTAAAGAACCGAATCAGTGACAAAACGTGTTTTGTGACCTTAAACTCTAACATTAAATACACATTTTAGTTTTTATCGTGTTATGTTTGCTTTGCAAAGTAGGTACGATAATAACATATTTCAATGATGATTTATTCAAAGACAATTCGCATTCGGATGCCGTGAAATAAAATCATGGGCTTCCAATTTCGATGCACACTCTCTCACTTTTATTGTAATAAAAATAGAACTAGAGTGTTAGACTGAACGAAAAGAAGTGATATAATATTCAATTTATGCGTAATAAAGTAAAATTGCACCCATAATTACCCCATCATTACCCCCACAGTACTGAGTACGCTCTATTATTTTGCGGAGATTGTCTCTGTCTGGCCGGTGGGCATTTAACGTTTGGGAAAGGCACTAAGCTATACAACCTGTAAAGAGCACTCAAATCATTTTCAAAATTGATATATTCTCGCTAGCCTCCTTGTTTGCTTTATTGAGGGGGTAGTCAGGAATTTAAGTTCCCACCACTTCCTTTGGGTACAGCAAGGCAAATAATGTTATATGCGAGAGCGCCCGCTTTAGGCGGTTTACCTACTTCAAGGCACCTTTGTACACATTGGGTGCCGGGTGAGTTATATCGCTACTTGAGAGTTAGTCATGTTAAGTTGAACATTGCCAACAAGTATTAGCGATTGAAGGTTTTCAAAAACCATAGATATAATAGATTTCTTCAGTTTCAAAAATCGACCCCCAGATTCATTTTTCCTACATTCCAAGCCGATTCTCCTGTTTGGGTTATGATTAGAAAGTAGTTATTGAGAAACAATTTAGTAAACACTATAGCATGATGTTCTGCATTTAGGCTTTCGATGGGTTGGTTCGATGGGTTCATCTCACAAAATTATCTGCCAGAACCAAACTCCTTAAAAACTATGAGAAAATAGGCAATACATGACCATAGATTTTGGCTAAATTCTGCTAGATCTGAATTACCAATGGGTAAACATTTAACTATCGGTCTAGTTGTAGGAGTTATCAAATTCTGGAAATATTTTGATGCCCCTTCCTTTCTGTCAAAAGAAAGCGATACCTAATAATTACCTGGTCGACACTTGACAGTACCTTAAACTGGTGGTCATGAAAATGAAACATTCCGAATAACTTAAGTAAGCAAGGTAAGAATACAATCTTGTTATAATAATTCATAATGGTCATTCCATTAACAGGTCATTCCATTACAGGTAAATGAAAAAGACAATCGACCTGGCTCTTGTTGTATTGTAAGGCGCTTCTTCTTCAGACCATTTAATTAAAAGAACTGCTAGTGTACGAGAAGTTAACAAATTCGGTCGGATGTAAAATTACTAATGCATTTTTGAAAGTTGGGGCGGCTCCTTTCACTAATAATCTTAGAATATAGGGGGTTGCATCCGGGGTCGACACTGTGATGTTTGTTGGATGGGTGACCGGTTTTATGGGTATAAAACAAATATTACTAAGCTTACGTAGTCGCAGGCCGAGAGAACAAACCTAAGTTTCATTCAATCACACTCTTAGATATGTCGTTCAGCGTAAGAAACAGGCAGAATTAATTTAAGCTCACGAATATTAGGCCCAACTTCCATAGAACCTATGTGTAATCCATTACAAAATCAATCGCCTATACGAGTGAACTGCAAAGTACCTAGTCACCGTGTAGCCGGTGACGCGACGCGGCCATTTCAAAACCTGTATCTAAAATGATATGTGGTAAAATCGAAGCAAACCTGAATAAATAGTCTGCGAGTGCACATTTGGAGCCGAGGAGGTTGGGCGAACCGCACACAACTTTCAGAAAATCAACTGATTAATGCAGAATTACTTATTTCCAACAAGTCAAAAGTCTAGTTTGACTTGTTGGAAATAAGTAATATAGGTAATCGACGCATGTAGTTGTGGAAAGTTGTTCTACGGTTGGTGTTGCGGCCGACAAACCCGGCTTTGCACTTTAGCTAATGCCGTCGATTATTCCTTCACATTCAAATAAATGATAAAATTACTTAAAATCTATCAAGAGAATTGAATGTATCACAGAGATAAGATAAGTACGAGCGTGCTCATGAAGACAAAGGGACAGCGAATGCATCGATACTAGAAGACGTGCGTGGGTACGTAATCAAATGTGTACTCTTCGACGATATGTATTCAAATTGGGGTGCAATATCATTAGGAATATATAAGCGACAGGTAGACGCACCTACCTACCTAACGTAGTAGGAACGTACGGAACTTGCGTAGAAATTTCTAGTCGCCGCCGAGGTTGGTGTATTGATAGATATTACATCCGGCTATAAGTCTGTAACACACCTCTACGCAACGCACGAACTTAACCAAAACTCCTCAACATGCACCATAATCATCGTCAGCTATGGTTATTTGTGCAGCTGGTTACTTGTAACAATGTTGAAGTTGTCTATTGTGTTGTGGGTGTCTTATTAAAGTAAAATACACATTTAAAAGGAATCTTAGGTCGAATTGCTAGCTAGATAAAAACAATTGAAGGTATTTTAAAGCAATAAATTAATTCAACATCCGATTACATCTATGTAGAGTTCAAGGTCAAGCGGCAAGGTCACCTTACACAACCACTGGGTTCGATCGGGCGATGGATTTCAGGAAAGTGTTCATTACGGGACTGTATCTACATAATTAACTGAAGAGCATTGGTCCGGGGTGGACCTTATAGGGCAGCCAGCCTCGCGCATGCCGGCCGGCTCCAGTGGGTTTCAATGGGATTCCAATTGGACCGGCCGGCGTAGAGGAACGACATACCTACGTGTAAATACACAACCTAGCGCCAACAGCTGGAGTTGACAGCTACAGTCAAAGACACCGCATCCGTAACGTCTACGTGGCCCAGACTCGCACAAACAGGAAGGGAGGCGAATGTTCGGTGCCAAGTGCCACCGCAGGCAGCGGTGGGCTTGGCCGGTGTATCGACAAGCTAGAAGATAGATTCGGTTTGGCAGCGGACGGGCCGGGAAGCGGCGAGCCGCTCAAGGTCAGGCGGAACAAAGAAAGTGGTGCGTGGTGGGTGGACTCACCCGGCTCGGCGCGCTCGGCCTCGTCGTCGGACTCGGTGCCGGAGTCGCGCTCCTCCACCTGCAACAGAGGCAGAGGTGAGCGCCCGTTCCGCTCCTTTGTTCCGGCGCGGGGCGGCCATTTTCTGGTGGCGGAGCGACCTTCGCCCGCGGCGACACCCACCTTCTCGGCAGCGTTGTCCTCATTCAACGAATGCGTCCGCAGCTTGTGAGTCAGAAACTTGAGCATTATTGAGCGTCGGCTCGGCCGTGCCCGGTCTCACCGCACTGGGAAGCGCTCGCTCGTCGGGGCCCGCTCTCTCGACTGAACGGTGCTGAGGCGGACGCAGTATAGAGACAATCCGGTCGCCGCGGCCTATGGGAAGCGTTCCAAAAACATTTTAACCCTCAGTGGCATACTCGAGCGAGGACTCGCGGGCGCGCGTCCGACCGACCGCCTCGAACGCCGGAATACTACTAGTTTAGTTAGAGTAGCCTTGCGTACGACGCAGTCAGCTGAAGTGGCCGGCGCCGCTCGCGACCGAAACGGCGTATGTGATCTCGAGACGAATCCTGCTCTTCCTGGCAACAGTTGGAGCTGATTCGGCCGTCCCCGCTCAGGAAGGGCCTTATCATATCTCGCCACCGAAAATCTCCGTCGAATATTGCGTAAAACTCCTATAAAGTCACTCGAAATGGACTCGCCCGGCGACCCATTGATGACAAAGAACCGGAACACGCAGAGATCGGCCGCGATTGGACAAAACATTACAGAACAGGATCGAAATTTAATGCAACGTGCTGCGTCTCCCTCTGACAGCTCACACGGGCGTTGCCGCCGCCGCCTAGCGCGAGCGGGACGGCGATAGCGACGCAGGTTCACGTTATATAATATTGGACTGATAATAAATCGCTGATAAAAAGTTGCGCATGTTTGAATGTCATGGATATACCGACGGATATCGTGTAACATACCAATATGATTATTTACTTTAGCTATGAAAATAGACTCGTATGGTAAGGGGTGTAAATGTCATTACATTCTAATAAGATTCCTTATTATTGGATTGGAGTGTCTCGTAGTCTTAAACAGAAGTAAACACAAAAGAAAACCATACTATTTTTATCTCAATATTGTAATGTGTTCGCTTATTAAACTAAGGATACGGTAGAAGAGCTCTTCTTAGAAGTTGTCTAGGAAATGTAATATTCTTTCTCGAGTGTCGAATGTAACGTCGTATCCACAATACGCCGCGCGCCGGTTGTTATTGTACGCGGGTGTAACGAGCGACGCCATGTCTGTTACCTGCACCCCCTCACCCCTCTACCCGCCGGCCGCCGAATGCAAAGCGCGCCACATTCAAATTATTCAAATTGTCGGAGGGGAATAAATAAACAGAACCACTTGTTTAGATTGTTTTTGATAACTATATTTTAACAAAAATAAACATCTAATTACAAAAACTTGTACAAAAGGTATATACAGAGAGACTCGTCTCTTGTGATTTCTAACAATGTTTGTTTTGTAATATTTATAATAATTGTACCATTAATTCACAATGTACACAGGGAAGTAATATTAATACGGACTCGATGTTTGTGCTAAGTATAAAAATACTACTTAAAACGTTAATATAAATAAATACATACAAAAGTGGTCAAAGTGAAAGTCTTTTGTAAAATAACTTAACTTCGTTAGTCAAAAATGCAAGGGGACACTGAAATTTAGTGAAAGACAGAAATCGTTGTACGGCATAGCACCTTAATATTAGGTCGGTCAATGTGTATTTTAATGAATTATAAATTGATTAGTTCATTTTGTGTAACATAGTAAAATAAAATAACTTTTAAATTCTTCTTTTAAATAACTTTTATAACAACAACACTTTTAATAATTCCTACGTTTGCTAAAATTTATTGGCTATAAAACATGAATCTGGAAGACATAGGTACCTTATTGTTCACGTTGTTAGTTTAAATTTATTGGCTCTTGAATAAGAATCAGCTCGGCAAGCATGACCACCGAATTCGCTTTGTACTGTCAAAATGTATGGAGTTTTGACAATTCAAAGTGATAAATGGCTTTATCATATCGTGTTTCGGTGGTCATGATAGCCGGACTGGAAGATTTACTAGACAAGCCATAGTTGTCATACAATATTTATAACTTGATAAAATAGTTAATAGTAAGGCACAAGCTGTTCATAAGGCACAATAAAAATCTATTTAAATCAAGTGGACATAGTTGTTTTTTATAAATATACATATTAGCAAAAAATATTACTTACATTTTATTTGAACACAAACTAACACAATACAACTATCTTAAAGCTAATATAATAATCGATATCTAAAAGCTGTGTTTAATAATTTGCTATGTGTAACATTAATAAAATGTCAGTAAATAATTGTAACATTTCATTGAATATTTTTAAACGTGTAATAACAATTAGATTTCTAATTACTTTTCAAATGACTGCTTATAAAATAAAAATTATAGCACATATTCTAGTAATAAAAAATCGTAATCGCAACGAGAAGAATTAATAAATGCAAATAATTCCTTTCATGTTAGCTCAAAAAGAAATCTGATATTTTTTGGCTGATTTAAAAAAAAACATGTTTTGTGCCTAGAATTGTGAAACCTATTCTAGCTGTGTTTGACGAGATTTGATCTAAAATACTTCACGAAGTTTCGTACTTGTGCTATCTTTTCATACGGGTCAGTACTGTCAGTCGGTACAGTCCAGTACTATAAAGCTACATAAAATATAGAGAATTATACATAATATTATATAACAAATCAATGCATACTTGTAACATTTTTAAAGGTACGGTCGGTAAAGAAAGTGGTGTACCACTTTTGATTTACTTTGCTAGTCATCGAATATTACAACAAAGTTCATACTAGCCATAGCTGAAAGAGATGCATAGTAATGGCGTAAACCTAATTGATGTCATGCACTTTTATGTGACATATTATGATGTATGAGTACTTAATACATCATAATATGTCACATGAAAGTGCATGACATTTCAACCTTTATTATTAAGGAATAAATCATTAATTACTGCATAGAAAATACAAAAAGTATTTTTATAAAGAAATCTGACAATGTTAATTGAGATTTTTTTAAATAATTTTGGAAATTTCTGTTATTTTCGTCAGAAGAAACGATATATTTTCCGTGTTAGTTTTTATTCAACTGCATAATAAATGTCTCGTCAATGCCTGCGAACTTGACCACTGCTGAAAGGGTACAAATAATTGCCCAATTTAATAAGGGATTCAATATTACAGAGATATCGTGACAACTGTGACAAACGTCAATACCAGATAGCAATATTGTCAGAGCAAGGTGCAAGTAGAACAAATCTTCATTGTCCTATAAACTGCAAGCGACATTTAGCCTTAGAGTGGTACAATAATTTTTTGTCCGACTGTACCTATACCTACCTCTTTCAGTGACAGATCCAAGTCACTATTCAGAACTGCCAACATTTGAGATTGATCTTTGCTCGCAATCATATTTATCTAATAATAGTGTTTAAAGTTTTTAACAGCGCCAATACCTATAATCATGTTAGTACGTTCTCTTAGGCTTATATCGGAGATATGCAAAAGTTACAAAAACTCAATTTCAATCGTTACAAGTAACTTAACTACTTACTATCTTTACTTACAACAAACATTATTCTAAGTATCTAGTTATATATTTTTTTCCATTTAAAATTGTATTATTTAAAACACTACAAAATATTAATGTTATAAAATAAAGCTAATCAGTGTGAAGGGAGATGAGAGCATTGTCACGTGACACAAATAAAAGCTAGAATTTTATTTGACGTTTTTAG
This sequence comes from Cataclysta lemnata, assembly GCA_963931975.1. Taxonomy (NCBI): domain Eukaryota; kingdom Metazoa; phylum Arthropoda; class Insecta; order Lepidoptera; family Crambidae; genus Cataclysta; species Cataclysta lemnata. The sequence goes on along the minus strand of CAWVPI010000002.1, from coordinate 7,198 downwards.
GCACATTCAGTGCTCTTTAACTTTTCTCTTCACATAATTAGAAACATGACATGACTATCATCTTGGCTGCCTTTATGCTTCCTTATGATACAGTAAAACAACACACTATTCATAGGTAAATTCACATCCATTATTGTACAGTTACAATACAAACTAATTAACTCTAGGTGAACTAACAAATAAGTGTAGATATAAATTCGTTTTTCATTTCAAGTATTTGAGTTTGTTCACTGCATCGCATATGTGCAGGTGGGATATAAGGCTCTTCTGCTACACACAAGGTTTGAACAAGCCTTACCAATAGACGACTGGTCTATTGGTCTTATACCTCTGGCATTTGTCAACTTAACTTCCCTGACGAAAATATTCACTAAACTAGACTTCACACCAAACGTGCAACTCATATTGGATCACAAGTAAGGGATTATCTTACCGGCATACTATGTTGTCAATTGACAACTTTGGATTTTACATAACAATCTGGGGGTTAACCAACCCGCACTGGGCCGGTCTGGTGGGTTGTGTATGGCTCATTCTCTCTATATTATTCTACCCATAGCGAAGGCCTGTGCCCCAGCAGTGAGGACATTAAAGGGCTGGTGATGTGATGATGGGGTTCATCCTGAAGACAATATATTTTTATTTTCAGAGTTTATTACTCGCTTAGTTAACTGAGCCAATTTAAAAAAGGGTTTTACGGTCCCTGCAAAGGCCTCGATAGGCTTCGAGCTTCTGTGGCGGATAACAACATTTATTCCAGACTCAGATTGTAATCATTCGTCATCTTCAGCCAGCTAGCTATCTATGAATGGTTTTACTGGCTTAGCCTGCAGCTTTCTTGTTGTTGAGAAGGTACACGAATCCTCAACAGGCTATCTCACTTTTGCATATCGTCGTTGATAATGCAATATCGCGCGACCGACAGTGGTAAATACCGCAGAACTAAAAAAATCAAAAACCAGATTTACAATTCGATTTTTTTGGGTTCCATACCCAAAGGGTAAAACGGGACCTTTGTGTTTTTTTTGTATCGAAGGTTTATTATTAGTAGGTAATGGTACGGAACCCTTCGTGCGTGACTCCGACTCGCATTTGGCCGGTCTTTTGACGCGATTTTGTGAAAAATTTGACGAACGGAAAATCTCAAATCTGATTTAATTTTAGTTTCGCAGTAGTGACCACTGTTGGTTACGCGCTATTACAATAACAACGGCTATATGTAATGTTAGCACAATAGTAATGAACCCGAGTGGTTTACAAACGAACTGACCGCGACGAGGCCATCAGAGTAGAATGAGCTGGTCCATGAGATAGTCTGGATGCGCCCTCGCATGATCGACGAAGTCCAACACGGCGCGGGCGAGGTCGTCGACCGCGGTCTGCATCTGGGCGGGGGAGGCGGGGGAGGCGTGGTCGGATGAGTTTGGGCCCGGCAGCCGCCCGCCCAGGTCCGCCAGCAGCTGCGTCGCGTGCCTAGGCAGCACGTACCGCCGGTACGGCACCGTGTACGGCAGCGCCTCCGTCTCCAGCCCTTCCAACCTGTGCAACCACATACCATTAAGGTCGATTAACACATATCCGCGAAGTTACAGCTACGACACAGTACCGGCACATGGGGCTAACCGCCTAACTCTATTGCTGATGATAGCTATATAGCAATGCACTGCTTACGGCTATAGCAGCCATCCTGAGTTTTTAGGCGGTACGGATTTTGTGCCAAATTCATACAAAATCATTCGGTGATCATTCGTTCAAAGCTATCGCTGATAGTTTAGGTACATTCGGTGCGAAATGACAGCATGACGTCATAAACAATAGCTTTTGCTTTAGCAATCGAGTTAGGCGGTAGGCCCCCTGTTCTGTATCAGTGCTACATTGTTCCGTCAGTGATTCAATTCACACATGGCAGTTCACGGAGCTCCAGTGAAAACGTGTGATACAGGAAAAAAAAAATTTTTGAACATCATAACCAGCTTTGCTAATTATAAATAAGCCAGTCTCCATATTAACTGTGTAACATTGAACTACTGCTGAAACTTGACAGCTTTTGAATTTCTCAAAGCGGACTACGAGGAAGCGGATCGATGACTAACTGAACCTGAAAACATTGGCTCGAGACGTATCAAACCGAGCCAAGATATCGGATTTGTGACCTTCTTGTAATTGGACTGCACATATTTGTAATTAAATACAATTGTTAATGTTTTAAGCAGATTAGTTCCTCGATCTTTTAGTGCAGCACTTATTTTAATGTCTGAATACAGAGTGTTGGCGTCAGGCAGGCGGCCGGCTGAAAAACCTAAGCCAAAACCTAGATCAGTATGAATTGGAATGTTGTCATCTCAATCACTCTCTCCGTCCATAGATCTCTTGACATGATGCATTCCGTCTCTTTTCTATACATTCATTCATCACTAGCACCTTTCAGTTGTGATGGATGGTATGAATCAGAAGGGGCTGGGACGGCGTGATGATGGCTGACCGATACAAATGGAAGAGGAAACAATAATTGCGCCTACCACAGATAAAACTGGGAACAGGGCAGGACGAACAAGAATACAGGATGAGAATAAATTACGGTGTATTACAATAATATCGGTATGCCGTTATCTATTTGTTATAGGAGCAATGGATATAGTAGTTATAACCAGAATCAATTTCAAAAAATCACATACACATTTCAAGAATTTTCTCGGCAGAAGAAATCAACATACATACATACATAAATCACGCCTATATCTCCGAGGGGTAGGCAGAGGTGAACTAGCACCCACGTTTCGCCAATTATGTTAGGTCCCATGTAATAGGTGGCGAGCCCATTGCCATACACACAAAAGTCGCGGTACATTGCTCATTCCTCATCATTGATTTATCCTTACCCACGGGAGAGATTTGGGGTGGTGACAACTGTATTCTACTCTGCCGTCACCACACGGCCTAGAACGAATCAAATCGTTGTTAAAACATCAACTAGCTTTAAAAGTTGTCTAAATTGTGGAAGAGCTGGAAAATTGGGATGATTGCCCTATGCCGGATTCCATGATCAAATGTTCACTTGAAAAATACAATGTGGTGGACGTTACTGAAGAAAATTCGAGGAATAAAAATATGTTCCGAAATTTACAACTACTGGTTCGCAGAAATTTACTACAGTTGAATCACAATGTCATCGTCAAAACGTAAGCAGATTGAATACATTTTTAGCTCGATTCCGTGAGGTAAAGGCCAGGTGCTTCCCTGTCTAGTGTAGCATAAAAATAATAAAAACAAACTGATCTGTCCCTAAAACAAAAGTTACACTTTGGACATCACGGCACATTCATCCGTCATTGAAAACATAAAGAGACTTGACTATTTTGAAATAGTGTTCAACTGTGAAATCATAAATTTATTTATGAAATACACTAGTATGTATGCTACTCAGAAAAACAAGCCAGTAAGTGTCATTTAAGAAGATATATTATAATGTGTTTCTTTGAAATTTTGCTATTCAGTGGGTATTACCGAGAAGGCGTGTAGGTATTGGGAAAATGCTTCAGAGTTGGCTTGCCAATAATTTTTACTTCAACATGTCCAATTTAAATTGTTGTGGCAATTCTAATTTACAGCATTATAAAAAAAATCCCAGATTCGACCACTTTTGAATGCCTTGAAAACGATCGTTTTGAAATGTGCAACTTTTAAGAAAAACCTAGTACGGAGCGATGGTGCCTTACTACTTGACAGTAGTAGCTCAGGAAACAATTTATACGTGAGAACCTATCCAATGAAAATAAAAACTTTGCTTTTGGCAACCGTATGATGTAGGCAGAGAAGAATACCTAAGACCCCTACCTCTGTCGTGGGGGTCGTACAAGGCGACTAAGAGTTATTATTATAACGAGAAAATTCTGATGCACCTTCGAACAAATTATTGAGTTCCCGCTAAATGGCAATAGGCTCGCCTTCTATTACATGGTACCTGATATAAGCTGGCTAGTGGTCGAGCTTATTGCCATTCAACGAGAACTGTAATAGCAACAATTTGCTAGATGGTGCATGAGGAAAGCCACTACCATTACTTGGAACATGACTTAAAAAGCTTTTGGATAATTTTACTGTGTAATTAAAACGATTAAAGTGCCATATTAACGATGACGAGAATGATCAAGGAAAAATGTTGAAACCAAAAAATTTGCAATTTGCAGATATGGATACCCTTTTATCCGCAATAAATGTTAAGTCTTAAGTTAACGTCAGGCAATTTATTTCATTCTTATGATATTTAAGGAATAAATATGAAAGAAATGTGCCAAGATTGTATTCTTGAAACTGGGAAGGGATAAAAAGCTTTAATGGCAATCAATTTTATTACACGCGAATTGATTGAATAGCTAACAATAATAATTGATCAATTTATGAGTCGCTTAAATCTAGAAATTCAGAAATTATTGCCCTTTAATGACGCAGCCTAGCGTCAAAAAAAGCTCTGATTTACTCCAATTCCTGCTCAAAACGAGAAGCAAAATTATTTGACGTCACATATCATTCTTTTTTGACGATTCATAAGTGTATGTAATCATACCTTATATGAATAAACCATATTTTCATTTTCATTTTCATTCAATATCGCACACGTTTGCCTTTCCACCTTCGTATATTTCAGCGATAAGTAATAAATTGTATGTCTATTTTTCAACGCCATAAAAACTGTCTCTCAGTATTATAGGTAGTGTTATTTTCAACTGGGACTGTATAAGAAAACACGAAGTCGTCAAAGATACAAGAAAACTGTCTTAGAAACCAATTGATGTTTTTATTCTTTTTATGCAAACAACAGCTTTAGTATAGTAATTTGTGGTCAAGCGTGAGTTGTCCATAAAAAAAATATAAATAATATTAAAAAAGGATCTTTTTTATAATTTTTTTGTACTGGAAGACATAAATTGAGTAGCAATAAGTTAAGAAATAAAGAAATTTGTAAGAAATTTGTATGTGAAAAACCGTGCTAGCTTCGACTCACACCAGGAGTGTCGTAAATGTCCAAATATTCATCGTCCATTCTCTTTTGAGAAAACGTGAATTAAATTTAGAAACATAGAGTACTCATTAAAGTTAATTGATGTCTCTGAGTGCGGCAATAAGCGGCGTGCGAGGAAAAATCAATTCAATACCGTTTCTGTAATACGGAAATGGATCAATCCTGTTGGTGGATTTTTTCTAGCGCACCGCTTAGCTACCTCGCATATCTCTGGTCGAGCAGCAGCCTCAAGGTAGAGACAGGAATGAGTAATAGGTATAACAGTATTAGCGTTCCTCTTATACTACTCAGCTCTCTATTATATACTGTGATTTACGTGCCCGATAGACGGCAATAGCTCGCCAATTGGCGATAAGTGGGCGTTGATTTCCATCAATCCGCACTGGGTCAACGTGATAGGTTATGTGGCCCATTCGAGCATCTATAGGGAAGGCCATTAAAAGGATGGTAATGACGATGACTCTTTTGAATTCTTATAAAAATCTTCATTCAGTCAGAGCGAGGAAACGTCCAGTTACGTGTATAATTTAATATAAATGCTTAGCCGCGTGGTGACGGCTGAGGAGAATACATTGTCACCACCCTCATCTCTCCCGTGGGAGTCGTACAAGGCGACTAAGTGTAAAGACAGTGATTAGTGCCTCATGGGCAGCAGCATTCCTCTCACACCACCTAGCAATACATACATATACATACATACATAAATCACGCCTATATATGTAGGCAGAGGTGAACTAGCACCCATGTTTCGCCAATTATGTTAGGTCCCATGTAATAGGTGGCGAGCCTATTGCCATATATCGGGCACAAAAGTCGCAGTACATTGCTATTGCTAGGTAGTATTAGAGGAACGCTGCTGCCCATTCCTCATCATTGATTTATCCTTAGTCGCCTTGTACGATACCCATAGTAGAGATTTGGGGTGGTGACGATGGTATTCTACTCTGCCGTCACCACACGCGGTCACCACCTAGCAATAGACTGCGATTTATGTCCCCGATATATGGCAGTATAGGATCTCACTTAATTGGCGAAGAGCGGGTGTTTAATTCACCCCTGCCTACCGCTATAGGCATGATTTATGTATAAAATGCTCGATGCCAACACCTGTCCAGGTAGCATGACCACCGAAACACGATATGACATAGCCATTTACCGCTTTGATTGAACTGTCATGTCAAAAATCCATAGGTTTTTGACAGTTCAAAGCGATAAATGGCTCTTTAACATGCTCCCGCTAATTGAAAAAACATGGACTAAAGTCAGTCATAGTTTAAAACTGATGCTGTCACTTTTATTTGCTGAATTAGCATTAATTTTAAACCAGGCTAACATTAGTCCATGTTTTATTATAAGGGTATTCGTGTTTCAGTGGCTATGTTATAGTCCGGCAAGTTCGTGCGCGACTCCTGCGGTACAAGACGGTGGGGGGGGGGGGGGACGAGGCACAGTAGATGCTAGCGGGGGCGGGCGATGCGGGGAGGAGCGAGGTGTCCCTCCTCCCCCCATCACCCGACCCCGCCACCGCCCTTCATACCGCAGGAGGGTCGCGCACGAACTTGCCGGACTCAGTGGCGGCTGGTGGGTCGTCGAACTGGTGGTGCACCTTATTTGCTCACTATAATAATGTTTATGCTCATTTTCACTCACACCACACACACACAATATAAAATAGAATCACCACACAAATGTAAACAAAAACAAACAATAGTTAACGCATCACTGATACAGCGAAACTACCTACACTAATAACGAGATATCATCGGTCACCCCATAACGCGCGCGAATTTCGCCAAACCAACGGGATTCGGGTGCTCTCGGTGCCTCTCGGTAGTCTTCGGTTCGCTCGTGCGGCGCACGCACAGTCCCCTTTTTCGGTACATTTCTATGAACTATCTTTTGTCTCACGCGCCAGGCGCCTTAGCTCAGCCCATTCCAGAACATTCATTTACAGGGAAAATAAGTCTTATTAGCTTAGCAAAGCGCTTAAATTGTTGCGTCATAATTGGATATGTCATTTGTTATGATTTTGTTTGTTTAAAAAATAAATATTATTATACTAATTTAAAAATGATGATGAAGTAATATTAAAATTTTGTAACTTTTAAATCTTCTGAATTGGTGTTTCAGCGCACTGGTCGGGCTGTAGCCGGGCACTCTGCCATAGCAAACCGGTGG
>OZ008346.1:16863446-16916908 GCA_963931975.1 Cataclysta lemnata | reverse complement strand
AATCGCTTTGAACTGTCAAAAATCCAATAATTTTGGAAGTTCAACTCCCTGAATGGCTATATCATATCGGGTTGGGTGGTCATGCTAGCCGTGCAGGGAGCGCAAAACAACGTAGAATGTGCCAGCCACGCCTCACGCCCCAGGGGTGTCGTAAAAGTCGACTAAGGGAGATTGGTCGAGCTACGAGTCGAACATTGGACTCGACCTGATGAGCAGAGTCAGCAGCAAGGCCACCTATTTACAGAAGACGTCGCTCCTACCTCCCCTGGGGTACTTCCTGGGGTAGATTCCTCCCATCAATTAGCGACTTGCCAGGGCTACTCCCTGGAGTGGTTCCTATTTGACATTCCTATGGGAAGAAGCGCCTTACAACGCTCGCTGTACACTCATACAAAGATTGGCCGGCGTAAACCGATAATCTCCTTGAAGCATCCGAATGATGGAGGGAAATCGACCAACAACAGCCCAAAGAGGGTTGGTGTCAGGCAGCCGGCCGGCTGTAAAACCTAAGCCAAAACCCAGAGCAGCATGGCTTTATTTCAGTATGGAATGGATTCTCTCTGTTCATCGGTTTCTCGACATGATCTTTTTTAACTCTTTTTTATGCCTACATTAATTCATCACTAGAATCTTTCTGGTGTGATTGATGGTGTGATCAAAAGGGATAAGCCATCCAATCCATTTTGATTCTGGCCGATATAAAACACACTTAGTTAAACTGGGAACAGGACAGGAAGAAGAAAGACCCTAAGCGTGACACTGATGTTAGGTATGTTCGGAAGCACTAACGTATTCCAAAATCGGAAACGATAACATATCGAAGCGAAGCGATATTATAACAGTAAGTAAGCTCAATTGGCATTGCTCGCATCTATTCGTCGTCTTTTTTCCACGTCTTTTGCCCATACATAAGTATGTATCAATCACAGCTATATCCCCTAAGGGGTAGGCGTAGGCAGAGGTGAATTAACATTAGGTCTTTTGCCTATTTGCAACTATTTGTTTCAGGAAACTAGAGATCGTTTGAATCGGTACAACTGCGACACTAGTCACTACACTGTAGTTAGTGTTCAACAACCGCAAACGAGTCACTACCACAGAACAGTTGCCTCCTTTATCTGCTCTGTGGTCACTACTGAATCATATTGCATTTCAAGTCCTAATCTAAGTTGGGAGTTACTATTTATAGCCTTGTGATGGCAGAATGCAACCACTATCTCCCCCATGGGTGTCGCACACGGCGACTAAGGGTGGTGACAGCGATTAGTAATGGGTAGCAGCGTTCCTCTCATACCACCTAGCGATATACTGCGGTTATGGGCCCGATATAAATATTGTAGTGGCGATCGCCACATGGGACCTAACTTAATTGGCGAAAAGTGGGTGTTATTCACGTCTGCCTACCCCTTCGGGGATATAGGTGTTATTTTATGTATGTATATTATAGATAGTGTGTGGGGTGTAAGGGGTCTCAAAAACCAGACAAAGGCCCAAATCCCCCCCATGAACACTGGAGAAGGTTATGCTCGGTGGTTCCCTGCGTGATGATATCAGAAATAATGGGATCCGCAGGAGAACTAAGGTCACCGACATAGCCCGAAGAAATGCGGCGGCGGCCGCGCTCCGGGAGACGTTGGAAAGCCCTCACAAGGTGGACCGACGATCTGGTGAAGGTCGCGGGAAGCCGCTGGATGCGGGCAGCGCAGGACCGACCGGTTTGGAGATCCGCGGGGGAGGCCTATGCCCAACGTCTCTCGGTTGAATGATGATGATGATATAGATAGGTATACTAATATTTATCTGTGCTCCCGGAGAGGAAGAGGAGCATGGAACAGTAATTACCTTGGGCAATGAGCAGCAGCAGCAGCGCGGCGTGCGCGTGCGGCGACATGTTGCGGCGACACTGGCGCTGCCCCGCCTACCGCCGACCCACCCGCGAGGTGAGGTGTGATGCCGCTACCACTCGATACCACTTCAGAGGAAATGCCTCTCCTGGTTCTCACGCCTATTTCCAAAATATCTCTCAGGATTACTACACCTAGCTGTTTCAAGCCCTGGGGGTACCGTGGGTGACTGTGATATGCCAATAACGATTTCTCTGTGTGCACGGTCCAGCGGGCGTGGGTGCACTATCTGCGCGGATTTCCTGCGCGCCATAGACAAGGCCCGCGGCCGCCTTTAATTATACTCTTTGCCACGCGCTCTACAAGGCCGTATTGTATTGTCGATTGTGATGGCATTTATAACTTTATATTTATACAATATTTTGATAATATTCGCGTTTGTGAAGTTTTTGTAGCTTATGATGTATTTTTCAAGTGGGCCCGTGCATGGCAAATCTGAGATATGGGAAATAGCGAAAAATACTGAAAGGAGTCTCGGTTCCGATTTTGTAGATAATGCGTCGATTTAAAAAAAAATACTTCTAGCGATTGAACCAAATATTATGCAAAAAACACTATTATTACATCATTCTACAGTTTGATAATAAGGAACGACTTCTGGGAAGTAATGATATGCGACAAATTTAAGGAAAAAATATTAAATTTAAATAAACTGCATCGTATTTTAACGTCTTTCATAATCATTCTCTTTACCTGTACTACCTTGCTCGAAAGGATGTTCAATATTTTTTTCACACACCGGCAGTTCACTAGGCTACGTTTTAATAATTTAGTGAGTAATATTGTTTTATTTTGACATGCATATATTTTGATACTTGCAGTAAACTTTTACCCATCTTTTCGTCAGATTATAAGAAGTAACTAAGCGCATGGACACCTCATAACTAACTTCATAGCTGACGGAAAGCAGACCAGCTGAATGTAGTTCAATGGAATCCTTGAGGTAGAACTTGACACAACAGCAATATTAACCCAAATTAATAAAACAACATGATTGAATATAAACTATTTTTAATTATCTTTTGCCACATTATGCTAAAGTTATTATCATAAAGAAATAACGAAAGACACCGAGCCAACACGAAAACATTACAACAAAAACAAAACAAAGCCGACTTATCTTAATATTCAATAAAATACCAATAAAACTATTAACAAGCACGAGAAGAACATAATAATTATATTAAATCAAATTAACCAAATGTTATCCTAGCAATAAAACTACATAATGTAATTAGTCAAAACATAAAACAAGTCATTATTTTTATTCGAACTTAAATAAATTTTAGAAAAAATATTAAGTGAAAAATACGTCTTGGTTGGCCGAGTGGTATAGGCAGCAGTCCGAATTGCGGAAGACGCGGTTCCTATTCCCGCATCAAGACAAACATTTTCGAACGTTTTGATCTATTTTTTTTATTTATAAAATAAGTCTCTAATGGCCACTCACCAATGAGCAGAATTCGTCAGAATTTAATTAATTGAACATTCATAACGTTGTTCATAATGTTCCACAATTCTTTGTTATCTAAGATATTAAAATAAAACGAATGAAATGGTGCTTAAAAAGTACATAAAAACTTACAATACTGCTTTGATAAAAGTAGGTACACTTAATTACGTTTTAATATACAGACGAAAACACTGGGTTATGAACTAGACCAACAAAGGAAAACATGCGCCAATATGGTCTACTCTATAAATTGATATATCTGTGTCTATAACCAATGTGTTGAGAAGCATAGCGCGCTCGGCCTGCGATTGCGTTAACTAAGCAAGCTGTTGGTCCCGGCTGCAAGGGCGGACCCAGGAGGTGGGTCATGGGGGTCGTAACCCCCCCCTGGGCTGGGTCCAGGACCTAGGTGGACCAATAATTAAAATTGTTAAACATAATGTTGTTTTTTTTTTTTTGTCACAATATACAGTACTTCCATTCCATCCATAGGTATTTAAAAGATTAGTTATGATGAACCAATGTTTTGCCTGGTTTGTATGACCGAGCGCTTGCCTGAAGCCAAGCCTCAAGGATCGCTGTTTGGGTAGTTTTCCCGACACTGTATGTACGAGGCTTATTACGTACCTAACTGTCGTGATAACAATTCTCAATTTTAATTAAATTAAATTTTTCCTTTTGAGATTACTTATTTATGATTATACAGTTTCAGTCACTTACAGAGTACAATATGAGAGATGGGAGTTCATGGGAGAGTAGGAAATTACGTATTAAGTTTGTTGCCGATGCTAAGCTAGCAACCTCTTTTATAGATATTTATACTTTTTGATGATTATTGTTTTTTATACTTTTTAAATATTTTGTTTTTTGACATTTATATTACACTTCAATTTTACACGAAGACGAGAGAGTTTTATTTCCAAATAATTTTCCAGTTTTTACTTTCCCTTACTTTATCTTCACCAGTCTTTCTTCCATTATCGCTCATCTTCAACATTGGTGTCAGAAGAAACTGTAACAATGCTAACACGCTCAAAAAAAGCGATGAAGGGATACAATGAAGACAAGGGTAAGTCGATTGGTAAGTCTTCAAAACTTTCTACATCTTCTTCGGCACGGCTTCGAATCGAGGCAGCGCATGCTGAGCGCACCGCAGCGGCGGCGCGCCAGCTTGCCGTCGCCGAGGTCGCCGCTGCTATTCGGGTAGCCGAAGCGGAGCGCGCTGCCGCCGATGCGGAGCGCCTCGCTCAGCTCGCTAGTCTGAGCTCCGGTAGCGGTACAGCTTCTCACCGCCGTTCTAATAGTCGTGGCAGCCGGACACAAGCTTGGGTGGAAGCCCATGACAGCTTACAGTCTGGGCCCTCTGCGCATGAAGCGCTATTTGAGGACCCTTTCGCGGAACCCTTGGCCCATATGGCGCCTTTGGAGGGTTTGTCTGCGGAGGCCCTAGCGCATGGTAACGCGCTTTCTACGGGCCCCGCTTTCTCCGTGCCGACTGTCGCAGTGCAACAGGCAACCCCCTGCGCCGCTATTGCCCGCGACTATTATTCACCCTGTACACCGTTGGTCCCGTGTTCTACTGATGCGCAGCGTAACGCGCGGATCGGGACATCTCATACACCGTTGGTCCCGTGTTCTACTGATGCGCAGCGTAACGCGCGGATCGGGACATCTCCTACACCGTTGGTCCTGTGTCCTACTAACGCGCAGCGTAACGCGCGGGTCGGGACTACATCTCATTTACATCACTCTACGTTAGGTACACTACATAAAAATTGTAACATTAATAAAAATATCGAGTTCAACACTTCACAAAACATTTTACAATTGGCGACCACTATTGCTGAAGTCGCTGCTGCGGCATCAAATAGAAAGGTAAGTCAGGTAGGTAACCATTCAATTTCTTTGCCGATTTTTAGCGGATACCCAACCGACTGGCTCGTTTTTAAAAGGCTTTATGACGCCACGAGCTCGTCGTTTTCGGCCTCTGAAAATCTCGTGCGTATTAGTGCGGCGTTACGTGGGGCCGCGCGCGAATGTGTGAGCGTTCTCATAGCGGTCGCTCGCGACCCCACCGAAATCATTCAAGCTCTCGAGGATGCATTTGCACGCCCCGAGCGTATTATTATGACGGAGGTTGCTTTAATTCGTAATTTACCTAAGCTACCACAGAATGAGAGCTCTAAAGACTTGTGTATTTTTGCGTGCAAAGTACGAAATTGTGTGGAGGTGGTGAGACTCTTGGATAGGCCGGAATATTTGGCCTCTCCGGAGCTATGTAACGAAATTACCGGTAAGTTGACACCCCTCCTTCGTACACGTTGGGCTGACTTTGCACATCAAAACGAGAGCCCTAGTAATTACCGTTTAGAACTTTTATCGACATTTTTAGTGAGCGAGTCGAATCTTCGCGTTAAATACGAATATATCGAGCCGATTAGACCTTCTCATGTCACTCATGGCCATGGTTCATTTGACAAGCGTCAGAATATCAACTTTTTTTGTCAACCCGAGACTTCTTTTTCGGCAGCATCTGTGGCAAACAATACTCACAAGCTGGACAAAGAAAAATGTTCATTTTGTGAAAATATCGGGCATGAAATTCTAAATTGTAAAAAATTCCAATCTCTTTCAGTTGACCAGAGATGGGAATGGGTTACATTGAAAAAGGTTTGCTTCAAATGCTTTCGAAAGGGAGGTCATACATACGGCCGATGTAAAAGGTTTTCATGTATGGAAGGTTCATGTATGAAAAGGTTCACTCATCATTCCATTCTACATAGAGCTGCTTTTGAGAGTGCTACGGTGTCTTGTGTGCAACCGGCGCCTAGTAGCTCTGCGGTTCCTATTAACACTTCACAGCCGGCGCCTAGTGGGTCTGCTCTTCCTGATAATTCTGCATCAGCAATAGTGGCTCACAGCAACACTCGTTCATCTTCTCGCCCGTTCCTGAAGATGATTGCGGTATCTGTCTCTGGCCCCAAGGGTCGTGTTGATGCTTACGCGTTATTAGATGACGGCTCTACCGCTACCTTGATGGACTCGTCTCTCGCTAAAGCTATTGGTGTTGAGGGTCAAAGTGGCTCCATGTCTGTGGCAGGCATAGGCGGAATGTCGAAGACCACAAAGGTAGAATTCGTTAATGTTAAAATTAGTGGCCGTCATAACTCAGATACCTTCGATTTAAGGAATGTCCGGGCTGTACCGAATTTAGGTATCGTTCCACAGTCTATTAAAATTGATGATATCCGGTCACTAGATTACATTTCAGATATTGCCGAGTTTTTGACTTATGACGACGCCCAACCCTTAGTTCTTATAGGTGTTGATAATTGGCACCTTTTATTGCCACACGAGGTGCGTCGTGGCGCTCGCGCTCAGCCTGTGGCCACTTTGACCTCTCTCGGTTGGGTTTTGTTTGGAAAAGTCTCATCAAATATATCACGCAATTGCTTTGTCAACCTTTGCTGCGACGTTTCCGTGGATAACTCACTTGATGCACAGCTGAAGGAGTATTTTCATATTGACTCCATTGGCATAGTTAGAAAACAGTTCATGTCGGAGAGCGACAAGCGTGCTGTGCAAATTTTGGACGAAACTACACGACGTCTCCCTTCGGGTAGGTTCGAAACCGGTTTGGTCTGGCGGTCGGATATCAAGAAGGTTCCTGATAGCCGACCCTTAGCCTTGTCTAGATTTCGTAGTTTGGAGAATAAGTTTAGCCGTGACCCTGAGTATGCTGCATCGTACAAGGGCATTATTCAGGCTACTTTGGATAAGGGTTACGCTGAATTGTGTTTAACACCCCCTAAGGGTACTGTAACCTGGTATTTGCCGCACTTTGGTGTGGTTCACCCTCAGAAGTTAAAGTTAAGGGTTGTGCACGATGCAGCTGCACAGGTCCACGGGGTGAGCTTGAATTCGCTGTTGCTTTCCGGACCTGACCTCTTGCAGCCGTTGCTGTCTCTTTTGATGCGTTTCCGGGAAGGACGCGTCGCTCTTAATGCCGATATTCGGGAAATGTTTCCGCAAACAAAAATTCGTGAGGAGGATCGTGATGCGCAAAGGTTTTTGTGGCGCGACGACCCTTCTCAACCGATTCGTGAGTACAGAATGTCATCAATGATTTTTGGTGCCACGTCAAGTCCATTCACAGCTCTCTATTTGAAAAATCGTAACGCTACAGAATACAGTAAATCGCATCCAGCTGCTGCTGCCGCCATCACGAATGATACCTATATGGACGATTATTTGGGTAGCGTCGATACACCTGACGAAGCAGCATGCTTGGCACGAGATATAGTTCATGTCCTATCCCAGGCCTCTCTAGAGATGCGAGACTGGGTGTCTAATTCCCAGCAGGCTCTATTATCAATTTCGCCTGAGTTGCGTCTCACAAATATGTCTTCGGTAGCCGTTCGTATTCTTGGCGTGAACTGGAACGTCAAAGATGACACTCTGTGTTTTTCAAGGGGTAGTTTAGGTGACCTACCCACAACTTTATCGAAACGGTCTGTATTGTCGTACTTGATGCGTGTATATGATCCGCTGGGTCTGCTCACACCTGTTATTATCCGGGGACGGTTACTGTTTCAGCAGACTTGGAGACTCGGTTTGGACTGGGACCAACAGCTTCCTGCCGCTTTAGCTCATAAGTGGACTTTATGGTACAATGAACTTTCCGCTTTATTTACATCTTCCATTCCTAGGCATTACTTGTCACATAAGACCGCGATTAATGTTGAGCTTCACGTTTTCGCCGACGCAAGCGAGGTTGCTTATGCTTGTGTCGCTTATTTTAGATTTGAGTGTACCGACGGAAAAGTGTTGCTCAGTCTCATTGGTGGTAAAGCACGACTTGCACCGATTAAACCCGTTACGATACCTCGATTAGAGCTTCAGGCAGCGCTCATGGCCGCGCGTTTTGCCCAATATATTGTCGAAGCTCATAGGCGAAAGCCTTCAAAATTATTCTTTTGGTCCGATAGCATGACGGTGCTTCGGTGGCTGCGTAGCGATGCCCGCTCATTCAAGCCTTTTGTCGCTCATCGGGTAGGCGAAATCGTAGAGCTGACGAATAGTTCCTGTTGGCGATACGTTCCGTCGGGCTTGAATGTGGCGGACGACGCTACGCGCACTGATCACGTTTTCCAAATTACTTCTCGATGGTTTTTGGGGCCATCGTTCTTGGCCCTACCTTTCGTCGAATGGCCGCAAGAACCATCGTCCCAACCGCCTCCAGTTCTCGAGGAGCTTAAACGAAGTGCCATGGCTCCATGCTTGGAAACGGTAGGGACTATTGTTTCGCGAGAACTACCTTCACCGGTGGTTGCGGACGCCGCTCGTTTTAGTCAGTGGCTTCGTTTATTGCGAGCTACGGCTCATGTTCTGGTATGTGCGGAACGGTTTAAGGCGTTTTTGGCATCATCCCGTCTAAATTCAAAATTCTGCGTAACTCCGCAACATCTTCTAAAGGCTGAGAGACATCTTCTTCTCCGTTCTCAGTTAGATTCTTTCGGTGACGATTATGCCCTTACACAGCGTGGCCAGACTTTGCCCAAATCCAGTCGCTTAAGAAAACTAGCGTTGTTTATAGCCGAGGACCGCCTGATGCGACTTTCTGGAAGGATTTCGATGATCGAGAACGCCCCTGTCGAAGTTAACCCAGTTGTGCTCGATGGCAAAAACAAGATTGTGGGGTTGCTTATTGCGTCTGTTCACCAGTTAATGGCCCATTCGAACAACGAGACCGTCGTTAATGAACTCCGCCAGAAGTATCATATCATTGGTCTCCGTCCGGCTGTGAAGAGAGTTGCAAACGATTGTTATTTGTGCAGAATTCGGAAGGCCCTTCCAACTACACCTCCGATTGGCGATGTACCATCCGAGCTTCTCGCCCACCTCGAGAAGCCCTTTACCCATGTAGGCTTGGATTACTTTGGCCCACTTCAAGTTTCCGTTGGCCGGCATAAGGAGAAGCGATATGTGGCTTTGTTTACTTGCCTCACAGTGCGAGCCGTTCATCTAGAGATTGTATCTAGTTTAAGCACTGATTCGGCCATCATGTGCCTTCGCCGCTTCATCGCTCGACGTGGAACGCCTACTACCATTTACTCCGACAACGGGACGGCTTTTGTTGGCGCCAGTCGTGAGCTGCAGAGACTGTTTGGGGAACCTGTGACGGAATTCGCGTGCAACAGGAGGATCGTCTGGAAATTCATACCACCTTCGGCTCCTTTTATGGGCGGTTGCTGGGAGAGACTGGTAAGAAGTGTCAAGACAGCCCTTTACGCAACCTTAAAAGAGCGCTCTCCTTGCGAGGAGATACTGAACACTCTTCTCCTGGAAGCCGAGGCGCTAGTGAACTCCCGACCACTGACTCATGTTTCTGTCGAGCCAGGTGCTGATGAAGCCATCACCCCAACGCACTTCATTTTGGGCACGTCGTCTCCTTACTCCATCCTCGCTAGGTCGGACGACGATGACTTGGTCCGTCGAATTAAATGGAGAAAAGGGCTACGTTTGGCGGATCATTTCTGGGCACGCTGGGTAAGGGAGTATTTACCGGAATTAAGGCCTCGACAGTCCGCGGTGGCTGCAAGAGCACCCGTATTTAAGATTGGCGATCCAGTCCTGATCGTGGATGGCAATTTGCCTCGTGGTGTTTGGCCTCGTGGTCGAGTGACCACTTTATTCCCCGGTCGCGATGGTATAATTCGTGTTGCTGAAGTTGCCACTAATTCGGGTACTCTTCGCAGGCCAACGCGGAAGCTAGTTTTGCTAGCTTAGCATCGTCACTTCCATTTCTTTTTCGTGTTGCCAGTTGCCACACGGGCGGCGACCATGTTGCCGATGCTAAGCTAGCAACCTCTTTTATAGATATTTATACTTTTTGATGATTATTGTTTTTTATACTTTTTAAATATTTTGTTTTTTGACATTTATATTACACTTCAATTTTACACGAAGACGAGAGAGTTTTATTTCCAAATAATTTTCCAGTTTTTACTTTCCCTTACTTTATCTTCACCAGTCTTTCTTCCATTATCGCTCATCTTCAACAAAGTTATTTATGAAAATAAAATTATACTTTTGCCGTGTGGTGACGCCAGAGTAGAATACAAATGTCACCACCCCAAATCTCTCCCGTGGGTGTCGTACAAGGCGACTAAGGATAAAACAGTAATGGATGTGAAATGGGCAGCAGCGTTCCTCTTGTACAACCTAGCAATGTACTGCGACTTTTGTGCCCGATATATGGCAAAAGGCTCGCCACCTATTACATGGGACCTAACATAGTTGGCGACACGTGGGTGCTAGTTCACCTCTGCCTACCCCTTCAGGGATATAGGCGTGATTTATGTATGTATGTATGTAAAATTATACTTATACTGAAATAAAATAGTTACATTTCTTGAGGTAGAGCGTGTATTTCATGGATCGCAAGTGTGTCACGTTGTTGGATATTAACCAAGCCATAAATGTTAAAACGCACTGTGCACAAATGTATGCGTCTTATTAATTATATACTTTTGCACAATGACCAGCAGATTATGAGTGACTTACCCCTGAATACAGAAACGCTACTCAAAGTTTGAGTCCTGCTTAACATTTAAGTATTTTCTAAATGGACATTTTACCATACAAATTCTGACAGGTATTGTCTACTTAATATAATATATAATATATAATATAAAATAATAAATAAGCAGTGCTCAACACTTGAGTAGCGTTTCTGTATTCAGGGGTTACACTCGCATGTATCCAATCCACTAGCCTAAGGTTAGTAGATTGTATTATGGATAGGTACTAGAGACGATGGAAAAATAATTACATGTAATTTTTTTATAATATAAAACACAAAAATATACACCACCATCACTCAGAAACAAATGTCTGTTTTCATCACAAACTTTTGCCCCTACCAGGATTCGAACCTGGACCGGGGCCATAGCTTGCATGCGATCTGAGCATTCGATCAAACCGCGGCCGTCAAGATTACAATATCTTGTCTTTTTTAGCCTCAAACTCCATTCGTCAACTCCAGTCGTAAATTTTCTTAGAAAAACCGTTTGTGGAATACGTCTTGCAGCTGTTATAATCGAAATGACATGGAAAATATACTCATATGCACACCGCTCCGTCTGGTAACGTAATCACCGTTGTAGGTATATATAGCTCACAAATAACAAAAATGTTATTTTACAACCGTTAAGTTTGTTTAATACTGACTTATTTAATAGTTACAGGCTAAATATATTAATTAATAACTACTATTTAACGTTATCCTCCCATCTACGTAAAGGAACAAACTGGATTGGACAGCGGATTAGTTGGAACATGAAAAGGATTGTACGGCCTCACTATAAAAGTAGACATCGCCACTTTTGTCGCTGTGTGAACTATAGCTTGTTAAATCATGCAATATGTTTATGAATCTAATACACCTTTCGGATGATTGATTTGGTTCTGTAAGGCCTGTCTTTATTTTCAAGGCAAAACCACATAAAATAACATTTACAGTAATAGGCAATATAGTCATACCCCCGAATACAGAAACGCTATTAAAAGTTTGAGTCCCGCTTAACATTTAAGTATTGTCAAAATTGACGTTTTCCATACAAATTCTGACAGGTAGTGTCCACTTAACTTTTTAAGCAGTCCCCTAAATTTAAGTAGCGTTTCTGTATTCGGGGGTTGATATTCTAATTTTAAATCTATGTATCAATCTGAAACTTAATTCAATGTTTTGTTGGAACACAGATTGATTGACGTTGAATTTGAAAACGGCGTATTTCCTCTTCGCTGACAATCCTTCGCTGACCGTCACCACGTCAGCATGACTTCAATAATCACCACTGTGTTCGTTGGATGCTAAGAGAGCACCGCGATGCCGGCCACCCAGGGTAGGGCCCTGTCAGGTGGTGGGCGGCGGCGGGGGCGCCGGGCCGGTGCGGGGGGGCAGGTAGTGCCAGTAGGGCGGCGCGTCGGCCGCCTGCGTCTGGCACGCGGCCGCCAGGCCTCGCCAGCTGAACCGGTAGGCGTATCGCTTGCCGTGCACCTACACGTCACATTTCATTATTATTTCGAAGTTTCGGGGCTTTTTGCGTCACTGCGACCTATGAAGAACTATTGTGACTAGCCCCAAGTAAGTCCTATTAAGGCCTTACATGAACTCCTTTAGCGGGGCACGTCACATACAGATTAAGGTCTTTGCCCACTAGACCGGCCATGAGCGGAGCGTATCCGCATTGGCAAAATATTCGACTCAAATTCAGTGCCGGTACGCTACGTTACGAAACCGTCTAGTGGGCATATAAATTGTATGAAAGAATTTTTATTTCATGTGTTACGGTAAAAATGGCATGGGTGTAGTGGGCAAATACCTTTACTCCTCAACTTCTTCTCCCTGCTTTTATCCTACTCTAACTAGGGTCGGCACAACATGTCTTCTTCTTCCACTATTCTTTATAGGACGTAAACACAACGTGAAATCCCCTCTTCAACATATCATCGTTCACACAATCCATCCACGCTTCTTTGGTCTTCCTCTCATTACGTAACATCTAGTTACGTAACATTCATCCCTTCTCAACACTGTCATCACGTGCCTGCACTACGCTAACTTGTTACTCCTCAATTTTATGATCATCGCCGCTACTTGCAAACTTCCTCTGACGTGCTCATTTTTAATCCTGTCATATCCATCATTACATTCTCATTTCCACTGCATGCATTTTTTTTAGTGAAACAAATACATTAACGTGCCCGATAGATGGCAAATAGGCTCGCCTTAGAATATTACATGGGACCTAACTTATATTGGCGAAACGTGGGTGTTAATTCACCTCTGCCGGACATTAGGCGTGATGTACGCTTCCTAGCGATCGCTACAGTTGACACCTGTAGACTTTCCAGGGTAGGCCACAAAGGTGGTTTTGGTCGTTGAAAGTCCGACATATCCCCTCAGGACGGCCTCGGGGTTGAAAGCAGGAGGTGGGGGGTTGCTCTCACTAATTCGGGCACAAAAAAATGTATGTACATACAGAGTGCTGGCGATTACCTTGGTCATGATGTTCTTGTCGTAGTAGTAGCGCAGCGCGCGCGACAGCTTGTCGTAGTTCATGTTGGGCTTCTGCTTGCGCCGGCCCCAGCGCCGGGCCACCTCGTCCGGGTCCGACAGCCGGAACTCGCCCTCGCCGGGCGGGCCCTGTTGGTGTATCCAACATTTTTATGTTGCCAATACTGTAATAGAATATTGGTTACTCCGTTTTTTAATATTCATAAGCTGGTAACCTCTGTGTGCCCATCTGTTGGAACGATTACAAGTCTAAAGTTGAAGTCCATCTTTCATTATTCGAACCACCCTACAATCATCATACATCATCATCCACCCACTCTTTCAGGACCTACGCACTGCTATTCTTGCAACCAAACCAACCTACTTCAACCAACACCACTACCAAGCCAAATAAGCAGGAAATGGACTTTGTTTGGTTACAATAAACTACAAAAATTATGAATGTTAGTAATGAAACTAATTAAATGTGTATCTTGTGTTTTCTGTTCTTTGTTTACTAATTCTTAAAGTTTTTTTATATGTTAGACAGGGCAGCTCATGCCCTTCATCTCGGGCCGAAGATGGTTGGAGCTTCACCTGGACCCTCAACCACAGAGGGGCTGGGCTATCTTATCACACATTGTAGGTACACTATAATGCATGCATTATATTATGGCGACAGATTTTGATAAGATGGTAGTAGCTAGCCAGGCGGACTTGAAAGAAGTCCTACCACCAACCAAACCGAGCACAAAATGTGTACCCCCTGGGGATCGAACCCGGGAGCTCGGAATCTTAATTCCGGTACGCGAACCACTAGACCACGGAGTCGGTTTGATGATTGGCGATCATGAAATAGCTTCTATTTATTGTCTCCACTGCTGGGGCACAAGCCTTCTCTATGGATGCCTAGCCAGGTGCGGATTTTGTTTATTTATTATTTCTCTGTTGCTTTGTAAACGTTATACAATGTCAACCGTATCACAATAGGCACTATAGTCCGACATCTTCGTGCGCGACTATCCTGCAGTATGAGACGGTGGCGGGGACGGGGCGCTCTGGATTTTAGCGGGGGTGGGTGATGCGGGGAGGAGCTAGTTTTCCCTCCTCCCTACACTGTGTCTAATTACAGGTGTAAGGCCCCTCACCTCCCAGCAGATGCCGGGTGCACCGGCGGTGAGCTCCTCCAGCAGGAACTGCCACAGCTGCACTTGGCCGCCGCCACTGCCGGCCGCACGGGCGCATGCGCTCAACGCAGCGTACGGGTCTGTATTGATAAACAAATTAGTGATTTAATGGACGCAGCATAAACTTTAATTCATCTGACACCTTAAAGCCCTTCACTGTTTAATGTCGCCATTAGTTGGTCTATAACTAATGGACTTTAAATGGAGCTGATAATGTTTTGTGCAACGTCTTTAATTTTGACAGTAAACATTAGCATTAATGTCTCTATAACTAATGACATTTTTAGGGAAAGCCTTTTGCAACCGGCTGTTATTGGACACAGCGTAAACATTAATTCATCTGCCACCCTTTGACTAGAAGGCCGTTAAGCCCAAAAATAACTTTCAGAGAAAATGTCATAAAAGTGAGAATCGTTCCAGCCAATAAATAACCCACTTCTAGCTTAGGGCCTGTTTCACAATCGACAAGTAAGTTCTAAGTAGCTTACTTCGCAGATCATTTGACAGTTGTAATATGAAATATATTATTCGATTTTAATTTTAACATTATATAAATGTTAGAAAAATTAGTACAAAGATTTTGGGGTTAGAAAAAGAATTTCGAAAAATTATGATCCCGCCTGAAGATCATAATTTTTCGAAATTCTTTTTCTAACCCCAAAATCTTTATGAAATATATGTCAATTGAACTGCAAAGTAAGCTACTTCGAACTTACTTGACGATTGTGAAACAGGCCATTAGTATATTTGGTGAATTGGGCAGCCAATGTATTTTTACACACATCAAGTCAAGAAATGTGGCTTAATCGCTTTAATAAGTGATGGAATTTTTAATTAAGAGTATGTCAACTACCTAGTACTTCCTGATAATTAAGTCTGGGACTATCTGTGATAGAGGAACAGTTCTAGATAGATAGTAAGATAATTATAGCAGTTTCACTTTGCATTAGAATACCAAAATGGTATTAGAATAAAAAAAATTCAACGGCTTTATAGTAACAGTTAAAGGACGGCAGGTATTGTGCTACGGCGTAGCATCTACGTCGTAGAAGACAAGAAAGCCAGGTAAAATTATAATATTTATTATTCCACTTATTGCAAATCCCTTAATAATAGGCAGCTTGATTCACTTCCCGTGCTTTTTCCTAAGTAAAACACCAATTATAAAACATGGACTAAATTTAGTCACATAGTTTAACACTGCTGCTGTCACTTCTATTTGCTGAATGAAAGACAGAGTTAGCATCTATTTTAAACCATGACTAACTTAAGTCCATGTTTTATAATAAGGTAAATTAATTTAATATTATCGTATAATTTATAATAAAACATGGACTAAATTTAGTCACATCGTTTAACACTGCTGCTGTCACTTCTATTTGCTGAATGAAAGACAGAGTTAGCATCTATTTTAAACCATGACTAACTTAAGTCCATGTTTTATAATAAGGTAAATTAATTTAATAAATAGGTAATGGTTAATTAATAAACATTTAGTGAGCAAACTCTAGCTTATATAACTGCATGGAATTTGTAAAAATACCCTACTGCTAAAAATTGTTTTGTTGCGTTGCGAGTTATAGGACATTATACTTCCACTTTTATCATGAAAAATTGTCAATACAAATATGAATTTTTTACCTAACTGGAACTACTACCGAGTATATTTACTTTAATCAATTTACACGAGTTGTTTTGTAATCATAATGTTTTGTACAAAATACTATTTCACTGATGGATGACCAATAATCTAATACTTTTCTTAGAAAAAATATTGCACTGTTAAAAAATTATAGGCATATTTTAATAAACTATCAGTTTTTTCGAAAGAGAGGGTCCCTGGTTCGAATGCTGGACATCGCAAAGCACAGTCCAAAACTCCGTTAGAATATAAAGATTTTGGTGGTTAGAAAAAGAATTTCGAAAAATTATGATCTTGAGGCGGGAATCGAACAACATAATTTTTCGAAATTCTTTTTCTAACCACCAATATCTTTGTACTAATTTTTCTAACATTTATATAATGTTAAAATTAAAATCGAATAATCCGTTAGAATATGCCTTATTATTAATTTCTGATAATGAAGGCGGGTGCAGCATGATGCAAACTACCTTGGTAGAGATGGTGTACCCGCCGATGCTCCCCGGGGCTCAGCCACAGCATCGCACACCGTACATCACCGTTATTAAATATATCACTTCACTATTACATCCCAATAATCATGAAATACGCGACCAACACTGATTTTAACAACATTATAGGTAAATATTAACTATTCAATTAAAGTAACATTAACGGCATCAATCAATTTGTAAATTAATACTTTATATGCAATTTATTTAATTTATGACTTTATTTTTGAAAATAGTTATAACAGGATTTTAGTATGCGGTGTTTATTTTTTACTAGCGTCCTTGTTGCCGGGGCTCGAAGTGTTTATAGTGTTGTGAAAAATAAAAGAAAGTTCAGTCGAAAGAGGATACGCGGGACACGGGCGGCCTGGGGGCTGGTCGCGGGCGAGTGCCGCGCCGCCCAACTAAGGCCTCCTTCCTCTTTGAGACTCATTTAGAGTTGACACTTGATACCTTTACCGCTCCATAACAGTGACATGGCACATTGTAACTCACTTATAAAATATTAGAGTAATTGAGGCCAGTAGTTTAACACTGGTAAATTTTATTTTATCTAACTAAACTTAAGAAATGTTTTTTAGGAAACATTGAAATGAAAATCAAAATTATAATGAGATATTTTTATACCTGTACTATTTAATAATTTTAACAAGAAAAAAAAACATGATTATTTTTAATTTAACATTAGATTTTCTTACTAAGATTAAAAATATTGGGTAAAACCAAAAATGTTCATCCCAATAAATTGGCTTGGGCTTGTTATTCTAAATACAAATATTAAATAATATTCGAAAATATTTTCACCAATATTTTGTTATGTAATATGTGTAAATATTTTAGCAAAATAATGTTGCTTTATCAAAAAAAATTACTTCTTTAAATATACCTATTTGAAAGGTTGCCAAAATGCAACGCGCAATGAAGTTCTAGTAAGAAACACAATCGGAAAAGCCATTTCCTCGGTGGATGAGAGAATATTATGGGTGTAGGGTGGATTACTGGCCGTCAGGCGGACACATGCTGAGAAGTCGACGTGGCGGCGTCCTCGGAAGGTTAATAAAAATTATGCTATGAGGGCTGAAGACAAACTTGGCATCATATACTATGTTTATGTGCGATATTTATCAGCTCTATTTCTCTAAAATAAACAATTAATCTGCTCTACAAATGCTACTAAACGTAGATACATAAATCATGCTTATATTCCCGAAGGGGTAGGCAGAGGTGAAATAACACCCACGTTTCACCAAATGTTAGGTCCCATGTATTTGTAGGTGCCTATACCAATAAATAGGTGGTGACCCTATTGCCATGTATCGGTCACGTAAAACACAGTATATTGGCTACGTGGTACAAGAGGAATACTGTTGATGCCTCTTACTCGTCGCTGTCTTTACACTAAGTAGTACGACACCCAGGAGAGAGACGGGGGTCGAGACAATTGTATTCTGTTCTGAACTTAAAAAGTAATTCCAAAAAAAAAGCCTTTTATTTCATATTATCATAACCGACACTTGGGTCACAAGTCCAGGCCCCTGGCTATCTTGACCGGAGCAGTCAATAGAATACTTAAGGTGTTCGTGTCGCCGTCTTTTGAGCCGCTCACTCCCGAGTTAAGGCGAGTCAATCCCGGAGACGGTTCGCGAGTGAAGCTGGCATTACGCCCCGGGGGCAGGGATCAGGGCGGGCGCGAAATTGCGGCGCTCAGCGGGAAGCCATGCATTATGCATGCGGCACGCGCCCGCCTCACTGCCGGATTACCGCTATTTATTTGACTGATGATTGGAAACTATCGCCCCTTTTCTTAATTGATTTACTCGCCACCTTTACTGTCTACCGAAGCACCATAATAATATCATTCTTATCATTGACCCAGAAACTGTACTAAATAAAAAAGGCTCTCTTTCTAAATTGCACCATTAAATGGTGCAATTTAGAAAGAGAGCAGAAGCCGGATAATAGATTGCGAAAGTCAAACTAGGTAGTAGGTAAGTAGGTTCTTTTTTCAATTTTTCTGGATATTTACTACGAATTTTTAAATATTACTAATAGTTATCTGATTTTTTTATAAAAAAAATATTGTGTACCATAATTATGTCAGACAACCGGCAGACAACACTCAAATAGGTAGATATTTATTTTTCTTGTTCATAATGTAGTTATTAATAAATATTCTAAAGTTGAAAATAGATAATTAACTTTTCACTTCTCATGCTCTGAAAGTGCTTATTTGTGCAGGATATAGGCTGCACAAAATCGAATTTTGTGCTCTAGAGCATTAACGTATCTACTCATAAATGTGTCTATATTAAGGCAAAGAAAATGAGCCATGCAGCCAAACACAATAAGAAATTATGAGATAGAATTTGTTATTTAAAATATTTACTTAAATTCATTTGCCCAATGTGTTTTTAAGACATAAAAGATATTAAAATGTTTGTCCAAGTATTTACGGTAAGTTATTAAATTAATTTACGAAAATTATTATTTCAAAATTAATTTAATACTTGGCTGTATAGGTCTGCAGCCCAAGCATAATATCAATGGGAAAAACAATTTCCTTCAGTATTCAAAACTGTACTAATTTTAATGTTATGATAAACTACTGTTTTATTTCCTCGCAATCGAAGTGAAAAGCAGAGTTTCTAACTCGTCCACAAAACCATTTTTATCCTCGACATTACTATCAGCCCTCGCCTTGAGCTCGGGCTGCTAAAAGTCTCGGACAAAAATGATTCGTTTTGTGCACTTGATGGAAAATCTACTATTAAATACAACTGAATTCCTTATTTCTACGAAGTGTTCGCTATCGCATTCCCTGGCGGGAGATGCCTGCCAGGGAGCAGAGAGAGGCCTGACCAATAGTCAGTGAAAATTGCCAGTGACAAGACAATGCCTCTAAAGGCGCAGACTTCGGCTCAGGCGTACGCAGTAGCTTATGCAGCGTATGCATCCTCAGGAGTCCCCATGGCTTAGTACCCGTAAGCAATGTGAAAACGACCAATTTCCCACGAGCTGTGAAAACACAGTCCTCAAAAATATACTTTTAAAACAAGATAATTGAATAATCGTAATATAGAGCCTGCCAGCAGACTCTATAAATTACCTCAACGCGCCGCCGCTTCTCGGAAGCGTGCGTGGGGCAAGAGATAAGCGGTGGCGGCTCCGTAGGCTAATAATAGCTCTTGTCTTTTTAAGTTATACGTGACCCATGCCGATTTCCGGTAAAACGATTTTCGATCATTTTGTTGGCTATAAGATAAAAATTAGTCTTAATAATATGTTACATTTCTAATATAGGCATGTATGATACTGGTTAGTTCGATAGTTTTACTAATATGTATTGGAAATCAAAGAAGAAGAGACCTACTTTTATGTAGATAACTTATTTACAATATTAAAAATTATAAAGATGATAAATAAATAATAAGTACAGTCAAACGCGTGTTTTAGAACACGAGTATTGTGACAGGGTATCAGTGATCAGTAAGGTGTGTATGCTTGGTGGAGGGACCAACGAAGCCCTGCTACTATTTATTGGTCACACCGCAACCTCATCACCACAGACGGGAATATTTGAAATTTGTAAACTTACGAATAGAATAGTAAATAACTGCCGCACTCAGAGACGTCAATTAACTTTAAGGAGTATTTAATGTCAAAAAATTTCATTCAAATCTAGACCATAGACCCGGCAAGAATAGCGACTAGTTTTGAATTGTCATTTTTTGACGTTAAGTACTCATTAACGTTATTTGACGTCTCTGAGTGCGGCAGTAAGTATCATTAAATTCATAATGTACCTATTACCGTAGACTTTAGTGCGAAGCATCACGTGATGCGAGAGTACCAGTAGTTTAAATGAGTTGCAGTTAAATTTCTTCATTAATAGTATTAGTAATCTAATAAACAAAAAATACTAAAAAAATCATGTTCAAAATCATTTTCATTAGTCATTCTTACATGCTTTCAGTCAGTCTGCAGCTTATGGGAAAATATTCGGTGTAGTGGGTTTTTCTTTCAATTCAATAAAAAATATGAATTTTCACATAGTAAATATATTAAACATAAAAAAATTAATTTCCAATCTAGGATCACTTGCCAATGTAATCAGTTGAACTTAAGTCGCCTCCGCTTCTCACTTAGGGCATCCTGGGAGGTACGAAGGAGTACCGTAGGAGGGGCATCGGTTGGGAGGGGCGCATTTAGCCACTCCTTTCGCAATCATCGTCACTCCACCAGATACCATCTCATCTTCAAGATATTGTCCACTCAGGCTGGTATCGCGCTCATCTATCTCAATGGAGTACTTCGGAAAATCCTGGAAAACATTCGCAGATGCCAAATGTATGAGTACGAGGCCATCGCTTTCAAGCATGACCAGAGTAGAAATCGATTGGTTACAGACACCTTTTTCATATTTTTTGTAAGCTGCCGGGTTTCTTCAGATAGAAGTTTTCTCTAAAAATCCTAAAAATTATGTTCTTGTTCGGGACCTCGTCAGGACATGACTTTTTGGTATTTTTCCTGATGTATCTTCTATTCTTCTTCTTTATAATATTTGTAACATTTAAGTAACGTTGAAATAAAATTAATTGATTTTAAAACTTTGTATTCATTTTGGCTACAAGCAATCAAACGCATTTCTACATTGCCCGATATATAATATTGTATTAAATACATAAATCACGCCTGTTTATACCCGAAAGGGTAAGTGGAGGTGTATTACCTCACATACATGCCTTGTATTAATCTAAATGGTAGATACTTTTATGACGGGTTTTGATATCCATCACATAATTATAGTCACCCATGATAAGACTTACGGTCATTTAATTTCATTTGGTACATATTTTGGCCGTGTGGTGACGGCAGAGAAGAATACAATTGTCACCACCCCAAGGCTCTCCCGTGGGTGTCGTACAAGGCGACTAAGGATAAATCAGTGATGAGGAATGGGCAGCAGCGTTCCTCTTATACCATCTAGCTATGTACCTTCTGCGACTTTTGAGCCCGATAAATGGCAATAGGCTCGCCACCTATTACATGGGACCTAACATAACTGGCGAAACGTGGGTGCTAGTTCACCTCTGCCTACCCCTCCGGGATATAGGCGTGATTTATGTATGTATGTATGTATGTACATATTTTATGTCACTTCATAAATCCTTGTTGTTAACTTTGCAAATATATTCAAAACTTATTTTTATAAGGAGTCACCTTCACAACAGGCTTTGAGTTTATGTTTATTTTCATATTAACCTATTAAAAGCCTGGCGGTCAGTATTGCCATAAATTGTATTGTCAAATAAGCATTAAATAGAAGTTAGTTTTCCTAGTATACAAACATATGTGCTTGCATATTGTCATCATCACAATTATATTTTTACATAAAGTCATGCCAGTAGATTCTGAAAGCAGCAAGCAGAGGCGTGAGGATTACATTAAATACGTCTTGAGAAAAGGTTGGTAAGATAATTATAATGAGTGGTCTTGAAGTAATGTGTAAGAATATAAAGGTAGAGCTCACTATCTACTATGTATTTACATATTTAGAAAAAAATATAGAGTAGAGAAAATAATATTTAACATATTCCTTAAATCGACGAAAAACTAATTTATTAGCATTCACAATGATTGTTAGATGTTTAAAAATAAGATATTAAAACGTCAATTTTCAATAAATAATACTCTTTGCAGTTAATTAACTTTTCAGTTTTCCAGGATTTTCGAAAAGAGAGAGAGAAAAGAGAATAAGATAATATAGGTATTTAAAAAATTGTTTATTGCACCCTAAAGGATTTTTACGAATACTTAATTGCTTTCTAGCAAGTGACTTGGAAGTAAATTGCTCAGAGAAAACACAAACTGCTCAGAGCCTGCCTTTGGTATTATAGATGCAATAAGTACTCTAGTTTAATGTATGCTATAACGAGCTAATGTCCTGAAAGCGTGCCTGTTCACACGGTGCGAGCCAGGTCCGCATTCTTAGCGCGTGAGTCACCGCCCGCGGCAGGCCGCCGAGGCGGGCGGACAGGGAATGTGAAAGCGAGGAATCCGGTCCCTCCAGGACAGGTGCCCACCGGAACAGGCTTCGCTGTCACGTAACTACCCATCTACGTTCAATTGATGGCACAAGCAATTCATAGCGCTCGTCTATAAAAAGATAAAATTCTTACTTAGATTCGCATGGATCTGAGTGGTGGTGTGGTGGGCTATGGCTATATGATTTTCATGAAAAATAAGGCCACTAGAAACAGGAAATACGGCTAAATGTGATATTATCAAATAATATAGACCTCACATCCCTATAAAAGAATAAGCATAATATATAATGCCGAGCTGAGCGCTCACAATTTTAGGAATAAAATAGATGAAAAATTATCTAAAGGAAGTTAATCAATGAGCAAAAACCGGCCCTAAGGATCAGATCTATTGTGTTCTAAAAAATTTTTCTCTCTGCATAATTTAGCACAGAATAATCTTTAATGAAATAAATATGAAATAGGGTAAAGGCACCAAAGAGTACGCAATGCGTTTGGTACTTTTATTTTTCTTGAAATGGCATCACAGCTGCCATCTATCAGTGAGACAAGTAATGAGAAAGTGTTGGACAACAACTCGCATCGCCAAGGTTTTTATTTCGAATGACATAGCTAAAAATTGATTTTCGAAGTGTTTGATAATAATTTTTCTGATAGACTAGAAACTTGTGTTCCAAAATTTGTTTTTAAACAGAGATTTTGCCGCCATTACACTTGCTATCGAAAATTTCGAGGTTTTTATCCAAAAGCACTCATTAGGTAAGAGTACGCACCAAAGAATACGCACGCGTACTCATATCTTGTATGAAGCATAAATTAGACAACTTATTTTTGTTTAATATTAACACAGCTTTCTTATGTTTTATGAGTTGTACTCATGAACTCATCTGAAACATTAGGTTTTCAAGCCGTAGAAGAACGTACTAAAACAATAGCCAAGTTCTTGAATCAAAGTTTAAAAAATACTCTTGATGTTAATCAAAATCTATCTTTAAATGAGCCAACTCTGTCAACATCAGGCGATCCTTAAATTGTACCTGTGAGCCAGCACCGTCTACGTCATATTTTAAACCTTCTGATATTCGACTTCTGCCAAATCAGCTCATAAGTCAAAGAGAACCGAAAAGTGGAAGAAATCCGTAATTTTAACAGGCACATCCTCTAAGAATCAACTTTAAGTAGAGAAACAGAAAGCAGACAGATAAAAATAAGAAAACAGCAGATAAGAGAAAAAAAAACATGCAAACAAGACTTCTGGAAATAATCCATGATGAATACAGAACAGTCGAGAAATAATAAGCTGTCCACTTTGTGCTGAAATTTATGTTGAACCTCCAGAAGAAGATTGGATCCAGTGTAACCAGTATACACTACCGCTTGGTGGGATGTGGGTCTTCACCTGTGATCTTTACCAGGCCTGATGGCTTCACTTCGCTCTCTTGCGCACTCTTAGCTTGATGTAAGGTTGTAAACGCGTAGTCTTAGCAACACAGCACCCTAAGAGTGCGCAAGTGACGAGTCTTAAGTTTAAGGCTTCATTATAGAATTTGAGACCGTTTCATAAGATTTTTGTGTAGAATTTGTTCTTCAATGACCAAACCTTAAGTTAAACGAAAAATACAAAGTGTAATGATTAAGTTGATTTTTTTTTTTAAAAGTTTAAAAAGTGCGCACTCGTTGGTAGGGTACTCTCTACCCTACTCATGTTTGCAACGTCAAATGTTTTTCAGCAGAATAGACAGTTGGTAAAACGTGCTCCTTGTATTGCGTTCTCGTTAATAACGTACGTCATTTTTATGTGGCGAGGTGCTAATGATTCTGAAACACAGATACTTCTGACTCGTTCTACTTTAGCAAAACGACTAACATTTATTTTATTGCAATTGAACATAATAAAACTGAGCAAAAGTATGCGCGCTGAGGCGGGTCGCGCCGGCCGCCATTGGCCACCCGCTGCCGACACCCACCCACCACACACACGGCTTAGACATCTATTTTCGGCTATATTCTCAGAAATACAATATTGTATCCATGTAACTGAGTCATTACATAAGGCCAGCATGTGACCTGCGCGGGCGCCTCATAAGTGCAAGTTGCTTGGAACCATTTATATTTAACCATTTAGCTGTCGAGATAATTTTGTCTGTCTGTTAAATTCATTAGGCAGAGACAGCGTTTACATTACAAATATGAAATTCATGGGCAGAAATGTTGGTGCAATATAAACAATGAGAAATATGCAAAGAGAAAAAAGTATTCAAATAAAACTAATGATCTCATATAAGTAATTCAAATTTATAGTTCTTTATTCTTATTTGATTTTGCGCCTGTGTAACTTTTATTGTAGTAGGTAGTTCATATTTTAACATCGAATACTCTTAATCTGGAATTATCCAGAAGAAAACTATTATAAAATTTTGATAGCCGCCGAGATTGACTAATAATAAATAACAATTTTTTGATACGTAGGTATACATGTCTATTTCGTTTTATTTAGCTTAAATGGACAGGCCTCATAGTGAATGAGTGGATAGATTCGTGCCCGCTTGGACCGCTCATACAAAGGGGAAGGTACCTACAACGAATATGTTGCCTAAAACAGGTATCTGCCGTATAATATACAACTGCATTACAATTACATACAGCCAAGGAGACAGCTGGGAGTTTCAAAGTACACGTGTCCTATCAGGAAGCAGTCAATAAGCTGACAGGAATGCTGTCTAAAAAGTGACCGCTTTAGACAGCATGTCCGTTCCAGGTCACCTTCCCCTATTAACTGGACGAACCCAAATTGAAGCGCCGGCGCAGACGCCGTCCGTCGCACGCCATTCTTAGAACACCAGCATCAATTTTCCTGTTCTATACTTAGGTACTGTCACTCGGATATTACAGAAGTGATTACTGGGAATATACGAGAGCAATTAAGTCTCAATTTGGAGGTGTTATTAGAATATTTATCATAAAGTTACATTATTTATAAAGATAAAAAGGAACTGTTTGGCTTGCTATGAACATGTTAGGAGCAAAAACGAATTAACCATGTCACTAAAAAAGTAATGAATATTGAGGAATGGAGAGGAAGAAGAGTTTGATGGATTGCCTGAAAAATTAATATGAATGTGAACGGAGTTAAAGATGTTAAGGAAGAAAAAAGTTACTGGGCCGACTCCAAATGAAATGTGGTAAGGGCAAGACAAAAGATGAAAAAAATATTACAATCACAAGGATTTACCTAGTCAAGTGGACAATCTATTCGAATGAACAGAATATAAATGTCATTTATTGACAGGTCCTCTTACATTTGACACGACGTTCGCCAAGTTGTTTTCTTTGTAATACGTCAGTTTCATACATTTGCATTTAATTCATTAGAGATGAGCCACTTGTCTAGAGAGGCTCGGGTTGCAAAAGACACTGATTGGATTATCCCGTATCGGCACAAAAATTTTGAAATAGTAACATTTTTTTGTGCTCGATAGATAGCAATAAGCTCGCCAACTATTGGTATGTGACCTAGTTTAATTGGCGAAAAGTGGGTGGTTAATTCACCTCTGCCTAACTCTTTGAGGATATAGGCGTGATTTATGTAGGTATGTAACATTTTTTTATCAATTAAATAGCATACGAGCGTGTGTCGAGCTCGCGAAAGCCATGGTTACATCCACAGAATCGTGATATCACCGTTGGTGGTTGGATGTGACGCGGCGGGGCGCATTTGCAAGTCAATGCGGAGAGGGGCCCGCGGCGCCCTCGCGGGATCGGGCGGATGGCTTACGGGGATTAGCGCGGCTGCCACACTTCACCGGGATTGCAGATTCAATTTAACTCTGTCGGTACAATATATTTACTCTGAGGTTTTAATTTAAAGTTAGTTTTGTGTTGTTAGTTTTGTGTTTTTTTTTCTTCAAGATTTTCACAAAGAAAAAAAGTTAGGTTAGAAACATTTTAACAATACTTTCATTTCTTTGTAGTATTATTTGTAAAATGTATATACCCTATGTGCAATTAAAAAAATCGAATAAGATTTTCTACAATCTGAGGTAAAAAATACCCTCATAAATAATAGATCGTTATTTCAGCCTAAAGAGAAGTTTACTGTTGGGCTATATAATACAAAAATTGAACAAAATAAATAGTTGAAAAGTACGGAATCTGTGTGAAATATTTCCGGGTTCCGCTGCAATACAATGAGTGAAAACACGCGGGGCAAACTAATAAACAGTATATTACATCTTAACACGTTTTCTGTACAATTTTCCGACATATTTATCTTATCGGCGATAACAAAACTATCTCGATATAGTAGTAAAACCAGGGGGCCTACCGCCTAACTCAATTGCCGATGATAGCAATATTGCAATGCACTGCTTTCGGCTATAGCAGCCATCCTGATTTTTTAGACGGCACGGATTTTGTGCCAAATTCATACAAAATCATTCGGTGATCATTCGTTCAAAGCTATAGCTAATAGTTTAGGTACATTTGGTGCGAAATGACAGCATGACGTCATAAACTATAGCTTTTTCTTTAGCAATCGAGTTAGGCGGTAGGCCCCCTGGATCACCGCTTCCCATTGTCATCACCTAAAAATATACTTAGTCGCTTGTCGACACCCGTGGGAGAGTTCAGGGGTGATGACAATTGTATTCTGCCGCCGTCGTCACCACACGGCACTATTTATTTCAGGTGATTAATGTCATATAACGAGAAAAATAATAAGTTTTGACGTGGAAGGACCCAGAACAAGAGAAGAAGAAGCAGTGAAGAAGGGTAAAGGGAGCGATGAAAAATGGGCAACAGAACAGCGGTTCTCTTGTATCGCCTAGCAATATACTGCGATTTATGTGCCCGTTAGATGGCAAAAGGCTCGCATCCTAATACATGGGACTGAACATAATTGGCGAAACGTGGGTGTGTTAATTCACCCCAGCCAATCTTTCAGGGACAATTTTACAAGGCGTAATTGGTGTGTATGTAATCACAAAACATAATATCATAACATAACAACATCTCATAATAACAATCGATCTGCTTTAATAACAATCATCGTTTTATTAGAAACTTGCGCCTGAGCACTCATTCGCGTCCACTCGGCTCCGGCCCTTTATTTATCAGTGATTTATGATATTCCGATAAAGTGTTAATAGTTAATCGACCGTATTTCGCTGAAGGTGCACTTCTCGGAATGAGAACCTCCAACGCAGACCTTTGGCCACACCACAGCTAGCGGGCGGCACGACCTCAAACCAGCCCATCTCGAGTGTAGAATATAATATTATTAATAATATTTAATTTCGTAAACTCACGCTTTGCGTCTAGCCCTAGCCTAAAGTATAGCATCGCTTTATGGATATTCGTTTTTTTTTGGCCAAAATATAATACTACTTACACACACACGGGTTTTGTTAATGTTATTTTTTTGTTATAATTGATACTCTTCTTCTTCTTCTCCCTGCCCTTATCCTACGCTAAGTAGGGTCGGCACAACATGTCTTCTTCTTCCACTCTCTTCTATTAGACGTGAGCTCAGCATGTATTTCCCATATCAGCTTTCACACAATCCATCCATCGTTTCTTCGGTCTTCCTCTCATTCTAGGTCCATGCACATTATAGTGTTATAATTGATACTACGAAGTGATTTTCTTGAAAAAATAGTATGTTCAGTATAATGATTTCAAAATTGGAAGGCTTGCAAGATCAAATAAAATATTTTAAAGCCCATCCCAGCAGTGAGATCTTATACAGGCTAATAAAAAATTAAATTAATAACTTTGTCAGAACTCTGCTTCAATTCACTCCTGCCTCTAATTTAATGTACCTACCGAATTAAAATTTTAAAAAAATCATTTACTTTGATAATAATTGCAATTACCGATGAACTTCGACCTTAAGGTAGAGCACATTGGAGGCCAAACGTTGTATTACACATTCACCATTTAGTGTATTGAATTCCTCAGAAATAGCGGTCAGGTCAGGTCCAGCAACTTCCTCGCTAGGCAGCCTTTCCGCTACAGGCCAGCAAGCTGTGACAAGTAGCGTCTCCCACGAGGCTTCATCTGTTCGTCGGCGCGTCACACACAAGTGAGAGGCGCTGCGCCGGCGCCACGGCCAACGGTCTATTTGCAAACGCACCTCCAAACGAAAACAAGCCCTATTACTCACGCAGCACGGCTCCTGCCTAGAAGAAGACGCCTCACATTTTTTAAGACATGTTTTATTGAGTCAACTCGATGCGGAACCTGTGATTCACTGTTTCCGAGTAAATATTGAATCATTTCCGCAATAACAATTTAACTATTTGGGTTTAAACCAGCTTTGTGCAGACGAATCACCAGTTTAAAGATCTTGTGCAAGTGCTCCTCAGTTGAGAGGTGCAATAGTGTCATGCGTGACTCATGTCGGATTTGAAAGTTTTCTGACTAGTAGTTAAATTAAAAATTCCCAGTCTCCAAATCCGTATTGAGTAAGCACTTTTAAAAACAACTTCAATGCATCATAGATTTACGTAATGATGTTGAAACTAAATTGGGCTACGATTCAAAAATAACTAGTAATAGTAATAATAATGAAGAGCTTTAAAGGATCTAACTCAGCATATAAGGAAGGCCCGTGCCCCCGCAGTGGGGACGATAAAAGGCTGGTGACGATGATAGGTTAGGGGTGGGCTGATTGTTAGACGGGGAGATATGGGTGAACTTATGTTAGACCCCTTGTATACCTAATAAGGTGATCCTATTACATTCTGTCCTAACGGTCTTTAGTTTAGTTGATTTAGAATCACGTGATCAATATTTTCTATAAATAGCTTAATATTGTGAGAAATTATGTCTATTAGGAGTCGGTAACAAAAACATGTTAGCGGAAGTGTCCGTAACGCGCGCGGACAAGATTGTATATTATTCATCTCGATGCCGGAGATGAGTCATCGCACGTATTCGTATCAGAGATACTGGCGGGCTTAGTGATTTGTTCGCCGCTGTTATCAGCGTCAATTATCTTTTACCTACTGTAATATGTTCTATCCCTATGATAAGTTTATTGACCTCCGCATTCGATGTAATCCATTTCCTTCCGTTGTTGTTTAACGAATCAAATAGACTGAAACTACGTAATGTGCAAAGGAAATCTACGTCATGTTATCTTGATAGCAACGTCACATGGTATCTTGATAGCATTATACATAATATATTAACCTACATATACCTATTTTAGGTGGAAAATCAAATAAATTACAATTGGCAGGACTTATTTTAACGTATTTTTCGCTCCAATTTATGTATTTTATTATTAATATTATTTGCGTAAAGACACACAGCGGCGGTTTAAAACAAGTTATTCTGTGAAAATTATGAAGGATTACGAGACGAAAACTCTAAGCGTACCATGGATTCACCGTGCGGGTTCATAGCGTGGCATAGAGGGAGGTCAGTGGCAGTGGCAGCGCTTGGGACTTGGGATCTAAGACATACATAACAATCCCGTGCCCAAGAGTAGATTCATAGTATCAATTCTTTGCAACAGGCACTAATAGCATGGGGGACTATACATATTTACATCTGTGTCCGTGCTTCAGAACGCATATCAAGCCGTTAGGTCGGACTGCATCTGCAGTCAGCTGCGTTGCTGACACCGTGCATGATTCGTGTTACATATTCTCCCTATAGTTTTCAGCCAAAGGAAAGGGCTATTCCCCAACAGAGGGATCGTGGGTGTTCTACCCCTTCGGAGATATAGGCGTGAATTATGTATGTATGTTATGTTATAATATGTATAATGTTATTATAAATAACTGTTCCGGCTCTTCTGCAAACATGAATTATCTGAGAGATGTCCGCTGTTATGTCTGCTATTGTATATTGGGCGCTGGGTTCAAAGACGAATTTGTTATAGTAACCGAGCTAGATAGGCGTGACACACAGCGTCCGCGAATATTCCAAATATTTGGGATGAGCCGCGCTCGTGATGAGGCGAGATTCCTCGCATTGTTGGCGACCTGCGCTCCCTGATTCACTGTTGTTCGCTACTAGCATCATTTTTACGCAGTGAATAGGTCGCTATGTCGATTTGTCATTAGCATAGATATTTACTGTTTTACCAAACCAAATTACATGTTACACTTGATTGAAAATGAATAATTGTAAATAACATGAGTCTAGTTGAGATAAATGTTAAAAACATGTCAGTGTCGTTATAGAATAAATATAGAGTGATATTTAATGAAAGTGATAGATACTTAGAATAGTTTTTGGAAAATTTCAAGTTAAATTATTAGTAAATAAAAGTAAAAATCAAAGAAAAAAAAATACTATTATGAATCTACACATACATGAATTTGCAAGAAACCTATTCACTGATATATGATTTTATTTACTCCACGTGACGAGCTATTGTTGATAAACTAAGTACCTATGATAATTAAATTTTAAAAAACCGATCTACATATTTCTGAGCACAATTTTCTTTGTAAAAGTTTTTCAAACATTTATATAATGTTCAAATCAAAAATAATAATTAAAATCAATTAAAGTTACACCTTTTCTGATTTTGCGCACAGTGTAAATGGTGACCCTTCCGGGTCGGGGCAGGCCGCAGTCCGCACATTGCGTTACGCCGGTGCAGTTAACCTTGGACGTTCCATCGCGGCGTTTCCCCGCTTTTAGGGGTTTCGCCTCAATTTTGCCGTCCCGCGGGAACTTACTTATGATAATTAAATCGTTTAGATTAATGGATAGTGACTCTCTTATCTAAATAATTGTGATAAAATACCATTAACTTCAAAGGATAGACCCAGTATTTAATTGTATTATTATTGATATAAGAAATACAACGTGTGTTTTGGTAGTAGGTACGATAGGTTAGCCCTTAGATATTTGCAGTCATGTTTATGTATTTTAAAAAATATATATTAAAATATTCTAAACTTATAAATACATAAATTACCATAGAACAATTTTTCGTACGTATTTTGAAATACTTAATTATGTATTCTACACGTGAAAGATGCGTGGCGCTGTGATATCGGCAAGTATAAGTCTTATTGTAAAGTGTTTTGGAGCATTGCGATCTCTATTTAAATGTTCGATTGGTTTTCCTTGTGCGCAGTTATTAAATGAGTCTGCCGCTGCGTAAAAAGTAAAAATGCTTGCATTCCTTGGTGTCCCAGGCAGCGGGCACATAGTCGTCAGTGCATTCAACTTGGCCCACTTAGTTCACGACCTTCTATCCAAAGAAACGAGCCTGTGACGCCGTAGCCTATGAGGTGGATTTTTACTTTTTTTATTTTTTTATTTTAACTTTTTATAAATGTTAGAAAAATCATATTAATCACAAATAAAAATGGGGTAGAAAACTAAGAAAAATTATTTATTTTAGCTAAAAATCATTCAAGATTTAGTTAGAAATGTTCATATAGATTTATCTAAGGCAAATCATAGTAAAATTTTTAATTTTTTCAAAATTACGAAATGAATGAATATACAACTAATAAAAAATCAGGTTAGATTTTTATAAAATAATTTACTGTTTATTTTATTTATTTATAATTAATAATAGAAGCAATATTAATAATGCAAGCCCCTGCTATAGTCACTGCGACATGCTCCATAATCACTTGTAAGATAATTTTTTTATCACTTATCAGTCGGGTTTGGTGACTATGTAGCAGTTTCTAACTATGGGTCACGACTTACTTAATCGCGAGTATAATTTTTTTAACTTTCTAACCTCGGACCTCGTAATCTAGACTATTATGAAATCAAATAAAGTGTTTTCAACCTGTGTCAAAATCAAAACCATTGGAGGCCAGTGGATGTAATGGATGTCCGTTTCTTTACTCATGTGGTAACGCTACGTTCCGCGAACTCTAGTCATTACTATGAGTCAGTACCCGTGAATGGGATTCGGCCGCGGGCGCGGTGACTCACGCGCCTCGTTCATTCATGTCTTTTGGCGCGCTTTCTACCGAGGGTCAAGCTTACGGCGGATGAATGGCGTGCGAATCACTAGTCTTCAACATGGATGTCGTAATAGGACATAAATACTGACCCTGCTAACGTTGTTTTGCCCTATAACCAAGGGGTATAAAAAATACATACATACGTAAATCACGCCCCGAAGGGGTAGGCAGAGGTGAACTAGCACTCACGTTTCGCCAATTATGTTAGGTTCCATGGCGAGCCTATTGCCATTTATAGGGTACAAAAGTCGTAGTACATTGCTATTGCTAGGTGGTATATGAGGAACGCTGCTGCCCATTCCTCATAATTGATTTATCCTTAGTCGCCTTGTACGACACCCACGGGAGAGATTTGGGGTGGTGACAATTGCATTCTACTCTGCCGTCACCACCATAAAAAATAGACACAAAAAAATCATAAAAATCGGTCAAACCGTTTCGGGGGAGTTTAACAACAAACACTATGACACGTTATATATTAGATTATATAAATGCAGTAATCGACCCTGGTAATAGACGCTAGGCCGGGAAAGCGCTAGGACGAAGAAGAAGTTTATAAATACATACATACATAAATCACGCCTATATCCCCGGAGGGGTAGGCAGAGGTGAACTAGCACCCACGTTTTGCCAATTATGTTAGGTCCCATGTAATAGGTGGCGAGCCTATTGCCATTTATCGGACACAAAAGTCGCAGTACCTTGCTAGGTGGTATAAGAGAAACGCTGCTGCCCATTCCTCATCACTGTTATCCTTAGTCGCCTTGTAAGACACCGACGGGAGAGATTTGGGGTGGTGACAATTGTATACTACTCTGCCGTCACCACACGGCTAATATAGTTTATAAATAGCATCTATTTATTGCTATTTATAAGATTTGCATTACAATGATTAGTTATTATTAGTAGGTAATTTTCCGATTTACATTTGTAATATTATGGTCAAGACAAGACCTTTAAATTCAAAAATAATTTTGTAATGATATTTTAATCAAATAAACTATTTCACTGTAAACATAATCTCAGATAAAATTCATCAGTGTTTGACAAGCATGTAGTAAGTAATGATGACGTTCAGTTAAGAGTTGTGCTAACGGTGAAGATAATGATCGATGTTCGTTAATTAACATCAGATTAAATAAAAGAAGAGCGGCTTTGGTGGCGATTCGCCGATATCCAGCCAAATTAGATGCATTTCCTAACTTGTACTAAACAACTAGAATTTACCTGATACTATTTTCGTTAATGAGTACTTAATGTCAAAAATGACCATTCAAAACTAGTCGCTATTCTTGCCGGGTCTATGGCTTGGATTTTTTTTTTTATATATATATTAAGTACTCATTAAAGTTCTTTGATGTCTCTGAGTGCAGCAGTAAGCCCATTAAGGTACACGAAGCAACAAAAGACGAAACTCACACTGGTCGCTGGGCGTGGAAGGCGCGGGCTCGGCCTGGTGCTCGGGCAGCGGCGGCGGCGGCGGCTGCCCGCGTGCTGTGGCGTGCGCGTGCGCAAGGAACGCGTGAAATATACGCGCCGACTGCTCGTCCCCTTCGCACACCTAAAATTATTATATTACAATTAAAATGAAAAATGCATGCATTACGGCCGCCTTGGTTGAATGCGCAGATTGCTGGGTATTGGCCAAGAGGTCCCGGGTTCGAATCCTGGTAGGGGCAAACTTTGTGATGACCACAAATGTTTGTTCCCGAGTCATGGTTGTGTAAATGTTTATGTAGTATATTTTCAACATTTATGTACATAATTATATTAAAAATATGTCCGTCATCTAGTATCCATAACACAAGTGCTTAGGCTACTTACTTTGGGCCAGATGATAGGTGTGAGTGTAAAAATATTTATTTATTTATTTATTACCTTTAGGATTTAAATAAAAAATGCACCACTTTGTTCCACTTTATGGATATAATAGACAACGGAAAGTGTGCAAGTGCCTGCCATCGGCGTTTGGAACGTAAACTTAACGCAACGGTAGGTATGTAATTTAATTTATACCAACAAAAACAGTTTCTATTTGCTACAAACCTTTAATTTTAATAAAATATATCCACAGCATGCGTTTTGAATTTGAATAAAATAATCTAATGATGATTTACTTTGCAGTTTGTGAAAATTAAGTCAGTACTGCTACAAAGTTAATGGGGTTTAAGTATTGCTAATGAGATTGGCTGTAGGTTTGTATAAAATACGTCCGAATCTGTAATATGTTTGTAAAGAGCGTTTTCTATTTGTGTGTCATGTTTAATGTGGAATGGGATTGGAGTTTAGAGGAGAAGAAGACCAAAGAAGATATGATAGCGTGAGGAATGGATGAGAAATTAGTGAACGATAGAGAGGAGTGCCCCGTGCGATGACGGCAGAACAGAATCAATTGTCACCACCAGCCCCCATTTCTCCCGCGGGTGTCGTACAAGGCGACCAACGGTAAACACAGCGATTAGTAATGGGCAGCAGCATTCCTCTTAAATATCATCTAGCAATATACATGGGACCTAACTTAACTGGCGAAAAGTGGGTGTTTTATTCACTTCTACAATACCCCATCTGGGATATCGTAGGCGTGATTTATCTATACCTATGTATGTGTAGAGAGAAGTGGAGAAAGAAAACATCCCTCTCTAATCTCGATAAGGGGAGGAAGTTGAAAGTGCCAGAATGTTGTTTGTTTCAAATAGAAGATTCTTTAGAAGTCTTGTGTGTTGAAGCATGTTAGTGTGAGTAGCAATGAATGCGGTCACCTGCACCCAGTTGGCGGTGGAGAGCGCGAGCAGCGAGCGGCCGCAGGGCGGCAGCAGGTGCGCGCGCGGCGCCCGCACGCGGAACGTGCGCGCGGCCCAGCGCATCCAGCGCCGCACGTCGCGCTCCTGCCACTGCTCGGGGTCTGCTCGCACAACGGCACAGGTACAGCACGATACCACACAGATACAGCACAGCGATTGCCACTTACTCACAAACAGTGCCGTAAATAGAGTCCACCATAGGTGCCTGCGCACCGGTGGCCACAATAGGGTCACCGGTGCCCAGGCACAGGGCGTATATTCTGGGGGCGCGAGAATGGCCAGACCAAGAAGGACTAGGCATAGGCGAAGGGTCCAAAATGCTATTTACGGCACTGCTCACAAACTACTTTTCGAATAATAGATACAGAGGGATTAGCCAAGTGGCTTATCTATTCGCATAGAAAACAAAAGTATGAAACTAACGTATTGTTTTCTCTGCAACACATCAGTTTCATACATTTTGTATTCTATGCGTTCGATAGATTGGCCATTTTATAGCTAGGGAGGCAGCACATATACAGCACTGAGGACGCCACTTCCTCGCAAAATAGCATTGCAAAACCTAAGGCTGGGCATTGGATGGGTAACCAAAAAAGTAACCCAGCTCCTCCGGTGCTTCGCAAAGCACGATTAGAATAAGAAGAGCCGATACGCGGCGCGAGTAATGCCTACATTTCCTTGGAATACTTATCACGAGAGATAACGTTTTCACTCCCCTAAAATTTTACAAAGTGAGAACATTTTTTAAATGCATCCTAATCTAATCCTAATCTCTGTACGTTTTTCTTTTAAAATAATTCAGTTTAGTTTAATTAAAAAATATATCTTCTATGCTGGCCTGGGAGCGAACAAATAACGTAGAATAGGCCAGTCCTGACCCATCCCATGGGTGTCGTAAAAGTCGACCAAGGGAGATTGCCCGGTGTAGACCAATAAGCACCTTGGGGCACCCGAATGGTGGAGGGCAAACCACCAACACCAGCATACCCAAAGAGGGTAAGTATCAGGCAGGCGGCCGGCTGTAAAACCTAAGCCAAAACTTTGAGCAATATGGATTGGAATGTTGCCATTCCAATCACTCTCTCCGTTCATTGATATAGTGAATTCAATTAATTAGTTATATTTCAACTGAGGCCGGTTAAAGCTGATCCCGACTGAAAATAATTTAAGGTACTTAATGCAATCTTTGTACAGCTATAGGAATTATTGTCATATCATATATTTGTTCATAAAATAATGATTATTGTGGTAGAGAATGTAAGAGTAACCTATTACGACAAACAGGATTGATTGGAAAGAAATTAAGTGGATTAAATGGATTGTTTGTATAAAAAAAATTAAATTACAAGTGGATCCTTCGATGATTGAAAATTTCTACACGGCTCTGCATTTCATGAATCGAC
Organism: Cataclysta lemnata; assembly: GCA_963931975.1. Taxonomy (NCBI): domain Eukaryota; kingdom Metazoa; phylum Arthropoda; class Insecta; order Lepidoptera; family Crambidae; genus Cataclysta; species Cataclysta lemnata. Next base: position 16,879,967 of record OZ008346.1, on the reverse strand, counting down.
GTGAAAGTACTTTATTAAAAAATGGTAAATCGTCGTGTCTCTACAATTACAGATTTGATATTGTAGCTAAAATAAAAATAACCCCTAGTAATTTGCCCTTGTCCAAAACCCATCATAAACTCGTAAAATAATAATAAGTGGTTATAGATTTCAGAGAGATTAGTGCCGTTTGGTGACGGCAGAGCAGAATACAATGATTATTGTCACCACCCCAAATTACTCCAGCGGGTGTCGTACAAGGCGACTAAGGGTTAAAACAGTGATGACTGATGAGGAATGGGCAGCAGCGCGTTCCTCTTACACCACATAGCAATGTACTGCGACTTTCGTGCCCGATAAATGGCAATAGGCTCGACCTAACAAAATTGGCGAAACGCGGGTGTTAATCACAGATATATCAATATAAGGTGTTAATATACCTCTGCCTACCCATTCGGGGATATAGGCGTGATTTATGTATGCAGATTTCCGACATTAATAGTAACAAAAATACTAGTGCACTCCCCGGTTTTTTCGGGTAGAAATAAATTACTCAGGCAAAATTAATGCGGAATGTAAAAAGTATAAAAATTAATTTGTTTTTAAGGAGGTACTTATTTTAAATATGGCTTACTTGTTTTAAAGAAAGGTACCTATTATAAAAATTACTTGGGTACAGTACCTAATTCGTTTAAAAAATATATTTATTGCTTAATTTTTTGCTTAAATAAGTAAAAACAGTGCTTCAAATATAATAAATGCTTGTCAACATAATTTCAACATCAATTATTACATTTTGAGTAACAATACCAAGATTTTGGAACATTCTAACTTTATCTTGGTCTGCCGCGCGTTCAATTCATAAGTTAGGTTAGGCCTAGACGCCTGAGTGCGTATATAAACGCAAATACAATGTTAGTAACCACGAATATTATTATTTTAAATGTAATTTTGGGTGTCTCAAGTAGTAATTTTTATGGTTTACTTTATATTTTATTTTCTTAATTAAGACGATGGTAATGCAAGACTCATCTGACATCAAGATTGTATCACGTAAGAACCTTTGCCTAATGTCTCAAGTAGTACCTATTACATCTTTGGCTTAATATTCTATTTTAAATGATTAATTATTCTTATCCTAAAGTACTTTTATTGTGCTCATTGCATTTCCGTGTGAATATTATCTTATTTCATGAATATCTACATCGAATCATAACATAACACAACATGGGTAACCTAAAAGATTCTGTATTTGGAAAGGTGGAAACGACAAGTATAAGAAAATATGCTTAATTTATAAAATCCTTTCCGAAACGCATGTATGCATAAGAATACACGTGCACAAAACTGCGAGAACATCACCACTGCGAGCATCGATACCACCCCTTTGGGACAAGCGAAATGTTGTCACACATCGTGGCGCACCACATGCAAGATCCCGAGCAGCATCCACTTGGCACTGACACTGGCCGTCACAACACTGTCACCAGCAATTACCGGTGGGCACGGACTCGTCCCCCGAGTCGGAGTCAGGCCCGGGGTCGGGGGGCGGCGTGGGCAGCGCGGCCTCCATGCAGGCATCGTGCCGGGGCGCCAGGGCTGCAGCTCCGGCCGTGGTCGCGCCGCGGCGGGCCGGGCACTAGGGTGCGCGGCGCGCCCTCGCTTCGCTTTTTATCCGCCGCAGCGCGTCACCGGCGTGACGTCGCGATTCGTCACCGCGATCTGCAGCCGCGGTGACGAGGAAAACGCTTTCTGGGAAGCTGCGCGGGCGCCGCCGCCGCCCGGCGCAGTCGCGCTGAGGCGCCAGTGTTTGCTCTCCTCGTTTGTCTAAATGACCCTGTTATGCTGTGTGCACATGTTGCGAGGCATACGTATGCACCTTGCACGAATGACAAAACCTTTTTATTTTTATTGTTGTACTCTACTGATGGTACCTACTTATTAATCACCTTGTTTACTGCAAATGTATGTGTATGTTAAAATATACATATTCTCATACAATATACCTTTAGTTACCTAACACTAGCCGATCAATGGCTATACAAATTATGATTATGGGGCTTTATAATTGTACTATCTTACAATCAGGTACCTACAATATCTAAGGGATGGTGATGACTTGACTTGTATTCTGCACTGAGGTTCCACACAAATGTGGGTACCTACCCAAATTTCTCATTTCACAAACCTAAATATAATATATTAGCTAGGTCACATGGGTAGAAAAATAGGTCCCCTAGTTCTGCGACGTAATGTTACCACAATTTAAGAGGATTGTGAAGCTGTAAATTTTAGTACAAAAAGCGTTAATATTTTTCACCCCGTAAATAATCCAATTTTGGTATTTTTTGGAGATATATATATAGGTTGTAAAGTACGTACGTTTTTATTTTTACGAAATGTTGTTTACTATTAAAGTTTTTAGAATCGAAATATATTTATTTTTTACATACAAACTTTCCCGAGCATTATATATATATTTTTTTATTTCTTAACTGAATTATTTAAAAAGAAAAACATAAAGACCTAGATTAGGATATATTACTGAATCTAAAAAGACCAACATTTTCTCATTTTGTAAAGTTTTAGGGGAATGAAAACGTTGTCGCTCGAGACTATACCTACATACTCGCGCCGTGTATCGGAACTTCACAGTCCTCTTAATTATTCTTAAATATGGTGATAGATATTCTTCTCCCTGCCCTGTTCCCGGCTATATGGGGTCGGCGCAGTATATTCCCTCTTCCATTCATATCGGTCAAACCTCATTAAGCCATCGATCCGTTCCGTTTCCCGATGGTCCGTTCCGTCTTTTTTCTACATTCGTCGAGAGACCGATGAACGGAGAGAGTAATGGAATGACAATATTCCAATCCATATCTTGAGCGGTATAGATTTTGGTTTAGGTTTTACAGCCGGCCGCCTGCCTGACACCAACCCTCTTTGGGTATAATATGGTGATAAATATTAGCGGTTACTTATTATTTTTTAATTTATAGGAACGTTATATAATATTTAGAAAAATGAATACAAAGAAAAATATGAAGGTATGGAAAATGTTCGAAAATTATAGTCCTATTTTTTTTTGGTATATCGTTACGTCTCTAAATGAATGCATGAGCCTTATTTATTTTCCTGACGCGTCGCGCTTGATACGCGTTCGCATAAAAACTAAAACAATAAAACCTGCGCACACGCAGCGGGTTTCCCGACCGCGTATTTGCATTCGCCTAGCCTTGCGTTCAGAATTGGAAGTTCACTAGGTCATATCTATCTTTTTATTAAACACAGTTTCTTTTGCCATTTGCCGTGTGGTGACGGCAAGCAAAATACAATTGACACCACCCCTATCTCCCTCGTTAGTGTCGTACAAGGCAACTAAAGAGACACAGAGTTAGACAGCGATGAGTAATGAGTAGCAGCATTCCTCCCATACCACCTAGCAATATACTGCGATTTATATCTGTCCACATTTTGGCAATAGACTATCGCTACCTATTACATGGGACCTAGTTATTTGGCGAAAAGTGGGTGTTAATAATTCACCTCTGCCTGCCCCTTCTGGGATATATGCGTGATTTTTGTATGAATGTTATGTCTTTTAACTAAATCAACGCAAGTTGTCAGTTGCAGCTTTTTGGGTAATGTCCCAATACTTGGTCAAGATAATGTAACTAGCATCTGTTTAGTACTGGGATAAAGGCCTCGCACAAGGATATCGATGTCATAACATACCAAACCAACTCAAAGTTTAAGAATCATCATCGTCACCAGCCTTTTGAGGTCCCCGCTGCTGGGGCGGCCTAACATGCCTTCCGAAGCACGGTGGAACTCGAGATAACAAATTTTTGGTCACCCATTCCAATACTGGCCTTAGCAAACCGGCCGCCTGCCTGACACCAACCCTCTTTGGGTATGCTGTTTGTTGGTGGTTGGCCCTCAACCATTCGGGTGCCCGTGCCCTAAGGTGCTTATTGCTCTACACCGGGCAATCTCCGTTAGTCGACTTTTACGACACCCATGGGATGTGTCGTGGCTGACCAATTCCACGTTATTTGTTCGCTCCCAGACCAGCATAGAAGACTGTTGAAGACTGATGCTATTAACAGTATCAGATAAAATTGCAATTCCCCTCAGGCCCGCGTGGTGGGTCAACGCCAGTGTTCTCAAAAAAAGTATATATTCAATTCAGGTTGGTATAATTTTTATCAAACATACAGCGTTCCAAGTTCAAACAACTCAAAATTAGTACAAAGATTTTGGTGGTTAGAAAAAGAATTTCGAAAAATTATGATCTTGAGGCGGGAATCGAACCCGCGTCCGCTGATATCCGGGCAGGTGCCTGACCTGCTCGGCCACTCAACGCGGGTTCGATTCCCGCCTCAAGATCATAATTTTTCGAAATTCTTTTTCTAACCACCAAAATCTTTGTACTAATTTTCCTAACATTTATTTAATGTTAAAATTGAAATCGAATAACTCAAAATTAAGTAAAAGTGATTACAGCCGACAGAAGAACAAGGAATCACAAATGGTGTCATTTTATCAGTACCTAGATAAAAATTATGATTCACGTTTGGTAGGTACGTAATACATCAACGTAACATACGAGTATTAAATACCGTCCTATATCTATCTCTGAGTAGCAATTTGATAACAAAAGTCGATAACGACGGATCCTAATGATTTAAAAAAAAAGAGGCGGAAACTAAACATGAGATGATAAGCATTCCGCGGATTACCATGTGTGTTATAGGTCCTTAAGGTCCATAGTGTGTCAGAGAGGAAAGTCATGCATGCATGAGCAGCACTTGTGACTTGTGAGTTACAAGTTGTGGCCCAAGTGTAGGTATGTTTACGGGGCTCCTTCACAACATATCAATACTCATCTTCGCCACCCCAGCTTCGCCACTCAGCCATATTTAGTAAATTCACTGCAATACTATTTTAAAATTCATGAGGGGCAACGCTTTAAGATCGGATCATGTCGTGGATAGGTTTAGAGATCACAACATTACGGATTTGAAACATACTGCTGCTGCGCTTTATCTCGTCTTCCATAGGGTTATTGATAATCAGCGTATTGACGGTCCGTAAGTGTAATTGAAATGTTCAATATTTTTGTTTGTATGTTGTGTTGTCTCAAAAGATGTTTCTTTCTTTCTTTGAAAAATTGTTTTAGAGTGCAGTGTCTTCTGCAGTTCTGCAGTGAAAGTAGTATTATTTTGATACATAAAAACAAGTGTTGACATTCTATTAGGCGGAAATGTGTGACATCCATTTATGTAATATTTAAAAATATTAAAGACTATCCTGTATGGGCTAGATCCTTTTGGCTTTTTTTTTTAGGAAGAATTAAAACAACAAGTTGTCACTGTCAGATTTGACATTCTAATAAACGAATCTCTGTGGTCTCTGTTGATTTGTTTTCAAAATGTTTTCGTGTTATCAATTATTATGAAAATCAAAGAGTATAAAAACACTACGTTTTAGTGAAAATTTTAAATCACCGATACAATGGTTATTTACGGTATATTCATAGTGAGCAAGTCTGGTGGCCTCATTTATAATTATGACCATAATATACCCAAAGTAGAGACAGAAAAAACATTTGGATTTCCTCTGGACTTGAAGTTACAATATGAAAATAAGAAAGTTATAGTAGCGTTTGGACAAAGAGACGGAATAAATGGTTATACATATATTCTACAGAAGTCAAGATGTGCTATCTATAAAACTACTTTTTTATAACATGTAGTCTAAATAATATTTACTTTCATTTTAGTTGGGCATGTGTTGCTATCGGTAAACGGGTCTCCAGTAAATGGGCGGACTACTGAAGATGGTCGGGATGTATTTGACCTATTAGAAGTAAAGGTGAGCTTTTGGATAGACACTTAGATCTTGTGAATGCTATGATCAGCTGTACTTTGGCGAGCTTTATTAATGTAATACTATTACAATAACTGATGCATTTTTTAATGGTTAATAAAATTCAGCTCTGGCTGTTCCTCCCTCATAATCATTGTTAATATTTCAGGAGAATTTTCCATTAAGTCTTAGGTTTGGCCGAGCAAGAGCCACTACCAATGAGAAGATAGTGCTGGCTAGTATGTTCTACCCATTGTTTGCACTTGCCAGTCAGCTTAGTCCTGTGCCCAAGTGCTCTGGCATTGAATCACTAACTGCTGACACATTCAAACTATCCTGCTTCCAAACTCTTACAGGTAATTTGGAATTTATAAAATTATAAATATTTATGATGCTGTTGTATTTATACCAATCTTTTATGCTAATGACTGTAAATTTTTATAGCAACTCAATCATATTCCCTGTACACACTGATAATAATTTATATTGTTCAGGTATCAAGTTTATAGTAGTAACGGATCCCAACATGCAAGGTGCAGAAGTTGTACTCAAGAGAATCTATGAAATATATTCAGACTATGCTCTGAAGAATCCATTCTACTCCCTGGAGATGCCAATCCGCTGCGAATTATTTGACACCTCATTGCATACCCTACTTGAGTTGGTTGAGAAATCTGGCACAGCTAATTTATAGTTAAAATAATAATTAAATTGTTACTAAGTTTATGTATCATTATAATTTATAAGCAAATAAAATAGCTTTATTACTTTAAAATATATATTTGAAATAATATCCACCAATTCATTAAAAATTACTTATTTTTATCAAAGAATTTAACATAAAAATAGGTAATTGAAACAGGAGTGATTTCGAACTTAAAAGTGTCATTGCCCAACTATTCGAAAGGGTTCATAATATCTTGGTGTTTATGTGGATCAGCGCAGCAGTTGTTTTGGTATCCTCAACTAGAAATTAAAGGTGCAGATGTAATCTAGCCATGCAATCCCTTTTTAATTTATATGACACCCAAAGTATCCTGTTGTTTATGGTTTGCCCTCCACTACTTAGGTGCCAAAAGTTCTTAATATACACCACACAATATCCCTTAGTAGACTTTTATGATATCCCTGGGGTCAGTCAGTTGGGGCTAGCTCATCCACTCCCACGCCAGTATGGAAGGATACGAAAGGGTGAGGCAAGTTTAATAAAACAAAATTGGTTTACAATAAAAAATTTATTGATATAATCATTATTTATTTATAACAATTCAAACAGGCAATTGGTGCCCACACATTCGCGCCACCGCATTAAAGTTACATCTAATATTACTTCGTAGTTATCATTAAATATTAACGAATTCTCCTTTTTGTACTTGCTACGCACACACACAACAATCACACAAACGACTTTATTGCCTGATATATTTGGTTCACAGGCGGACTCCGGATCAGCGCTGGCGCAACCCCAGTGGTTTAGAGCAAATTCAGTACAGAGCCTTGCCAAATGAGTTCAGTGGCCAATCTATTCCAACGAATAGAATACAAATGTAAATTTTTGACATCTCATACATTTGACACGACAGTCGCCATGTTGTTTTCTCCTGATTATGTCAGAACATTTGTATTCGTTCGAATATATTGGCCACTTGTCTAGAGGCCCAGAACCAATTTAGAGTCCGTCACTCGCTGGGAACAGGCCCCGTAGGTACTAATGCTGTTCCGGAGTCCGTATTACCAAGCACGTTATACTTACAAGCTCCTCAAGAATTACATGTAAGGGTAGAGTGGACAAGGCCCGGCGCCTCTCACTAAAACTACCGAGTTACTCCGCCGTAAAATTATTTACAAGTATAACGGCTTCGTCAATGACAACCTCATGGGAGATTCACATCGGTATAAAAATAGAGCCGAGAGCGGACTCCGCTACAAAATATAATGTATGTTCGCTATAATTAGGACTTAATTAAGTTAGACGAAGGACCTATTTGTGTAAATAAACCTATGTGCTGAGCGCAGCTCGCGGACGACTCGTCGTGACGAAGCTGTGTAGGCTGACTCAACTTAATCTGAACTCAATTTAAACAATAGATATGTTAAATATATTTTCCCCATATTCTTGGTGGCATAACGGAAGCCCCCTGCTACGTTACTCCGAACTTTAAATATTTAGACCTGGGTAATTTTAAATTCCTCTAAAAAAATAAGTAGGTACACACTCGATTACAGTTACATACCAAAGAGTTATATGATGTGAAATCTAACCGAGATCAATCAAAGGAGACCCGACTGTATATGCTTTGAATCGCTCTAGTTGTCGGCACGCCTTCGACTTTAACGGATAATATATTAATACAAAATGTATAACCATGATAAAATGATATATTGCACGATACAAATTGCACAATCTGCGCTTGATATTATAAGTAACTTATTTAAATGTCATTTGTAATTGAAAATCATCAGTGACATAGAATTTTGTAAGGGGTGTTCAATCAAGTTTCTCATTGTAAAATTGGCTACACTATTTGGTTTCATTTCATGCACGGCTAAGCTAGGACCTATGATGATGATGACCATTGAGTGTAACTACAGGATAAGCTATTATTACATTGTTAAACAAAAGACTTTGATAGTTTCGCAAGATTACATGACTACATTTTAGAGGTTAAAATTCCAAATCAAATAAAGGTACAATAAATAACTAATAAAAATATGTCATTTTAACTTTAATTAAGGCTCCGCGTAACACGAGGCAGTTTTATTCAATTACTTATAATTTTTACGTTAGTATTTAAAGTACTCTAGAAATTACACTGTGAGATAGGTAGTGTGGCGATGGTTTAGAAGTAACAAGTAACACTAGACACAATCTGCACTGTGCGCCCATACACTGCTATTTATATATTTTTAGTCAGCCTCAAAAAGATGACGGGTTCTGTGAGAGCGGGAACACAATATAATACGGCTGGTCTCATGCGCAGGCGCATGGTCGACCACTGACATCCGTCAGTGACCCGGGTTATCCCACGGCTACTTCCCTGATGTCGTAATTTAACACGATTAAGATTTATTCGAACCGAGCAACCTACTGGCTCTGTAACAGTAACATACTTTCCTAAGTTTTTAATTTTTTTTTCGAAGGCTACATATTCTGGAGTAAGAACTCCTCATAAATACTAAGCTAACTTTATCCACTAAGATTAACGTGGTCAGTACTTCACCTCTCATCCGAATAATATTCCCTTGTACACCATTAGTTCTGCATGAAGTGCATCAGTACACCACAGAGTAATAATATAATTTATTAATATAACAGGCACATAAGAATCCTTAAATATTTGCAACTGATAAATATTTATTCTCACAATCCAGTTCATCCTGCCCAAGTGCCCATAGAATAAATAAGTTCTACTTATACAGTCGTTTCAGCAAATATCGATATTTCTGCAAATAAAAAATGTAATTGCAAATAGTTCTGTTAACTTATTAGATGCCACAATTGTGGATGACTTTTGCGAATGATTGGTACATTTGCCAAATAAGACACACTGCCAAAATAGCAAAATATTCAGTTACATAGCCCGGTTCAATGAGGTCCTAAGGACATCGGAAACAACACTAAACGTTACCGAAATACCATCTCCAATAATGCAGGCATATCTTGGAAATATATAAATCTAATTACAGAAGCAAGATGAGATGTACGTGGCTTGTGCGGGTAGTTGCAAAAATAAATTATTGTGGACAGAATTCTTATACAACTTTAGAATGACCATAGTCGCTACTGATAAATCATTATTGATAGCGGCCTACGTTTGATGTTTACATCTGGGATGGATTATATATAACTGTTAAATTTCTTCGATCTTTCTTATTATAATAGCTCGCATGCCAAGACCCTTGTGCAAGAACTAAAAAAAACACATCTAATTTTTGGAAACGAGTAATATCTGAACGAGCTAACGTTTGAGTGTATTAATGATAAAAAGGAAATAATATAGTTTCCGGACTGCCTCCCTAAGGCTAAACAGTCTTCGCTGCGTCTCTTTTCGACTCATGCGTGCTGCCCCGCGGGGTTAATATGCAAGCCGATCGCAAATTTACCCGTCACTTTCACACTTTGCTTTTTTGAATACCCTAAGCTGTTGGCTGAAAAGCCTTTACAGCATCTACCGGGCTTTTTGGGGATGGTGAAGACCTTGTCCTCAAGCCTTGTATTGGAGCACTTCCTGAGAGGATATCTCCACGGCAGGCATCTCCCAGGGGGCGACTCACTGCTGTGAACAGACTCACAGGGCGCTACGAGTCGGACCTTGGAGCGGAAGACCTGAGGGTGCCTATAAAGGCTGATTTACGTGTATTATGTGAAGTAGTCAACTAAACTTTAATTTAATTTAAAAGATTAAATTTTCAAAAACTTTTAGACATGCATCAAGTCACTTACGGCCTTATTAATAAACACTGTTTAAGTATAGACTGTGTTACTCAGCATCCTATTTCCCTCGCATTTGAATGCGAGCAAAAGCGAGGAAGACAAAACGAGGAACAGCTATACCATGTCTACTGCCAGTTTATTAATAAGACGGTTACCATTCCTCGGGCCCCACAGGCGCAGCGAGTAGTCGTCGGAGGCCGAGCCCAGTGAGAGTGACGTAGAAACGAAGACGCGGCGAGGCCTAGGGCTGGTGCGCGCTCGGGCCCCACAGGCGCAGCGAGTAGTCGTCGGAGGCCGAGCCCAGTGACAGTGACGTAGAAGCGAAGACGCGGCGAGGCCTAGGGCTGGTGCGCGCTCGGGCCCCACAGGCGCAGCGAGTAGTCGTCGGAGGCCGAGACCAGTGACAGTGACGTAGAAGCGAAGACGCGGCGAGGCCTAGGGCTGGTGCGCGCTCGGGCCCCACAGGCGCAGCGAGTAGTCGTCGGAGGCCGAGACCAGTGACAGTGACGTAGAAGCGAAGACGCGGCGAGGCCTAGGGCTGGTGCGCGCTCGGGCCCCACAGGCGCAGCGAGTAGTCGTCGGAGGCCGAGCCCAGTGACAGTGACGTAGAAGCGAAGACGCGGCGAGGCCTAGGGCTGGTGCGCGCTCGGGCCCCACAGGCGCAGCGAGTAGTCGTCGGAGGCCGAGCCCAGTGACAGTGACGTAGAAGCGAAGACGCGGCGAGGCCTAGGGCTGGTGCGCGCTCGGGCCCCACAGGCGCAGCGAGTAGTCGTCGGAGGCCGAGACCAGCACGTCGTGGTGCACGGGGTTCCAGGCCACGGCGTTCACGCAGCGCGTGTGCCCCGACACCACCGCGATCGGCTCCTCGCCGTTGATGTGCCAGATGTACACCTGCGAGTGGCAACGGGAAGTGTTTTACATTTCATTTCTATTTGAACATTATACTACATGTTACAGAAATAACGCACACTCTGAACACTATAAAACTATAAAAAAATCAAATGTATTTTATTTTTAAAAAATTTCATACAATTTCCTTTACTCTGTACGGTGGAAGAAAAAATTAACGATGTTGGCATGTGTATGTTTAGTGTCCGAGTTATATCTGTTACATACATACATAAATCACGACTATATCCCCGAAGGGATAGGCAGAGGTGGATCAACACCCACGTTTTGTCATATATGTTAGATCCGATGTTTTTTAAATCGCAGTATATTGCTAGTAGGTGGTACAAAAGGAACGCAGCTGCCCATTACTCGCTTGTACAACACCCACGGGAGAGATGGGTGTGGTGACAAATAGTAATTTGGTTTTTTGAAACAAAGTATATACATGTGTGTAAACAAGTGCCAGCGTAGGGTCGTGCAGCGTACCTTGTTGTCCTCGCTGCCGCTGGCGACGAAGTCGTGGTGCGCGCCGCCGAAGCACGCGTGGATGGTGAAGTGGCCCTGGCTCAGCCCGCGGAAGCGCCGCACCAGCGCGCGGGCGCGCACGTCCCACAGGTGCACGCCCTGGTTGGCCACGTTCAGCAGCAGCAGCGAGTCGCTGGCGTTCAGCGTCATCGCCATCACCGCGTGCTCCTCCTGGATGCTGCGCGAAGGCGGGCGCGGTTAGCGTCCAAAATATACACCCAGGCGAATATTGTCGCGCAAATCCCTTTGGTGCGCGCCAGTTTACCGACAGCGCCTCGATAGCACATCGTTTCCGCCTATGCTATGTTAAGCTACTTGGTAAGGCCTCAGTGCGGATTGGTGGGTATTGACGACTACAGATGCGGGACCAACCGCTTAGCGTGCTTTCCGAAGCATGGAGGAGCTCAGGATAGTATATTTTTGGTCACCTCAGCTAACATTACTCAGTTTACGCAATCGCAGGGCGAGCGCGCTATACCAATTCTCCCAATAGTCTTCCATCCATAGCGGCTCGAGCCGCAGCAGGGGCAGACGACACTTCCCTCTGCTGCAGCGCGCGGCGGAGGGTGCGGCGGAGGGTGCGGCGGAGGGCGGGCGGCGGGCACTCACAGGTTGCGGTCGGTGAGGTCGCTGAAGTCGTAGAGGCGCACGCGGTGGTGCGTGTCCGCGGCCAGCACGCCGCGCCCGTCGCCCAGGCACGCCAGCGCGTTCACGCGCACGCCGTCCCAGCTGTTCACCATCGCGCCCTGCCAGCCACACGCATAAATCACGCCTATATCTATACGCACCTTCTGGGGCAGGCAGAGGCGTATAAACACCTACATTTTGCCAGGTATGTTTAACCGGGCACTCAAATAACCATTAAAATAACCACGCTCACAACCATTAAAAGATAAAATCGAGAGGGTTTGCCGCGCTTTCAGTGGCGTCTGTCAGATTTTTTGTTTCAAACGTTCAAAAATTGTTTAAGAGTGGACTTTGTGCTGTGAAAGTGGCGTTATTTTGATGCATAAGGATCCGTGTTGACTGATGAGGAATCATTGAAATAAAAGGGTTATGATGTGTTAAAATTCAAATTAAGAATTTTATAGTGGTCTGTGCAACTCCATTCCATTACCACCAAGCACACTCTAGATGTGTTAAAATGTATAACACCCATTTAAGACAATAATAAATAAAGACATGGATGCATGGGCTAGATCCCTTTGCCTTCCCTAAATAGGGGGAATTAAATAGTAATAACCAAAAACTTTTGACCGTGAAAACTTTTGAACTTTAGGCCGTGTGGTGACGGCAGAGTAGAATACAATTGTCACCACCCCAAGTCTCTCCCGTGGGTGTCGTACAAGGCGACTAAGGATAAATCAGCGATGAGGAATGGGCAGCAGCGTTCCTCTTATATCACCTAGCAATAGTACTGCGACGTTTGTGCCCGATAAATGGCAATAGGCTCGCCATCTATTACATGGGACCTAACATAATTGGCGAAATGTGGGTGCTAGTTCACCTCTGCCTACCCCTTCAGGGATATAGGCGTGATTTATGTATGTATGTATGTAAAAACTTTTGACAGCTAAAGAGGACTCTCAATGTCACAAGTTACTTTAATATATTAATTAAACTTTATATCTGAAAATATCGTTTCATTTGTGTACGTCAGTACACCACATTCCACCGAAAACAGAAACGCTACTCAAATTTTAAGCACTGCTTATCAAGTTAATTGGATAAGACCTGTCAGAATTTCCATGGAAAGACGGCAATTCGGACAATACGTAAATGTTGAGCAGGACTCAAACTTTCGAGTGGCGTTTCTGTATTCGGGGGATTGTGTCTCCAAAGATCCGTGTACATATTGAAAGGAGAGCGAAAGGGCGCGGGTGCACTCACGTCGAGGCTGCAGTGGTAGAACTGGCCCCTGGCGCCGCCGCACACGAACTTGTCCCCGTGCGCGTGCCACGCCGCCGCCGTCAGCGAGTCCTCCTGCGAGTGCGACATCTTCACGTGCAGCGTCTCCGTCTGGGAACCAAGTCGACCCGTTACGTTGCAACTACAGCGCAACGCGCACGTCATCTTCTGTATACACGAATTGCTGTGCGTTTGTCCCGCTAAAACTCGAGAACGACTGTGCCGATTTAGCTGGTTTTGATTTTGAAATGATTGTCCTGGGCCAGACAAGGCAGGAAAGGTGAGAAAATACGGAAAAATTGCGAGGGAATAATAGTAAAAACAACAATTTCATTTTCCCATATAAACTGCTTTCCTGTCAAACATGTGACAAAACCATGTTAACTAAGATAATTTATATGGCAAGTTTGAAATAAAAATATAACACATAATGCACGGGAAACACGGGAACCGCCGCCGCGGCACAAAGCGTTTGATGCATAGGGTAGACTTACCTACTGATAAATTTATTTGCATTATTGTTTTTTAGGGATTTAATATTTTAGTTAAGAGATTGGTGCTGGTACCCCTTGATGCAATCTCGGGTACCAATTGGGAAACACTGCCTTAGTGCAAATATGTACCGGTGTGAAAAATGTAGCCCGTGTGTACCTGCATGTTCCATATCCAGAGGTCGGGGCAGTCCTCGGGCCCGGCGGCCAGCAGGTAGCGGCCGTCGGGGCTCCAGCTCACGAACGACACGCCGTACGAGTGGCCCTCCAGCGACTTCCTGCAACACGAGCGCCCGCCCTTAGCGCATCCGCACTCGGCCACACTCGCCTATCATCGTTCTTATCGCAACACCGACACTGTATGATATACCCGCCAATACAGAGACGCTGCTCATAGTTTGGGTGCTGCTTAACATTTCAATATTGCCACAATTTAAATTTTCCCATACAAAATCTGACAGGTATTTAATTGTCCACTTAATTTTATAAGCAGTGTTAAAAATTTGATTTAGAAGTATTCGGGGATACTCCGATAGTGGGTACAAGGACGCAAACTCGCATTTTTTGTATACGAAGTAATGTACAGATTACTGTACATGAGTCGCCCCGCTGCAAAAAGGTCGTCTTGAATGAGTCTAGTTGTAATAATTATAAGTATTCTCTTCTAGTCAAAAGTGTAAAAATGACAATAGACTATTTTCGCTTGCCTACACACCATGTCGAGTGATTTCTCCTCATTGTTATAGATATTTTAGATAATAAGACCTGTTTAAAATTGGCCGAATATTGGTAGGTAATCATTTTGAGTAACTAATTTACAAGTCAAAAGACATCTCAACGCAGGACTTACCTAAAGGAGAGCCGCTTGGCGACGGGGTCGAAGTCCCATATCATGACGGTGTTGTCCTTGGAGCCGGACGCCAGCTTGGAGCCGTCCGGCGACCACTTGCAGTACCACACCTCGTCGCAGTGCTCGTTCAGAACCTGACCACCATACAATTATTACAATAGGCATGGGGACCAATTTCGAAAAACGAAACCACATTATTTCTACCTGTATACTTTACCCAAAAAAACTTAAGATTGTCTTAGAAAAAATGTTTGGATTATTGCAAATTAAAATTTCCGCCAAAACGCCGTATTAGCAATGGCGTCGGTGTGACGTCACGGATTCGTAAACACATGACAGTTCCCATAGGAACGACCCAATAATTTGGTAATCAAGTAAATGTCAAAACGAAGTTAATGAAACTATGACTTCACGCGGCGTTTGACCAAATGTGGCGGCTTGCCAAGTTTTATATTTTTTTTATAAAATATAGGTATCAGTCCTACTTATAATCTGAGAAAAAGAGATTTTTATTGAATTTCCTTATCCTAAATTATTGCTATGTATTGCTGACCCCTCTGACTCCACTTTGAATCCATGGAAAGCTAAGAGTTATCCTAGTCTCTTGGTCAGCCTGGCGTGCTGCTGTTACTGCGGCATCGAATGGAACAATCTATGGTAAGCCCAACTAGAGCAATCGGTCGAACGACAGTGCGAGTGTATGTAGTGTGGACCCACCTGAAGCGAGTGGATGGGGAACCGGTCGGCGGAGCAGTGGTGGTCGGCCAGCAGCGTGAACGGCATGTGGTCGGGCCGCGGCTCCCCGCGGGGCTCCGAGTGGAAGCGGCAGCGGGCGGCCTGCGGGACAGACGCTGTGACAAGGCAGACGCAAGGGTGCCTTTCAAATGGGACGGCACATCAGTCAATTTTAAACCAAACAAAAGAGGATTGAAGCAATAGATAAATAATTTGATAAATGTATTAGCTGTGCAACTCCTTACACTGCATAAGGTCCGCAAATAAGTCATAGTTATAAAGCAACCAACGCCATCTGGTTTAATTAGTCGTAGTTGTGAAGCAACCAATACCATCGAAGCATCCTATAGATGGTGTTGGTTTGTTGGAACTCGCACTTTCACTTGAAAATAGACACTAAAGGTATCCATTGACGATGCGTCCATCTGTCGAAATGAGTGGGATACGGGATGGGCAGGCGGGCGGGCGGCATCATGAGCGCGGGCGGCAGCGCCTGCTGCACCCTGGCCAGCACCGCCTTCTAAGGCAGGGCAGGAGAGGAACAAGAAGCGGCCTCACCTGGTGCGCGGCGGCCTGCGCCAGCAGCGCGCGCAGGCGGGCGGGCGGCATCATGAGCGCGGGCGGCAGCGCCTGCTGCACCCTGGCCAGCACCGCCTTCTAAGGCAGGGCAGGAGAGGAACAAGAAGCGGCCTCACCTGGTGCGCGGCGGCCTGCGCCAGCAGCGCGCGCAGGCGGGCGGGCGGCATCATGAGCGCGGGCGGCAGCGCCTGCTGCACCCTGGCCAGCACCGCCTTCTAAGGCAGGGCAGGAGAGGAACAAGAAGCGGCCTCACCTGG
>OZ008346.1:16707048-16863246 GCA_963931975.1 Cataclysta lemnata | reverse complement strand
ATCAGCTTCCCGGCCAGGACGGTGGCCTCGTCCTCGTCCGTCGCCGGGATCCGGATCGTGAGCTCTATGCACTCCCGGAGGAGCCCGCCCTTGCGGCACTCGCTGTACAGCTTGAATTGGTCGGTGAACTCGCGCAGCCGGTCGACGGTGCGGCACTGCATGAGCAGGCAGTGGAGGAAGGCGGTTATCGAGTACGCTATTCCGAACACGAATCTGAGCAGGTTTCCCGCCTCGGCCTCGCAGGGAATCTCTCCTTCTTTGGCACGTTTTTGGCTGTCGCTCCTGGCCAGGTACCTGAAGCTCGACTTGCAGATGACGTCCTCGAGCAGGCGCAGCAGCATGGGCAGGATGCCGTTCTGTATTAATTTGGCACAGAGGTCGGAATGTGTGAGCACTTTATCTAGCGACACTATCAGAAGTTCCGTGAGGGCGACCTTAATTCTGGACACCTCGCAAGAGTTTTGCTCCTCCGCCTGCCCGGGCACCGACCCGAACTGTAGAGAGCAGAGGTTGCGCAGCGTAAAGTTTATACACTGCACGGATATTTGAGAGCCCTCGGAGCCCGACAGGCTGCTCTCGGCCTTGCACAGCTCCTGCAGCAGGTCGGTTATCAGCAGGAGAAATTCGAAGGACGAGATCTCTTTGTTGATGAGCTCCCTCTGCTTGTCGGTCATGAAGTCCTCGGCTCTGGGCTTGCTCTTGCGCGGTGTGTGGAGCAGCTCGCCGTACAGAGTGTCGGGGTATTCGTTGGAAGACTTCAGAGGAGAATTGGGGGAATTCAAGGCGTCCTTCGGCGGAGTCACTTTGACGGCCATCGACTTGTTTATATCCTGCAGGTCGTCGTTGGACTCGGCCGATTCGGAGGACAGGTCCTTCATTAGATTCCTTTTCGTGTTTTCGAAAGAATCCGACTTAGTCAGCCTCGACCTGGTGAAAAACAATACAAATGCAACAACGAGTCGGCGATATGAGATTATTTTAGAAACGGTACAAATTCTGACCTCCCTGTGCTGAAACTTCTTTCCGAGGAGTCTGCAGAGTTTGGTTTTGAGCCCGGGCTAGTAGTAGATTTCTGTTTCGACCATATCCTGTTGAAATAACCACACAGTGTCTATTCATTTCATAAAGTTAAGACTGCCAACTTTCTGTTTCTGTTTGGAGATAATGGACAATAATCTTATCTAAAAATACTACAGCTCATCAGAAATTTGCTGAGGCTGACTGACAATGCCCATTGGCGCAAAGTCTCCGTCGTTTTATAGGAAAAAGAAGTTTATTGCTGTTTAGATTTATATTTTAATGGGCAGCATTTATTCAATGTAATAGGGGGACACTATGACGGCTAAGCCAAAAAGCTATCTAGCTAGAGTCTGACAAGTTCGTGCGCGACCTTCCTGCGGGAAGAGAGACGCGACTGTCTAGATGCTAACGGGGCGGGTGATGCGGGGAGCAGGGAAAACTCGTGCAATACCTACAGCATACAATACTTCAGCCCCCCAACGTCTCTCACCCCGCAGGAAGGTCGCGCACGAAGTTGTCGGACTATAAAGGAGTGTGGAGTGCAGACCTGGTGGAGAAGAGTTGGTGTATGGGCGTGGTGCGCTGCACGGGGTGGTGGCCGGCGGCCGGCGCCGGCGCCGCGACCAGCTCGCCGAACACCCACACCAGCACTGAGCTCAGCTGCCGGCAGCACGACAGGCCC
Organism: Cataclysta lemnata; assembly: GCA_963931975.1. NCBI lineage: Eukaryota > Metazoa > Arthropoda > Insecta > Lepidoptera > Crambidae > Cataclysta > Cataclysta lemnata. Next base: position 16,861,544 of record OZ008346.1, on the reverse strand, counting down.
TGAGCGAACTCTGTTGGTTACTCGGACACATCGAAAGCTTCAAAACATAAGATCGTCACAGCCAAGGATGTCAAATTGATAAATAAACTTTACTGTTCCGAGAACAGCCAAGAGTCAGTCATTAGCAGAAACTTCAAATGAATCTCAGCACTCTCACGTTGTGTTTTGTATAGGTACTCACTCACACAATCTGGTCAAGTCGATATTACGATTTCTATGATACGCATGCCCTTATGATGTTTGATTAGGTTAATAGAGATTTGCAATGATAATACCAAGCATTTTTCTGAGGTGCACTCAAGAGATATACATAATATAATTAAAAGATATCTTCTTCTCCCTACCCTGCCCCCAGACTATCTGGGGTCGGCGCAGTATGTTTCCTCTTTCATTCATATCTTTCAGACGTCATCAAGCCATCCACTCCCTTCTGATTCATATCATCCATCACGCCTTACATATATTATAGTATATACATAAATCACACCTATAAAACCCCGAAGGGGTAGGCAGAAGTTGATTAAAATCCACGTTTCGCACTTTATAGTAGGTCCCATGTAATTTTTATGTTCCTGCCATGTTCCAATACACAATATTTTAGGTCCTTTTAGGAACTGACAATGATTCTCCAATTATTTTGTAAAAAAAATATGGATAATGCTAATTGGTTTGATTTCATTCCTGCGAAGAATGAATAGATTCTGGACTATCCTACCGTCATCGAATGGTTAGTAAGAAAAATATTCTAAACATCGTTTCGTAGATATAGGGTGTGAAAGACAATGTTAACAAAAGGGATTTTGCATAGTATGATTTTCCCGTAGATAATAATGGGTTTAACGTCTTCATCAACAGAATACGTTGAGCTAAATATAGAAGCTACTATCCGCTTATTGTTCGGTTCGGATGCTAGTAATGACCTAAAGTAGAGCGTCGTAGAAGGAACTAACCACAATTAGTTACGCAATCAATATCCGGCGCGCGTTACTGCACAACCATTACCATTCACTTGATATTACTAAGTATCATGAAGATGCAATTGAGTTAAAATTTACTTCAAAAATTCAGTATGAATTGCAACGAACATGATGGTAACGAAATTTAATTTATATCGGCTATTAAATGGAATAGGTACAAATGAAATATATTTTTGAACTGTAATAATATATTTGGCCGTGTGGTGACGGCAGAGTAGAATACAATTGTCACCACCCCAAATCTCTCCCGTGGGTGTCGTACAAGGCGACTAAGGATAAATCAGTGATGGGGAATGGGCAGCAGCGTTCCTCTTATACCTACTACCTAGCAAAGTACTGCGACTTTTGTGCCCGATAAATGGCAATAGGCTCGCCACCTATTACATGGGACCTAGCATAATTGGCGAAGCGTGGGTGCTAGTTCACCTCTGCCTACCCCTTCGGGGATATAGGCGTGAATTATGTATGTATGTATGTACGTAATAATATATTTTTAGAACTGTATTTAAATATTGTGACTGATCTGGGGCAGTGATGAGTGTGCGTATTGCCTTTTAGCATCAAAGATTTGTAGCGCGAGGCCACAAAATATTATTTTTGATATTTTAAATAAATATTACGACTTCCACTCAATACGTATATTTTCTATCTGTCGTTACATGTCATTAAAATACTTATCAAAACTGAAATGTCAACTGTTGACAAGGAGGTCTGTTACAGATTCTTGCCAACATAAGTTTATGTTGGGATTTATCTTGTAAATTGACAAGTTTTGGTGGTTGATATTTTATGTTAAGTATGATGATACATTACTTGTGTGGTTTTAGTCGTAGTAAAGTCAAACTATATTAAAAGAGTAGTAAATAAATAAATTAACAAATACATTAAAATAGTATAAATATTTCAGGTATATCCTCTCACCTCAACCCCGACGGCCTTGAGCATCGCGAGGCATTTCCACGCGACGCCACCCAGTAAGTATTTGCGTAGGATTTCCGCGGAGGTCTGGCTGTTGTGGCGCGTGAACAGGCTCGTCGGCTGCCCTCGGGACTCGTCGGACTTTTCCGTTTCTAGTTTTAATTTTGAAATTAGATTCTTGTGAAACTAGAAACGTTCGAATGGGTTCTAAGACGGGCCAGCAGCTTCGCGTCAAGCACGTTGATCTTAGCTTGCTTCATTCATTTTAACCGTCTACAATGTTTGCTAGATGCTTGTGTCAAGTGTTGAAGAGAAAAAAAACGCATCGATTTGTTTTGCTAGACAACAGCTTGGCAACGTTTTGACGATGAGGCGACTGGCAGGCACAGCAGGCACAGCAAACAACAGAAAAATCTACGTGTTAGCTAAGCTTATTACGAGTTATTTATACCTGGGGGTGTTGTACCTCCGGGAGGGACATCCTCGCTGTCGTAGGGCTGCGAGGTGGCCTCCAGTGCCGCCAGCGGCAGCGGGGAGCCCAGGTGGCTCATACACGAGGTGACGCGGTGCAGGCCACATAGCAGCTCGCATCCCACCAGAGTCACTACACCGCTCACTGGACTGGTGTAAGAGAGTAGGGACTGCTTATAACAATTGGCAAATAGCGCACTTTACAGTATTAAATTAATATGTGTTAAAATCAGAAATAGTTTGATACAACATATCCAACGAGGGTTTAAGCCTGGAAGAAACTCAAACTTTGACTTCAGTTCACTGCAACATGCTGACTCACAGGTTCGCACGTTGCACTTAGCAAGTCAAAATTAATAAAGCTCTTCCAACGCTGGTTTGGCTTATACCCAAAGAGGGTTCTCGTCTCGCAGGCGGCTGGCAGTAAAACCTACTAGTTAAATGGATTATAATGTTGTCATCTCAATTACTCTCTAAGTTCACCGGTCTCCCGATATAGTCCATTCTATCACTTTGCTATAAAAATTTCCTTTTCGGATGGATGGATGATATCAATCAACAAGCTATGAATAAAAGAGGGAACATCCGGCCCTAGATGAACAGGGCAGGAAAAACATGATGTTTGTTATAATAAAAAAAATTTGAATATAAATTAAAGTGACTTACCAAAATTGTATCAATTCTTTGGGATCAGCGCCTTCATTGACTCGAATCAGAAACTCTGCCAGAAACAGATCCAGCCATGTCGTTTTCTAAGAAAGAAGATAATTAAGCAATGAGTACACAAATCACCACAAAAATGTCGATAATTATAACAAACGGGATTCATAATCCTCCATTTATCTAAGGACTAGTTCATTCTAAGATTTTTGTTGTTAAAAACTCTTTGAATATTTTTAGGTAGAAGCTGGTAATTAGGTATTTTTATTGTAAATGATTCTGTATGTTCTAATAAAATAAAATGAAAAATACCTCATAGGTGCCGGTCTCCGATTTGAAGAAATGGTCCCAGTATATCTTGAGCAAGTCACGATCCTCCTCAGAGGCCATGTCCTGTCTTGGGCTGTTAAAAGAAATTGGTCAGTTCATCTTCAATACATTCCATGTAACGTAGAATTGGGCCATGCCATAACAATAAGCCCAGTGGATGTTTGTGGGTATTGACGATTTGAAAGGGACGTTGGTCTAGATAACACGGAGGAACTCAAGAAATTTCTGTTCACCTATCCAATTACCGGCATCAGTAAACATTGCTTAATTTTTGCAATTACAGGCCTAGCGCTAGCTGCTTCGTTTGATTATAATTAGATGAATTCTTTGCTTTGGAATGTTGTAATCCCAATCACTCTCCAACACTTTCATTCATCACTATTATAGCACTACCAGTGGTCGCCCGCGGCTTCGCTTGCGTTAATATCGGTTGTTATATAGCCTTCTCTTCCTCAATAAATGGACTATCCAACACAAAAATAATGTTTCAATTTGAAACAGTTTCTGAGATTAGCGCGTTTAACCAACCAAACAAACAAACTCTTCAGCTTTACTTGTGCTTTAGGTAGAAAGAGCTAAGGTTGACAATCGGTTGGCTAGAAACAAGTTATAAGGTTGACAATCGACTGAAGAAATTTGGCAGTTTTGAGCCGTTGGCCGTACTTAATACATGAATACAACTAGGAAAAAGCAATAAAAAATATTAGATACAAAAAAGTAGCAACGGTTGTCTTGTAATAGGATGTAGGTATAGTGGTACCTACTAACAATTAATTAAACAAAAATATCTATTATTATCGGTGTCACTCGGGATCACGTACTGATAGCGTTATATTTTTCAAGCACGCACCAACATCCACAATAATTAAGTATGATGATGCGTCGGTACTTCGTTCGTTGTACTTTCACATTCACTAACGCGAAACTGAAACTGTTATTTATTGGTTTAAAATGGTATTGGCTAGAATCTTGATTAATTAATAGTAGTTTTCGAAGTTATATTTATGTATCCTCACAAAAAATCGCTAGCAAATACTACACACAGAACGGTTGACTTACCTACGTAATATAAAATAGTGCTGATTGTGAAATAGGTTGAAAGGAACAATGCAATTGTATTGTATCTACGTGCGGGTTTAGTCTGCAGCAGTTTCAAAGCCGTAAAGCGTCATGTCCGATAATCGGCCCACACGTGGGTCTTCTAAGCCCGCTCTCTGATGCACTGCATGCAAACGATAACTTAGCGACGAACCGAGACGTTGTTTACATGTACACTCTGCCTACACCAAGTTGTAAGTCAACAGAGGGTGCGATACCGGCTCCTTTTATCGGGCCTTTGGGATAGATGATTGTATTCTGGAAGATACCTACCGATCTTCCGTTCTAATACTCCATGAATCGATTTGGTCTATTTCTTATGCAGAGCAACATTTGTAGAATGTTTTCATAAGCCACGAGTATTATTTTAATAACATCTGCTATAGCGTAGCGCTTTCGGTGTGCAACTGCGTAAGTGCTAAGCAATGTTCGCTAAGGCCGATCATAGCCGATGGGTGATCAACGTTAGTTCCGGGTGCATCTGCAGCCGGAACCAACCGGACGGAACCTGGCCCAGTGTGATGGTTTATGGCCCATTTTCCTTAGGTATAGTCTTCCATCGAGAGGGAATTAAAGGCTTGTGCCCCAGTAGTAGCGACATCAAGGGCTAATGATTAGGTGATGATCTACTACTTGTAGATTATTATGATCATGAGTATTTTTTGTTGTTGGATTCTTCAACTATTGAAGACTGAATACTAGTTCCCATTATTTGGGGGTTGGTACAGATTTCAGAATGACTTTCGCGCTCCACTAACCCCCATAGGGAACGCTTTTCATCATGTTGAGCGTTGGGATAAGGGCAAGGTGATTATACTATTTGGTCGCGGGCCGGCGTCACTCGACATCTCCTCTTTCACACCCAGCACCGTCGTATCATACGTCACACAAACCATCCATCTTTTCAGTGGTCTTCCTCTACTTCAATATCCATCAACGTTCATGTCTAACCTTTTTTAGTCACGTTCAAGGAATTCCGTCTCATAGCATGTCCATACCAAGCTAAATGGCTGTCGGCTCTCTTTCGACTTTTCTGTTCGATACAATTTAATTGAATATATGTAGGTACTACGAATCCTCGATACCTACATATTAAGGGTGTCACTCAACAAGGGATCTCGAGAGTTAAGGGTTTAACAATAACCAAGTCAAGCGATGAAGACCTGCAAGTTCCATCGGAATAGTAAAATAAAACCAAGTTATGATTTAGCGAGATGTCGCGTAGCACCGCAGGCCGAGCGTCGGGGCGAGAGGTGACTGCGCGGGAAACCTTATCGGACGTTCAATATTTATTGGATAGTAAGACAGTAGATAAACCAAGGCGTTCCAAATGTATGACGCTCAGTTGCTTGGATAACACATTGCTCTATTTAGCAATCATTGTTTTTAAAGTCACAAATTTATATAGAACCAATGTAGTATTTTAAAATATATATGTATATTTTACTTTAAATATATTAATACAAATGGAGAAAACATATAGTCTGACTGAAAATACGAGTATAATAAAATCTGATTTCAAATATTAATTGATTTAAAAAAACAAACCAAATTGGTATAATAAATAAATATTTTTATAGAGATAATGTTCAAAACTTTAGAAAAAAGTATAGAGATCATTGCCATTATATTATTTTTTATATAAATTTCACAAAATAATTTGGTATAATCTTCTTCTTCGTCTTATCACTTTCCCAGACTAGCGCAAGTGTCTGCTTTCCAACTAAGCCTGCTTTGATTTAAAATAATTTGATATAGTATTTGATAATTAGACCTAAAAGTTGAAATTTTAAACTTAACCTTGTAATAAGTATTTAAACATTATTGGAAACAAGGATCAATTCATTATAGTCAGAAAAAGCAGCATCTTATTTAATTTGATAGACTTCTGGAACTTTTAAATATAGTTCTTTTGAATTTGTCTTCAAGTTAAAATTCAAATTGTTTATTGCTTGTCATTTTACAGAAAATACATATATATGGTTTCTATTCTATCATTGGATATCAGACATTACCAACAAAAAACGATAGTAGTGCTCAAATTGAGAATTACACAGTTTCACATCATATATAATCAACACATAAAACCCAGCACTACCTTTTTTATTAGTCCCTGCTTGGTTTTTTTAGATAGATTACTTACTACTATTATAACAAGGAATATATTATTTAAAAAAAGTTAGAGACGTAATTTGAAATATAGTCTGAAATGGAATATAATTGAAAATGATTTTAAAGATTTGAAATTAATTGAAATGATTTGAAAACTATAATACTCTTATGATGAATACACAAAAACAATTGTTTCTGTTCAAATCAAATATTGTAGCATTCAGACAAACAACAATCAAAAACTACTAAAATCACCACTTACTTGTACATGACTGCAATAACATAATAGAACACCTTACTAGACTCTTGTTGGTCCCTGCTTTTGTACTAAAACTTATTTGTATGTCCAGTTTGTATATTATTTTATATATTGACTGTTACTGTTATGTATTAAATGTTACTTGCAGAATAAATGAATCATTATTATTATTATCGAACATTTTGGCCTGGTATACTCACCTTAGACAAATGAGAAAAACTTTATTTCAATTTAACTTGTTATTATAATTGTTTCAACTTTCATTGATACACTTATAAATAAAAAGATTAGAAGATAGAGAGAAATAAACTTAAACATTATATACTTCTTATGTAGTTCAACAAATTATAACCATTTTTAAATATAAAACAAATAATTTAGTGAACTTACTTTTAAAAAGTTGATAAGAGTTGATAACCGAATTTATGGCATGCACAAAAATTATATTTATGAAATTTAATAACTCAACGTTCACATATATTGTTAGAGAACTGTTTTATTAGGATAATTATATTATTAGGTCTTCAAGTCCCGTCTATTTACATTTCAAAAGTTTAGTAAAAACCTGCGGCTGGCTACAGCACAGAGTCGCAAATTAATTGTCAATGTTATTGTCAAAAACTTTTCTTTGTAATCTTTTGGCAGTGACAGCACATTATTGCTCTCATAATTATTTTCGAAAGCAAACAAAAATCAAAATCGAGAAAATTAATAGCGGATAATGTTTTAAAAACCAATCATGAACTGTGAAAGAAAGAAACACATATGACATGCAGTAGTTCGAATTAACAATAATAATTCATATCTTAAACCAAATATTTAAGGATTACTATTTTTAGTGACCGCGTTAATGAACAATAAATTAATATAATTCGCCAAAACCTGACATTTCTCATTTAACGTCAACGACTAATTAAACCATACAAATGTCGATAATGTTTATTTTAATGTTTTACATACATGCACAAATCACGCTTATATCCCCGAAAGGGTAGGCAGTAGGCTTATTCGCTAACTTTTTTTGACAGCTGAAAGTGATGATCACCGAACTATTTACTTATCCATTACTACTTTACTATAATGCTATTGTGACAATTGTCCTGTGATAACAGCAATGTATTCGTAAATAGTTCGGTGATCATCACTTTCAACTGTCAAAAAAAGTTAGGGAATAGGCCTACAGAGGTGAACTAGCACCCACGGTTTGTTTGTTTTTTGTAATGTTTTAATAATAAATAATATAATATAGACTAAATACTGAAAATATGGCTGTATAGATTAAATATCGTTTTCTGCCGAACTTGGAGAAGATATTTAAAAATAAAATAAAAAAGGATGCGTCAGTCAACGCGTGATATTTTTTTTATATTTTGAGAATTTTCATTTTCTAATTGGGGGAGTGAGCGGGCGGAGTAGGACTGTGTGTGTCCTTTTTTATATTTTTGTCAATTTCATTCACAATAAAGTATAAAACATGTGGGACAACGCTATCGAATATTTGAAGGATCCTTTACTAGTAGTTAAAGTTCAGAACTTTTTTGGTGTTAATTACAAAAGTAACATTCCTATAAAATTTGATAATGATACAAGCGAAGTTGTACATTCCGATAGAATTGAATTTCTGGTAGAAGAATGTCACCTAAAAGAACACAAAAGAATGCCGAGTAATATTTCAAGCAGTTCTCAGTCATCATACGATACCGATTACTCATTAGAAAGTACTAGTAAAGAAGTTGTGTGTACTGTAAACAATAAGTTCTGGTACTACCTATTCGTTTTGGGTACTGCCCTGGGAGACGAAATATTCTATGCAACCTTTATACCGTTTTGGTTTTGGAATATTGATGGAGCTGTTGGTAGAAGGGTTGTACTAGTGTGGACAATTGTTATGTATATTGGTAACTATAATATATTTTGTCATACTGAAATGTATTTTTAATATCTCTGTCCTAATATAATTTACTTTTTAAATATTGTGCAACTTATGAATCAAATTACTATTTGATTACCATTGTTATTAAAACTAAATAACCTCTATATAGAGCACTAACAGACCTCTATAAAAATTAATTAAAGCTTTGTAGAGAATAGTAATGAAATAACTTTATAGTTAGGAATCAAGGTGCTTAAAACATTTTATATTTTACAGGCCAAGGAATAAAAGATATAGTAAGATGGCCAAGGCCTGGATATCCAGTGAAAAAATTGCAAGATAAATGGGCTATTGAATATGGTATGCCCTCAACACATGCTATGGTGGGAGTATCCATACCATTCTCAGTTTTGTTATACACTATAGATAGATACCAGTACCCCGTGTATTGGGGGACAATCATTGCAGTTACCTGGTGTACTTTGATATGTGTCAGCAGAGTGTATCTGGGAATGCACAGTGTCTTGGTAAATTATTTTTATTTAATTATTACTGTCTCATTGCATATTATTCACAACTGGTGTTTTAAACATGTTGACCCTCATAGATTGTAATGGGATATCTTAAATCGAATAATTAATCTACTTCCAAAGAGCCTTGGTGTTAGGCAGGTAAACAGTGTAGATTGGAATGTTGTCATCTCAATTACTCTCTTTGTTCATTTTCCCTCAAATTTTGAAAATTCTACTCTTAACTAAACCATTCACATTTCACTGATCAGTGTTCTGATGAACTCACAACCCTTGTAACTTCCCTATCCTAGTAAGTAATAATGAGTCCAATGGACAGCAGCAGTTGTGAGCTCTATTACAAAGAATCCACTATATATAAACCAAACCTTGGCCTAACCCTTCAGGCTTATATCTAATTTAATTACTTTAATGGCTACTGGTTAATTTCAGGATATAGCAGCAGGGCTACTGTTGTCAGCGTGTTTACTAGTAGTATTAATACCATTAGTAGATTTCTTTGATGGTATTCTCTTGACAGCCAACTATGCTCCACTTTTAGTAGTACCTATTTCAATACTTGTAATAGTATTTTATCCGAATGCAGATAAATGGACACCTACAAGGTAACTGTTTTCATCCTTTAATATAACAAGACTCACAAACTCAATTTATGTTATTTCCACCTATAATTGTGCAATAAAAAATGGATGGCCAAGAGATGAGTTCTTTGCTTCTTTTATGGCAATTAAAATATGTAACAAATGAAATAAATGTTCTAACCTAGCTTTTATTTTAACTTTTAATTTCAGAGGCGACACTACTATGATAGTGAGTGTGTGTGCTGGCATCCTAACAGGCTCATGGACCAACTACCAGCTGGGTAACATGACGGCGACGAGTAGCTTGTCTCCCCCTTACAAGATTATTTGGCCCTCCATAGAAATGTTGGGCTGCACTATACTCCGCACGATACTTGGCTTCTGTGGAGTTCTGGCCACCAGAGCTATTGGTAAATCTTTTTCATATGCTTTCATATGTGCACTGCTCGGTAAAGATAAGAATATGTTGAGAAATTCAGAAAACAGTCTGGACAATGAAAACAAAATTATTGTAGAGCTCTGTTACAAGTACTTTACATATGGAATGATTGGTTTTAATACAACATACGTGTTTCCTAATGTGTTCTCATTGCTTCAAATAAATAGACCCACTTACTATACAGAAATCTAGTCACCCAGTTGGACACTTGTTAAAAATTTTAATATACCACACAATGGAAGATACATATCCCAATATTTAATAAAAAAAAGAACTTTCAAAATCTTTTTATTACCAGGCCAATCATATTTAATTTGTATTATATGATATTGTCTCCAAATTAATCATTTATACAACTTACATATATACACAAATCACGCCTATATCCCCGGAGGGGTGGGCAGAGGTGACCTAGCACCCACGTTTCGCCAATTATGTTAGGACCCATGTAATAATAGGTGGCGAGCCTATTGCCATATATCGGGCACAAAAGTCGCAGTACATTTCTAGGTGGTACAAGAGGTACGCTGCTGCCCATTTCTCATCCATTACTGTTTTATCCTTAGTCGCCTTGTACGACACCCACGGGAGAGACACGGCTTTATACAACTTGATTGAAAATTATGTGTATTTTATATATATATATATATTAACTAATGTCAATTGTAACCATAGAATAATTTTAATATTTGAGGAAGTTGATGTGTTAATTCTAGAACAAAGATGAGAATTAAAATAATTTACTTGTGTTCAGCTAACAGTACGTCAAATTATACAAAACTGTCTAATATCTCCAATCGATTGTCAACCTTAATCTGTATGACAAGAAGTACAAAATGAATTGAAAAAATTCGACATAATTATTGTGGTAACTTGACGGGCTGTTGACGTCAAGTATGTATGTATTATTTAATTTCAGACTCTGTGCTAATATCATGTGACATTCTAAAACTAACAACAAGATTTTAACTGTAACTGAACTTTTTACAATTTATCATATTGGCAATTAATTTACAATTATCTCATGATATAGGTCATAGTCATAAAGGAACAAAGTAGCTGCATGGTAATTACCGACTATGTATACTGACTAAACAGTATACACCAACACAAATGGGTTTAATATCCCAATTACCAGTATTGTAATTGTGATGTTGACTGTACAATAGCTACAGATATTACCACGGTAGTAAAATGTGTTTTATTGGTTTTGTTATGCACTTTCATTGTTTAATGTAGTGAGTGTGAAAAGAGATTGTGCCTTGATAGTATCGGTGCTCTTAGCATAATATAGAAAAGGCATGTAAATAAAACTCATATGTTATTATATATTATGAGTTTTAATTAATTTAAAGTAAGAACCATAATTTGAGAAGAAGTGGAACCTCTGTTTTGGTTTATTTACAAGCTTGACACATTGTCCTATGTGGACGTAAGTTTGGATAACAACTTCTAATAATAATTAAAAACACACTTGTGTGAAATGTCTTGTAGACCAGTAGATTTGCTTAGTCCAAACTGTTAACTTCCTCTAATCGATTTTAACGTTGTTTAATACAATTTGTTAAAATCATGGTGTAATAGATTTTCAAATCAAAATTAGGTTATTCAAATCTGGTATGATTACAATAGTACACTTATGAATATGTAGTCAAGACATTAGATATTGAAATCCCGAGTGTCCTAGGGAAAATAGTCCTGGCTGTTCCCGACGTATTTAATACCAAAGTTGACACTAAACTGGACCAAATCGAGCCTGATCCTCAAACGCCATGCAAGTAGGCTGTAGAGAAACCTGTCATTGTGAACAAGTTATGACATTGCAGGTACATTTTAAATTTTACACCTTATACAATCCCCCAACTCACCAATCAAAAAACCGAAACACAAGCAATCGGAACCCTTCAACCCACCTACCATTAAATGGACACAAATATTCAATATCTAACGAAAAAGCCTAGGCTATCTAGAACTTCAGCAGGATTTTCATGTTTATAAATTTGTGATTAATTGATTTCATTATTTTTTTTGGATTTACAAAAGTGCATCTTGCTTAATACAAGATGTAGTTATGTAAATCCGAATTGAGTTTTTTGAGGCTACTTTTAATAACGTAGGTACTTTTATTGTTAGAATGTACTTACCGGTACTTTAGCTGCAGCAGCAGGCTAAACCCCACGTATTAAATATTATAGACGATTTACACCTGATAAAAGTTATTGTATGTACCTATTTGTTACCTTTACTACGCATATTGCACAAACTTTTAAGATTTTCGTTATATTAATTTGTTAAGTTATATAATTATAGTATTATCTTGTGATATTTTAAAGTACAGACAACCGTTAGACTACCATAAAATGTTAAATATTCTCAGTCGACTTTTGGCTCAACTGCCAACAAGATAAGGTTGACAATCGATTGAAAAAATTTGAGTTTTGGGTAGTCTGAAGAGCCGTTGACTGTACATTATGCTTCGTCCTTGTTAAGCTGTGTTGAATTTTTGATTGACACTATTTGTTCATATAGTAGGTGCGTATTAATAAATGTATTGCTTTATTCAATAAAAGATAGTATATTCTATGTCAAAGAGGTCAAATAAAGGGTTTTTGTATCTATAAATTTATAAAAGTGTACCTAATAGGCTAAGATAACATTGTTAACATTGTTTTTTAATATCTATGTAAGTAGTACCTATGTAATATTATACCTAAAACTAATTTCAATGATAGAGAGCTCTTTTTATACGCGTTCAAAATAATATGCCTTCCTCTTTCAGCTGGTCTGGCATACCCTGTTCTTCTATGAAACATTCTACTTGGTTTTACAAGTCTCATTTTTCAAACAAACTTATGATTTTATATTATTAAACAATTTAGCTCCTTGGAATGTTACTTAAATAAAGGTAAGATCTAGTTTCTAAAAGGACTTGTATTTGCCAATCTTTTCATTCCAATCTCAATTAGTTTATTGTTAATCGTGTTATTTATTATAAGTGCGAGCATTGTGATAAATATTTATATTTTATAAAATACTGCCATTTGAATAAATATTATTGCACCACATCAGCGTTTTAAATTACACATGCTTGGTACGGTCGACGGCACTTTTACCAAAAACTGTCAAATTGCTTCAATCGATTGTCAACCTTAACTTATTTGTAGTAAAGCACAATGTCTACATTTTATGTTAGCCTGTGATGACGCTGTTGACTGTACATGTTTTACCTACGAGATTGCCTAAGTTAAAGCAGGTCAAGATTATTTGGCTTAAAATTATATGGCCATTCTCAAAAATGAGAATATATCTGGTGTTATCTTTCCAATACTCAGGTAGGTAATAAGATTTTTAAAGTATTTGTAACAGCGTATGAGATTTATAAAATATAACGCTCATCAGTTAATTATTTTATTTAGCAGGTAAAACCTGAAAATATTCATTGATCTTTGAGCGTAGCATATGGTCCCTAGTCACCGGATTGTAGCGCGGTGCGACTTCGGCAGCGAGTATCTCAGGAGATACCTGCCGTCTGGAAACTCAAGACTGTTGCATTCTCTAAAAACCCTGTATGCCAATGTTGTTCCTAAAAAAGGTGTATGTCATATTTTGAACTAATGGTCGATTTACAGCCAAGATCATTTTCATGATGCCTAACTCAAGCTTTTATATTTTTCTTATGGTAAAGGAAACTATCCTTAGCTCTCAGCCGTGTTAGGAGGTTAGATATTTAACAAGATATATCTACTGCAATTGAAGTAACGGCGAGTCTAGTTCGGTTGTACTCTGTTAAAAAGTCGAGAACGGAGTTCGAAAAACTAAAAACAATCAATTTTTGGGTCTTGGGGTTCTGTTTATCTGCGCACACGCACTTTTTCTGACTGCACATTGCATACAGCGGCCCGATGCCAATCTGCGTACTTGAAATAAACATAAATTTCAAATGCAAGCCATTCACTCATTAAAGACGTTGAAATTAAAGATTTGTTTGAATAATTATGTTTATTTTTTTTTTCAAAACAACCATACATATAGATTACAAAATATTTATTCTTATCTAATATTCAATACAGTACATATTATAGTTTGATAAATATGTACTTTTTATAAATGGCAAAAAACGTCGTAATTTATATACTTACACTTAAAATATTTAGTTAAAAATACGATGTTGTCCATTCTACGTTATGAAATCATTTAACATCCCGCGAGCTGTTCAGGGGCCATGTGGCCAATCTATTCGAACGAATAGAAGTGTCTATTTTTAACAGCTTCTATTTCATTTGACACGACGGCCGCCATGTTGTTTTCTCTGTAATACGCCAGTTTCATTTTGAACTCTATTCGTTCCAATAAATTGGTTGCTGGTCTAAAGGGGCAGAATTGACAACAGCATATTTTATTTTTTAATTAATAATAAAAGTAAAATGATAAGGGAGAAATGTCGATACGTAATCCGTTAAAACATATTTTGATATTTATTATGAAACGACTACTTTTATATTATTCGGAGGATGTTTTCAAACACCAGCACGTGTTTGTTGAATTTGGCACTCGTGATATAAATACAGACACTGTAGGGGCACTCGTTGATCAGGGATTCCTTTATACAGGCGAACTGTTACTCATTTCAACAACGCTACCACAAAATGTCAAATTCTCCCAATCGACTCTGTGCTTTACTACATGAAGTTAAGTTTGACAGTTGAATGAAGAAATTAGACAGTTTGGGTAGTCTCAAATGCCGTTGACCGTACAAGTTCACGTACGCCGTGACATGACATTTACAATCCTAAGTACGGTTATAATTATGTTCTAATATAAATATTTTAATTGGACTTAAACACTATCTCCGCTGTGGGCCAGCGGGCGAGAAGCAATGCCTTGGCTTCGCTTTCTAGTGAAAGTCCGAGCAAGACCACCGCTGTTTGCATGAAAGTGTATCGGCCGAGTCCCTCACTGGGGCGCTTCACATTCCCCCAGCTCCGCGGCGAGAGCAACCAGGTCGCCCACCCCAAGCACAAGAGAATTTGGAAATAAAAGACCGAATGGAAAAGTTACAATTAAAACAATAATTTATTAATGTTAATTACTCTAGCGCAAAATCCTTAGTGAGGTAGATAGGATACGCTATGCTTGGTGGCTGTAGGCTGTCCGCAGCCGTCAGTCAGGCACAAATCGAGTCTACAGTCGTCAGACACCTACAGGGCACTAGCGGGAAGACAATGTAACAGAAAGGTACACGACTCGTAACTATATTGTACACAGTGCTATAATACACGGGTCCGCAGCACAAGCTCGGCCGGCTTAGAGTCTATATGTTACACGGGGCGTGCTGAGCTGAACCGCATTCTACGTTTGCCCCCCTTTGGGGCGGGAGCTCGCAGCGTTCTCAGGCCACGTTGATGGGGCTGGGGCTCGAAAGCAGCTTCTCGAACAGGGTCTCGCCTTCGCTGTCGTACTGCAACAATTAAACGACACTGTTACTGCCGACATTCAAATAAAAAAATTAAAAACAAACAAAATCTACTGGTATTGCCATACGAGATTTTCTCGATTACAATGAGTTCATCCACAATGTTGCCAGTAAAAACTTTCTAGGATATTTAAGGGGATAATAAGCATATTATAACCCTTTATAGAAGTACCGAAGACAATCCTTCTGAACCTTCTCCAGCATTAGCCTATGCTTGGCCTTGTGAGGATTCCAAGTCCAACACGAGTCGGATCTCATTTCAGTATTAATTTTATTTAGTGGTTACTTATACTTATTTGTGGTTATCGAGTTCCAAGAACACACACTACAGATTTTATTGGAACAATATTTACACTGTTCGTTAGTTAAAATTTATGCTGCATTATAGAGTTCACGGACGAAACTTTGACGGCATAGTGACGGCTATTGGTTCATGTACTGACCTACCCTAAACCTGCCACACTATATCGCGATTCTACATTATTTACCGCTTATTATATTTTCGTAAAGACTGA
The DNA here is from genome assembly GCA_963931975.1 of Cataclysta lemnata. Taxonomy (NCBI): domain Eukaryota; kingdom Metazoa; phylum Arthropoda; class Insecta; order Lepidoptera; family Crambidae; genus Cataclysta; species Cataclysta lemnata. The sequence continues at coordinate 16,845,308 of OZ008346.1, read as the reverse complement.
CTCAACTCCACGGGTAGAAATAATCATTGCCGTCATCGTATGAGGCCTTTATTAGGATCTTGTGACCTCAGCGTAGGCATCAAAGTCGCTAACGCTTTCGGTTTAAATCAGAAATGTATCAGGCAACCATCGCGGACATTATAATTTCCTAGACAAACATATACAAGTGAACTGGCAAAACACGTGTAGAGGCCGCGAGAAGATTGGTACAATATGAGACGATTACAGCGCAATACCTAAGTGCGTCATGTTGTATTCCACTGCGGAGCAATTATCAGGTTAAACATTAAATTAGTTACATATTTACATAAATTGCGATAGCGGGCCGTGTACTTATACCTGCCTATCATCCTATAGTGGTCATAACATATTGACTTGCGCTTACTTCATTTATACCCACGATTATGCTACATTCTATAACATAAACTTGATTTAAATAGTAATTAACTTCAAATACAACAGTGATAATGACACTATCAGTGAACCGACGGCAGCGGGAGGTTATCTCGAACGTTTAAACATACTATACTTGATGTCACATGAACATGTAGTAGGTATATAATAATAGAATCATTAAAATAGGCAAATATTGTTTGAAGTTTGATGAACAGGAAAACATTCGTGTTTGTATGTGTTCTGGAAATATTCTTTGTAAACTTAAACGGAATTGAATGATCGGGGAATATACATACCTACTGTAAATTAAACAAGTACCTATGTATGTAACGAATGGAAGAGTTCAATTTGGGTAGTTATTGTGTATATTTATCGGAACTCCGTGAAGCGATACGCAATTTGAATTTGAAAGTCTATGCCGCCGATTTTCTGTGGAGGACTTTAACATTAACATTATTCATCAAACCTCTTGTTTCCAGAAAAAAACTCCGTGTTTTTTAATTCTTGATTCTGCTGCAAATAATCCTCTAAACAAATGATCAAAATTGATTTTGTTCACAACGCATCGGTACTCACTTCGTCATCATCGTCCGTGTCCGTATCGCTGTCCGTTTGCAGCTTGGCGAAGACCTTCTCCACTGGTGTCTTCTTGGCTAGTTTCCGGGCGGTGCGGCCCCCACAGTCCCTAGCGTTCTTCATCACGCCCGGGCACTGCTCGAGCAGGTACTGTGCTAGCCGGACGTCGCCGCGGCGCGCGGCTATGTGCAGCGCCGTCCAACCGGCAAGGCCCTCCTGTGAAAAAAATCATTCTTATCGTCAGACTACCTCCTGATTCAACCCAGAGTTTCCGAGTTTTACCACAGAATACAGAAACGCTACTCAAAGTTAGAGTCCTGCTGAATTCTAACAGGTACTGTCTACATAACTTTATAAGCAGTGCTCAAAATTTAAAAAGTATTCTGGGGTAAATCTTCTGTATGGCACAATGTAAGAACATCACTACGAAGGCAGTTATTTGATATTATCTAAATCGCATCAGAACTATGATTATAATTATCGATCTAGTTATTATAAGTATCCACTTGAAATACTTCCCCACGCTACAATAATTTTGGTCGATCTTCAAAGACATCGTTTGACGGACTAGAAAAACCCTGACGCAAATCGCTCCCTATCTTATCGGCTCATTCGCAGAGCACTTGGGTTTTCCTTCGCATGAAATCACGGCTTTTGTAACCCTGCGGTGGTTCAGCGAAAAATGTAGTGTCGTCGAACTACTAGCAATATTATTTTATGAAGTGTCAAAAGACAGATTCACCCAGAATTAAAACAGGTTACAAAATAGTAGCCTTGAACGGATTGAATGTACAGGTAAACAATTTATTTGAAATACACTACATTAGCTACTGAACAACTATGACAAATATAATATTGTATAGGTAGTGTTATGAGCAAACTGAAAAACCAAATTTTCACAACGGAATGAAGGAAAACGGAAAGGCGCATGGGAATTTCGGAGATCTCATCAATCGCTTGGCAATAAACATTATGATTCAGCTGGTTGGCGAATGGAGTGTAAATAGACATCAAGCCGAGCTATGGTTAGAGTACAGTAGAGAACTCGACAACCCAGATGTGAAATTTCTCTTGACGACGATTCTTCTATAGACAAGATTCCTCTAGCCTATCTACTATCTATGTTTCTCTCTTTACGTAGCGAAAAAATGTAGGAACCTACTACTTAAAGCGATTTTTGACACTAGTTTACTCAAATATTTACATTTCAGTGGTAAGAGTGTTGCGAAGAGTTTGATAGCGTAGTGGCTCGGCCTACGAATGCGCAAAATAGCCAGTCATTGGATGGCTGACCAAAAATACATTATCTCGAGTTCCTCCGTGTTTCCGGCTGCGTCTTTAGTCGTTAATACCCACCAATCCGGACTGGGACAGCGTTATGGCCGTCCTATATTCTTCCAGAGGGGAGATTTAAAACGGCTGGTGGATGATTATGAAGAGTGTTGCTATTGAAAAGGGGAGGCTTACCCTAGCGTTGATGTCTGCTCCATAGTAGACCAGCGTCTGTAATGTTTTGATGTGTCCACCGCTCGCTGCCATGTGCACGCAAGTCTGACCTGAAACAAAGAGTTCTTTATTGAGCAAATACGTCAAGGGACTATTCCAAACCATGTTGCTGTTAATTATGACTGAGCGGTGGTTTTTACGCGCGGCGTCCGGCGTGCACCGAAAAGCGCACAGAAACGGTTAAAACTAGACTCGAGAAAATTATCCATGCTCACGGAATTTTTGTAGGTCAATATACTGCTCGGACGTTGGTTCACAATAAAAGAGCAATTATATTTATCTTCAATAACCTGATTAGGAGATGAAGTGTAAATGGCTATCACATATATATAGATAACGGATAAAGAATAAAATAAGTTTTGTTTATATTATTATAATCTATATAGAACTAATCATAATTGAATGCAAATAAAAATTTGAAATGTGTGTAAAACAATATTGCCTTGTAGGAGTACATGCCTCCATATATTTAAAATCTGCAGCATTTGCAATGTTTGATGATGTTGGAGTTGCTCCAAGTTTATTTAAATCCGTGCTAGAATAGACTGGCTATCAGAAATATTATTTGTGCTATTTGTTAAAACGACTATTCCGAAAGAGAGGCATTGAAATTTACACAATCATTTAGTTATGATTTACATTGATTTTCTTACACGTTGAGCGACGTAAGTGAGTTTGCTTTACAATCGCCGTATGCCGGATGCCGCTAACAATATTTACAAATTATTGGTTACTATGCTTATTAGCATGGACTGTTAAATTCATATTAGATAAGGATTCTCGAGTCTATCTTTATTACATTCGGTCATCGACGGTTGATAAGAGACTAATAAATAATAATTGCCAATACATGACAGTGCTACGTGTCCACAATCCTCAATACAGTTTGAATAGACAATAATCGGGCCACTTCAGGTGATACGCATCCTGGAGCATTGCAGGATGCAAAATTGTCCCACGACTCCGTGACACAATGAAAATATGCGAAGTCAACGCAATTAACTGAAATTAGATCTACGCAATCACCACAGTTCCTTTTCAATGGACACGCGACGATTCAACGTAAACGATTAGGTACTAACGGTAACTTTAATCAACGTGTAAACAATAGTATCGTGAGTGAAATTATCATTTGCTATTAGATATCTACGTCCGACTGAGACACGAGTAATAAAAGATGCCTAAGGGTAGTACTCTAGCTATTGCACATACGCTGTGGGATTGAATGACACAATATTTATGCGTTTTATGTAAATAAACACGTACTAATGCATGTAGACAGTGTAAACATCAGGTGCGACGTGTGTGGCGTTCGTCAGAGGCGGAGAGGCGCCGGCCGAGGGGAGGGAGGATGGGGTTTTCCCAACTATGTGGAGTGACGAGAGCCCGCGGCGGCGCGGGACCACTGTCCTCGCTAAATATAGAGATACGAGCGATCCGCGCGCTGCTTTCCAACTCGGCTCTAATCAAATATATAGCTGAGAGAATCGAAAGAATCTCAGCTATATGCTGCGCATACTGATTAATGTATACTGGATACAATTTTGCATTTAAAACTTACGATTTCCACTCAAGAGTACCCGAAACAGATGGGCATGCATAGTCATTAATGTGTTATTGGATAAAGCTAAAGAACTACGCAAGGATCGTAGCAAGTAGAAATAAATGATCTCTGCCTACGCATATAAGAGAAGTATAAGACTCACGTCAAAAAACCCGTTTCTCAAATGGTAATAGAAATTTGACTGCTCATTTAACCAAAACGTTAACAAATAGTTTACAATTATTAAATAATATGAACGATTAAAATGCATTTGCATAAAGAAAATCATTAAATGACTGACTGTGCATTAGACCTTGTATTAGGTCCATCATATTAATTATACTAACGTAGGTAGTTGCGAATAACTTTTACAAATCATTAACTGTCATTAATGCTCGTATACGATAACCTTCGTAAGTTCTTCCGTTGATAAATACCTACGGAAGACCTTGAAAATATCTTTTGTATAATTATAAATAACTATGACATAATTTGTTGGATAAAAAAAAGCTGCTCAGACTAGAATTCTAAAAGTTTAACTTTTTCTAACATGCCTGTAAAGTAAAGCTGGCATATTTTTATTGCTTTTGCATAAAAGTGTAATTGAAGAATTGAATCTTAGACGAAGTAGGCGATGATAGAAAGTTACATCTGATAAGTGCCGTGTGGGAATGTAACGTTAGGAAATACAAAGCGCGGGCGCTGCGTCTGCGCTTTCACATGAGGATAACCCGACCATCACCGCAATGGCAGCCGTCACATACACCACAACACCCGGCCGACACCTTTACACAGGCCCCGGGTTTTCCTCGCGTAATTTCCGCACTCGCTACTTTAGGGTCAGTTGGAATAATGGAAACGTTTTGCAACTACCTACCTAATATTTATATTGTCACTCAATGAAAATATGTGTAGGTGTATATGTCAGTCATATTTTACGACAGCAATGCTTTACAAAACATGGGATAATACGACTGTTTTTTATTGTATTTAAGTTTTTATGCGCTAACATTGGACCTACTTTAAATTATGCAACGGTGGCCCAGAAGACGGCGTCGTTGAATGTTAGCGCAACCGATAACCTAAGACGTAACAGTTTCAATTACTACAGCGGGGTATCCCAGTGGTGATACTCCGGAGCCACGAGGCGCTTTCACTCAGCTGCGAGTTATGTGAGCGGCCCCGGCGCCGCGTCCAACCCACGGAAATACCCAACGACTGGCTGCCTTATTCGCGCCACTACATTGCGCTCATCACCATTGTAAATAATTGGCAGCATATTTTCTACGGCATTATTCCCTAGCAAATTTAACAATCACCATATTATTATTATTAACGTATCTATCAGAATCCCCTCGAATTTGAGACAAGTTTCTACAATTCGAGAGTGAAACGGATAAACCCGTATGTAAATGGCCGCCAGTCGACGTCTGTATTAAAATCTTTAATACCGGCCGAGCCCGAGAGGTTAGCATTGAGAACGACTCGGGAAATCCAAAGATAACGTGCCGTCGCATATGTCTACCTGCGCAAATATATTGATACGATTGGAAATACCGTGTCTCGCCAGAGCGCGTCTTTTCTTCAGTAATGGAATTATCTGGTGTTTGATATATTGTAGACGATTCTGACCACTACGCGCTATGCTATCCTAATGAAAAATTTAGTAATTTAGAATAATTATATATAAATAAACTTAGAATCTCAATGAATTTAGAGAATTTGTTGTTGCATCTCTAGTCTTTATGTTATTAATAAAAGATAGAACAGCCTTTAGCAGACCTATTACCTATCCAAGCTCTAAAAAAGTTACAAATGTAATTAGTAGTGTGTTCAGTTACTGCATCTTTGATTAGGACTGCAGTTTATATTGTAAATTCGCAAATGGATATAGCTCCTACCACATGGCATAATAACCCCTTATAAGGAAGCCACAAACTGCTTTTGACGGTCAGATGTTAACCAGGGCTCAATTTGTATCTTAAAACTAGGAATATTATAAGAATACTTTTATATTGTATTAACAATAAAAAAACAGTTATATTTCCACAAAATGTCCACTACCCAACAAGTGAAGTTTCTCATCATAATTATTTGTACTTACAAGAGATTTACTACTTAAGTTTGATGTTTTTACAAGTAAGCTCACTGATACAGTTATTTTGCGTGGGGGACTGCTGGGAAAACCACTTGGGTTTTACCAGAAGTTTTGTGATAATTGTAATTCAACAAGAAGTTTATAGCACTAAAATTGTACATTACGTGTTGTATTATATCTTAGTTTTACCATTATTTTTGTAGTATTGTTTGGGGTGGACTGTCAGCCCAAGTTCAAAATCAATAATAATAGTAAATATCAGAAAAGCATTTCACATACCTTCATAGTCTTTTTGATTGAGTATGGCTGACAATTTTCTGTGGGGATCTTCTTTAACAGGCGCTAAGAGTGCTTTAAGGCATTCAATACTGCGGTTTTCAGTAGCAATATGAACAGGTGTTCTACCACAGAGATCTCTTGCAGCAATTGATGCTCCAGCAACCACCAACATTCTTGCAACCACAGAATGTTTACCCATTACTGCCAAATGTAGTGCCGTGTGTCTGTATTCATTTTTAATATCCAAAACAGTTTTCTCTGGACATAGATTTATGAGGATACCAATTGATTCTGTACAGCCGTGTACTGCTGCAATATGTAGTTGTCTGAAAACAGTACATAATTGTTACTTATGTATTCTAGTACTTAGTTATTTAAATTGCAAATGCAAAACAGGGTAATAATATCTGCTTAAGTAATTATAATATATTACTTCTTTTATGGATTCCCACTCAACTAAAATACTTAAGGTAGCACTTATTTTATCTTTTTTTATATTATTTCTTGTTTTTCGTTGTTTACCAGTCTACAAGGCATTAAAAACTTACAAATAAACATATGAATATTCATTTTATGGTTATCAACTAATATCACTAACTATTCTTTCATATTCTAACTAATACTAATTACCTAGTTTCATTATCTTAATTCAAATTGAATAAAATTAACTTTTACCTGGCTATTGAATTCTGTGAAGTTTTTTAGATTGTTTTAGGCTTTATAAGTAAATATGTATTATCATTATATAATGTCAGGAGTGGAAGAGTTATCCCATTACTTTTCTAGATTTTAACTATACAGTTCACTCAAAGTTTCCAGTATAACAACTAATATAAACATTCAGTATTAAGGAATAGGAGAGGTATAATAAAAAATTATCTACCTACAATTTAAGTGAGATATTTCATTAATTTATGAGAAATCAAATGAGATATTGCTTGAAACAATGTTATATTTTTACATAAGTTTTCATTACTTCTTAGCAACTTATAACATTAGTAAAACATTGAAAGAATGAAAAGAGTATTGCTAGTCAAAAACCATAGTATTTGGATAAAACTTTTGTTGTAGTCATAGACACCTATCTGTGTTATTACTTTGCCCATGATTATCATGACCTTTCACTATAATAAGGAGAAGATATAAAACTAGCTTGAAGGTGACAACTTGAGTAGGTAGGTATATGCACATTAAACTTACGTGTCTCCTTCATCGTCTTGTTCATACAGCACTTGTACCGGTGGTACATTAAGTTCTTCAGCATGTATGTTCATCAGCTCTGTTGATAGCGTAGGAAGTCGCGTCTCATTTTCTAAATGCAAGTTTGAAAAACTGTCCGCACACAAATCCAAACCACTATCAGGGTTTTCCTCTTTATCATCACTTCTCACTGCACCACTATTTGATTCTGAAGGGCCACTTAAATCACCTGAATCCAAATTATCAATAGGTCCAGAAATAAAACCAGAGTCTGTATTTTCGTCAATGGCAAATTTAGTACCAAATTCCTTTTTCGCACTCATTGTGATCTGATATCACGAATTCCACTATGCACTCTAAAGTAAAATATAAACAAACACAAAATGCTAATGTTTCAAACACGAATTAAGTTTAAACATTGTTTTGTTAGCATATTTTCACATGCGTTGGTATGCAAAAACGCGTGTACAATGAAAATAAAACCAAGATGATGGACAATAAATGAATGCCCCCGCGACGAGGTATTTCCGAACTGTTACGTTCAACGTTCGGATACAAGCTGAATCACAGATTATTAACCAAATAATTTTTTTTTCAACAATTAAAAAATTTATTCACAGTGGATTTTGTGCAGAGAAAGTGGCCTTATTTTGATACACAAGAAATAACTTATGTAATAAGCATCCGTGCTCATGTGCAATTATGCAGAATCATTGAAAATAAGTCTGTGATGTGATTGAAATTGAGAATTTTTTATTGCTTTTTACCAACATGAACTCTGTTACCATTCAATTCGCGCCAAGCACTCCCTCGATGCGTTAAAAAGTGTGACAACCATATTTTATTTTAATGTAAAATTCATTTCATTCATTAATTTCATCCAACAAATTCATTCATATTAATATAAAATAAATAAAGACATAGCTGTATGAACTAAAGCCTTTGCCTTCCCTAAAAATATGGAGAATTAAAAAAACAAGCGCTGTCGTCTACGAGGGAGGGGGGGGGGGGGGGGAGCTTACTTTTTTAGAGGGAAACTTTGAATTTTTGACTATAAGTTTTCATTGTGTTGAAGTGTTGCCTAAGTGGTAAGTGGTGCTACAATTATAAATGTGATGTAATTTTGCCGTAAGCCGCGTACCAGTGATTTTACGAAGAACACAAGTGGCTGACATAAGAGTTCAATTATTAGAGGTAAACGTCAAAACAAACGTCATTAGGGTCAATTCTGATACGATTCTCTAAACTTAAAATTTTATTTAATATCAGTCTCTTCTCTTCATTCTGTATTGAGAATGAAAGAGAAACACTGTTGTCAAAGGTTTAGAGAACCATTGTTAGAATAGACCCTGTTGTTTGTTTTTGTTTTGACGTTTGGCACTGGCAGTGGCTTGACAAATGAAGTTTGGTGTAGTTTGTAATATGGATTGAAATACCCAGTTAAAATTATGAATTATATGCTATGGAATTATTATGATATTTTTCAGAGAACACATATTAAATAGTTATTTTACATAATATATCACAATGTTTGCCGAAAAAGTAATTGAACTACTGAAAGAAGCCGAAAGGAATCAAGAAACGATTGATCCATTTAATGCAAGTATTATTTACCCAATATTATTGTGTGTGTGTACCCAACAATATTATTAAATGCTATCCTTTGGATATTTGTGCACGGTGAACAGTTGGTGAGCTATAAATAATTGTTGTCAAATTTATTTAACCTTAGTACCTTTAGGCCCCAGTGCACCAACACTCAAACAAAAAAATTTTGTTTTAGTCTACCTGTAATGTTAGTTCTTCTATAGAACAACTTTGTAATACAGATCTCATGTCATTTGCTCTATCTTTTCATCGGATTTTGTAAATAGTATGTAATATTTACCATACCTTTTTTTGTTTAGGATGAAAAAATAAGACAAATATTAGAAGAAATGCATTTGCTATTTAAAATGAATATGAGTGATGCGTAAGTATAACTATATTCTATAAACTATTGACTATATTATTTAGTCTAAATGTTTATAAAAAAAGTTTCATTTTATACAAAGTTCTTAGTTGATCTTATACCCTTATACTACTTGCTTGAGTGCTACATCGTCTATAATACCTCATAAATTAGCTAGGCATATTAATATGTATGTATTTAAATTTATTTCTCATAGAAATGCTACAACCGAGAATAAATCTCTTTGGACAACAGTACAAGTTCGTCACTCAGCATTGGAGCGCAATAAGCGCTGTCTCCTGGCTTACCTTCACAGCCGCATGGAGAAGATAAAAACTCTCCGTTGGGAATTTGGTTCCGTGCTGCCCCCTGATGTAAGGGAGCTATTATCTGATGAAGAATACGAGTGGTTCTCAAAATACTCTACTAACTTAGCATCTTACATGAGGTCACTGGGGCAAGTGAGTGTAATTTTATACATGTGTTTGTCAAGCTTTTCTCTCACAGGGGTAGGTGTTGGCGATATTATACCACTAAGTTAAAAGGCAACATTTACAACTCCTTTACAAACTGATCACCTGTATGATATTGAAAGTTAAACTTAACTGTAAAGACGGATGAAAGAAAATTGCATGCAGTAAAGATGAGGATGTTGAGATGCATGTGTGGTGTGACAAAAATGGACAAAGTAAAGTAAGTATGGTAGGTAAGAAGAAAGAAAGCACCATAGACATAGAAGATAAAATGGAAATGTCTGGTGTGGTTTGGACATATTATATGAAAAAAGAACTGCATGTGACAAAGAGTGAGATGATTATGAATGGATGGAGTGGAAGAGGAAGACTGCAGGTTAACAGGCAGCAGGTAACAGGACAGAATTGGGGGAAAAGAAACCACACTGCATTGATCACAAATAAAATGAGACGAGGGTGACAAAATGATGATGATATCACAGCTTATGGATTTTACGTTATACTAAAGGTCTCTGCATACGCAACGGCAAAATACCCCGGATGGGACGGGGACTGCAGAAACAATTTCATAAAAAATGTACCATGAAGGACGGATATGTCACGGAGTTACGGACGGGTCCCGTCCCGTCTACGTCCCGTCCGGGGTATTTTCGCGTTCCGTATGTGGAGACCTTTACACTAGAATCTAGTGAATAGATAAAGTGCATTGATGGTAGGTTTACAAATAAATTGAAATTATTTATCTCTGCCTGTTTATTTTCCAATAAGTAGGTACCTAATAACTTCGTCGTTAATGCTTCGAAGGGGTGCGAATTAGGTAGTGACGTGAACATGAACGTCGCCGTTTCCCACCTGAATTGTCGTCGAGTGTACTAAATAAGGCATAATCCAGCCCATAACAGCGCGCTCGTATATGAGCAATATGATAACTCGATTACCATATTATAATGACACATTCCCGCGAGCACAACTCCCGCTTTATCCAAACCATTTTTATACCATTATGGCGGAGACAACGTATTTAATTATTGTTATTATTTTCACTTGTAAGGTTATATTTACATTATAAGCCTATGTTTGTTTAGCCGTTTTAGTAGATATGTATTAGCTAGTCTAGGCATATGATATTTATTTTTTCTCCGTTCTCTTCTATCACCAGCTAACTCTTCTGTTTTTTTTTCAGGATATAGGCTACAGCGGAATAGATCTGACAGAAAACTTGAAGCCTCCCAAATCTCTCTACATTGAGGTTCTGTGTATCACTGACTACGGCAAGCTGGAGCTGGAAGACGGTGACGTCATCATGCTTAAGAAGAACAGCAGACACTTCCTGCCAACCTCCGAATGCCAGACTCTCATTCGGCAGGGGATTCTCAAACAGATTACTTGATATTGGCTAGAAAATAAATGGTTCATGTTTCTTAAAATGGTTTTTAATTACAATATCTTAAAGTAACTTTATTTGCCTGACTTATCGGTTAAGAATTCGCGTTTTCATTATGTAATGACGTATAATATACTTAGTTCTGACATCATTGAAATTCCAAAGAAAAGTAATTATTTGGCTTAAAATACAGACAGCATATTTGTTGGTAGTTTTGAAGCTAATTATAAATTATACACCCCTACATGCACACTTACTTCAACCTAACGGAAAGTTACAGTAATTATATAAGGTGAAATACCAAAATTGTTGAGACATTAATTTCGGTATTTCACTGGGGCCTTTCCCATGACCTATAAGGTTGGTGTTACTTATTTCATTAGTTATTTAGTCAAGGTTTGGGGACATCCCGCAATCGTAAGTAATAAACTTTAGCATTAGACCAATTTCTAGTAGGTAATTATTGGATGTTACTTTCCCTGTTTTATGATATTTCAAAACCATCTCCATTCCTCATATTGTGTTATGTAATTATAACTACTTAATAAATAAATTTCCTGTCGAAAGGTATTTACTACTCGACAGTGTTTTAATGAATAAAAACGTAAAAGGTACCTACGCAAGTAGCTACTTATACCTCTTTATAGAGCTCCCAATATAATTTTAAAAAATTACGCAAGGAATGTGTCCCCACTGCTGGGTGTCCCTACTGTTGGGCACAGCACAGGTCTTCCCAATGGATGGAATAATATAGGGATAATAAATGGCCTAATAAACCCTACTGAACCCACCACGTTAGCTTGGCTGGCTTGTGTAGAACCATAATTTTGGAAAAGTTATAAAAAATACACAAATAGCAGTAACTTACAAGGCTCAGATCAGAGGCCTATTTACAGCCAATCTCGTTCAGCGTATCTGCAAATTAATATCTGATTGGATAATGAGCGAATTAACTGAATACCGCACTTCGCATACGAAACCACTGAGCTCACAAACTAATCTGTGACGCACAACCGGAAAATATGTGTGACCGTTAATTAGACTGTTGTTACGTGCCTAAACACGTAGGTACCGTATTAACGGATTACGGTAACATCGAGCATTGGTTTGCTAGATACATTATGTTACCTAGTGTCAGTTTAATTCATGACATCAGAGACATAGACCTACTTCTACTCAGCATGGCGTATTATTATCTTCGAATAGGTAGGTAAAGTAAAAATCTCGTGTCAGAGTGTGGTATCAAACTCGCCCGAAACGGTTTGATATAAGTATTGTCGGGTCAGCTAGTAGGTTGTAGAAATATAGGAATCACTCCTGTTTATCCTCGTTTAAGGCAGAGGTCACATTTCGTCTACTATGTTGTGTCACATGTAATAAATAGGATGCGAGCCAATTGCTTTATTTTCAGGACACGGTAATCGTAGTATAATTAGCTGAAGTACCTATTAGGAATCATGGGTTGGAACCACTATTTTCTGAATATAGGAATTGGTACTGAATAGAAGACTGAGTAGGTAGTTAGAGATGTATTAATGTACACATTTCGCCAACTATTTTAGGTCCCACGGAATAGGGCGCGAGCCTATTGCCATATACCGGGCACGTAAGTTGCATTATATTACTAGGTTAACAATTTAAAAAAATAGTGCCGTGTGGTGACGGCAGAGCCCGCAGAGCAGTTCCCACACCCATCTCTCCCGTGGGTGTCGTACAAAGGCAATAAGTAATGGGCAGCAGCGTTTCCCTTATGTCACCTAGCAAAGTGGCCTAATTTTGTATCTATAATGTATGTACAGGAACCTTTTACCTAAATCCGTGTAGGTACACGCAAGGTGCGAGCTCTGCCAGGTCAACGCCTACCTAATAAGATACTGCAACTTGGGCAATAATTTAATTTTATGTGACGCTAACGTGTTTCGGTGATAAATCGGCGCCGGGCCGATAGCTGCTTCTGAACGCCACGCGCCGCCTTTCTTTAGATGGGTAGGTGTTATAGCTACAGTCTATTTAGATATTGTGCCACCACTTACCAAATCTTTAACTTCAAAATTATTTAATCGTCTTGTTTGTGGCAGCCTTTCTCCCACAGGGGTGGGTAGAGATTACTTATTTCTTGCTCTGATTCTTACATATCTACTTCTTTCGCTTCATCTAATCTCATTAATGTCTAACTGCCGCACTTAGAGACGTCAATTAACTTTAATGAGTATTAAGTTTAAAAAAATTTCATTCAAATCTAGACCATCGACCCGGCAAGAATAGCGACTAGTTTTAAATTGTCAATTTTTTGACATTAAGTACTCATTAACGTTATTTCACGTCTCTGAGTGCGGCTGTTAATGCGTGGCATACAATGTGAGCCAATCCAATTGTACAATCGATCGATCAGTCTTACCCCAGTCATGCTCCTCAACGCTGTCATTTCTACTGCATTTATTTCATTTTAATGCTTCTTCTACCTACCTTACCTAACTTTCACTTCCGTGCATTAATATCCGGACCAGCACTTTAGTTAGTTAATTAGTTTAGTTGGGTTTTTTCCGCACTTAGCCCCCTGATTGGGCCATTATACGTGTCTCCTTATTGTACTATTCCAACCATCCCAGATCATCCCAAAAACTTGGCAGCCTTTTCAGACTGCTGCAGGTTTCCGGGACCGATACTGGGGATTGGAGAAGCCTTGCCCGTTGATCTGCCACGCTCCTGCATTCTATAAGCACGTGCTGTGGCGTTTCTTCTACCTCCATGCGTCCTCTGCATAGAGGGCTGTCTTTCACCCCAATGGTAAATAGGTGCTTGTTTAGGGTGCAATGGCCAGTTATTATGCCTATCACCTTTAGGGGCTTTTGCCTGTTTTTTTGGCATGGCCTAGGCTTGTCCTTGTCCCTTAACTCCCTTAGGGGACAAAAGCATGATCTTTGTATGTACTTTTCTCTTTTACTGCAATATCTCGTACTTAAATCAGTTGCCACTGCATCGTAAAGCCTCTTAAATAACATTTTAAGACAAAATGATTATTTTTAATGTAAGATGATTAACTATAAAGATTAGGTAGTCACTTATGTTATGACTGTTTATCTAAATGTTTTATAAAGATTCATATCAGGAGTATCTCTAATAATAAGAAGGTACGAGTAATAAAATAAAGAGGTTTGTGGTGTGGTTATTTACTTCCACTGTGTTTAGTTACTTATAAAAAGATATTGCCAGCATAAAATCCCGCCGACTGTACGAATGTTGTGGGTGTATATTACAAGGGGAATTATAATATCTGCCCGTGTTGTAAATCTACCAATGTGGAGCTTAAGAAGTTCACTCGAGCGTGTACGACGCTCAGAGCTTATGAAAATTTGATTAAATAACAATAGCTTAGTAAACGTTGAGTCACAGAGTCACGGATTACTGATGCCGTGAAAGTGGCAGTTTAATTATGTAGGCGCCCTCTTATTTCTATCTCGTGTCCTGGAAAACAGAATAAAAAATAGGACAAAAGTAAAGGAATTAAAATTAATGTATTGACTTTCCAAGACTACTTCACTTGCATTTAAAAAAATTAGCTATAGAGAATAATTAAGTGATCGCCGGAATATTCGTGGGAGTAAATTAGATTACCTAGGTAGGTTTCCCTTTTCCCATCCTTGGTTTAATGGCTGTTGAGAGTCAAGTGAACCCACTCCTGACAAAATGCCTCAGCTTAAAGCCTGTTCAGATTATGCATTTGTAAACGGAACATTTGAAAATTATTCATTAATGGCCGGTCCCTATACATATCTACAGTTAAAAGTAAGCTTATTAAAATTTAGTTGCCTGGCATTTTTGGTCATATAACGATAAATGACAATAACCGGATAAATAATCTTCAACTGTTGATAGAATATTGGGACCCGTCGTAAAACTACAAAGATGTCAAATGACGTACGTGTATAATCCAGTTTAAAAATACTGGCTCAATATTATTGAGCTCTGAAACGATCTTGGCTGCAAACCAAGGTCGGTCGTAAAGCTTGTTTTGTGATCCCGCTGTACTCAATGGGACCAACACCCAATATTTTATTTATACTAAACGGAGAACCAATTTCTGTAAATCGATATCCAGTAGAGTCGCCAACCAAATATAAGCGTACAAGAGGAGACTGTTTATTTAGATTGATATCATCACCACCATCATTTTTATGCCCTGTTGCTAGCTTATCTGGAGTTGGCGAAGTTGTATTCCCTCGTCCATTCACATTGGCCAGCCGCTTATTGATTCTTATCATCCATCACATCGGAGAGGTGCTAGTGATGGAAAGGATCATATCAGGAGACCGATGAACAGAGAAAGTGATCGGCATGACAACATTACAATCCATACTGCTCAAGGTTTTGGCTTAAGTGTTACAGCCGGCCGCCGGCCTTACACGACATTCTTACATCTTTGGGTAAGCTTTTGTTGTTGGTTAGTCCTCTGCAATTGGGGAGATCCAAGATACTAACTGGTATGCACCTGTGGCAATCTCTGTTGGTCGATTTTTATGACACCCTTGGGGTGAGTCGGGGCTGGTTGCTCACATTCTGCGTTATTTTTTATTTTTCGTTTCCACGTCAGCTTGGAATTTTTATTTATTTAAGTAATTAGTGTAATGGATTTTTTATAAACAGTGGAAACCTTTTAATTAAATATAATTTGGGATTCCCTATCTCATGAACTAATCGATTTAGTTGTATACCTTCAATGGTAGGGAAAACTCATGTCCGTAATGATACGTAATAGTTTATATTACCTACCTACCTATTTCTATCATTCTTTGAACAAAAAGTATGGTGATGATAATATCTGGCCCCATCAGCACTATAATTGGACAACAGAAATGATCCGTAACCGTACCTAAAGAGTGATTCAGTAAAAATTACAGGTTTAGTACATACATACACAAATCACGCCTATATCTCCGATCCGAAGAGGTAGGCAATAGTTATTTGTTGTACGTGAGTGCAAAGTTGTTTTTTAACCGCGTGCTCAATTTTGATGACCGAGCTAGCGAAGGATTCTAAAAAATTAGAATCCTGAGCGATAGCGAGGGAATCAAAATAGCACAAGGTGAAAAATCTTTGCACTCGAGTGCAACACGTAACTTTTCATCCCCCCCAACGAGGAAATTGCAAAATACAAAAAAAAATACAATCACAACAGTTTCTGTTTTCACCCAGAAACTTCCACAACACCCTCCCATTAACCCAAACACACTCTCAACACCCACCCAGAAACACCCACAACATTCACACCCGCAATACACACCCATCCACTCAGACACACCCAAAAAACACCCATTCACCCAGAAAAATCCACAAAACACCCATTCACCCAGAAACACCCTTAAAACACCCATTTACCCAGAAACACCCAAAAAACACCCATTCACCCAGAAACACACAAAACATCCATTCACCCAGAAACACCCATTCACTCAGAAACACCCACAAAACACCCATTCACCGAGAAACACCCACAAAACACCGATTAAACCAGAAACACCCAAAAAACACCCATTCACCCAGAAACACCTACAAAACACCCAAAAAACACTCAATCACCCAGAAACACCCACAATTCTCACCCATCCATTCAGACACACCCACAAAAACCCATTCACCCAGACACACCTCCAACAGCCACCCATCCACCCAGCCACACCCGCAACATTCATCCAGACACACCTGTAAGTACCTAATAAAAATTACTCCGAGACGGTCAATCAGCTTGAGTCAAGCACGTTGATTTTCTGTATGTTTTTGTTCCGTTGCTAGCGTAAACAAATCAAACAGACCTAAAAAGCTTTTAAATGCTTGACTCAAGCATCAAGCAAGCGTTGTAGACGATCAAAATGTTTAAAGCAAGATTGACGCCAAGCTGATTGACCGTCACGGAACTCCTAGGTTTTAACAAATTTATGACGTGAAAAGAAAATGGCGCGCGCAAAGCAAATTACAAAAAAAGTACACCAAGAAGGTTCCGAGTCTGAGTTTTGAATAAATTAAAATAGGTTGTATGACAATTTCGGCACCATGGAGGTAGAAATAAATATGTATAATGATGTTTTGAATTCACAAACTCATTGCACACGATGTTCTAAATTCAAATTTACTTTAACCTCTAGAGGATAAAAACGGCTTTTGCACTCAGATATCGAAGAGCAAAAACGCCTTTTCCGAGATGGTGGGATGAAAAGGTGGATTAACAGGTTTAGTGTAGTTCTAGCTCTATTATTATTTATACTATTATTTTCTGTAATTTACACTACAATATTTACAAAATATCTTAATGATTTAACGAATTGGTGGCTGTCATGTCACAGACTAGCCATACATTTATATAAAAAAGAAATAACTAATAGGAACTAACCTATTAGTTATTTCTTTTTTATATAAATATCCAATATCTATCTAAACAAAAACATAATAACGGTCATAATCCCAGAAGTTGCAACATCCAATTAATATTTTTGCACTGATACTTTTAGCTTAATCATCGTGAATTCTGTTTCCTTCCAGTGAATAAGGTGTAGGCAATTTTTGGGTTTTTAAGAGTCGCAAACAACGCTTAGAGCCTCGGCCTAGATTCTGAAGTCGCTTCGAAGAATAATTCGTGAGAGCGCAATGTCTCGCCTTCATCTGTTGTTGCTCATTAATTAAATAATAAATCTTTTCCCCCTTAAGTATAATTAACGCTGGTACTCTAATTGTTTATGTTGATAAATAAGGAATAGTGAGTTGTAATCTATGGTGTTTAATTAATTTAGGTACTATTCGATTTAATCAGAAACACTTACAATATTAGGTTGTTATAATAGTCTATAAGCTTCAATTATCGAAGAATATAAGTATGTATATGTTGCGTTCGTAAGTTATGGACAAGATAAATAGATTTTACAACCAAATAAACTAAAACTTTCTTTTTTTTTTAGCTTTTCTTTTTTAAACTAACAATTCGATCGAATGGACAATGGTCAGATCGCTGGCTAAGAGCGAACCCAGGACGGTTCGAATCCTGGCAGGGGCAAACTTTGTGATGAACACAGATATATATTCATACGTAGTTGTGTGATGTAGTTAGTATTTTCAATATTTATATACAATTATTATGTGCATTTATTTAACTGTCATGTACCTAGTTTCCATAATACAAACAAGTTCTTAAGCTACTTACTTTGGGCTGGGTGATAGGTGTGAGTGTAAGAAATGAAATAAAATTATGCATTGATTGGCATAATTTTATTATCAACGAGGAAAGAATCGAAGCATCTTAGGCTAAAATATGATCACGTGAAAAAGAAATTTCCTCCAATTTTCCAATGAGTGTTTGTAAACCAAATATGATGATAATATAATACGTCACAGTCATATGGTTTACAAGATATATTCGTTGAGTCAAACTTCAATACTAACTTCGTCGATTCCAAGGTTCGAACGCTGCGAGGCGGTGACGTACTCTTGAGTCTGATGACGGATGCTATTTACTTATTACGTCATCGATATAATTAGAGCTTCGTCAAACATCTGCCGTTAGTCACTATTTCTAACAATAATTGTTACTTGGGAATTTGGCCAATTAAGAACATTTCTGGACTAGGCTTAGGTATTATAATTCTTAAGTTTAGTTTAATATAACTAAGAGGCACACTCCAATATAAAAGCAGAAGACCCTTGGCAGTTAAATTTAAACTATAAATAGAATTACCACGTGCTGATACCTTCCCATAGAAAAGAACGACGTAAAGTGTTAGGCACACTTGGATTACCTAGATTTGAGACCCCTTTGAAAGCTCGTGAATACTGACCTCCACTTTTATTGTTCCGCTGTTTGTATAGATAATCCATAATCATGAGGCATGATTTTAATTTTGATATGCAAATTTTTTTCAATAGTTTGTGTTGACATATTAGCTCAAGATTTTTCTCATAACGAAAAGTCAGGCAAAGTAAATTAGATTTTAACTTCAATGCAGAAATTTATGAACCATAGCCTAGAAAAAAATTGCTTCTAATTTTGGTGCCGCTCCAATGATACAACTTATGAATTTAGAAGATAAATGTCTGTCAATCTATCAAGATTCAGGCATGTCAACTTAGTATGTAATTTAAACTTAAAGATGTTTTCTGTTCTCCATAAGAATCGAAAACCTAATAGATGATCTATTTCCAATTTATTTTTTATAAAATTTACCCCTGTGGTGGTGATAAAGGAGAATTCTACGGCCTTTATCGTCACTTACCATCAGGTGAGTGAGATGGAAGCCAAGAGCTTCCCTGTCTAGCATAAAAAACTCTTTAAATAAGTTCTTCTTCCTGCCCTTACCCCCGGGTCTAGGCGGGGTCGGCACAACATGTTTTCTTCTTCCACTCCTCTCTATCCTTCACCAATTTCTCATCCACCCCTCTCGCTATCATATCCTCCTTTACACAATCCATCCATCTTTTCTTTGGTCTTCCTCTCCATCTACGCCCTTCCACGTTCATACTTAACATTCTTCTGCCAACATACCTTTCATCTCTTCGCATGACATGACCAAACCATCCAAGTCTATCTCTCCGCAGTCTCTCAGTCACTGGCGCTACTTTCAAAATTGTACCAGAGTAAATGTGGGTGTTAACACTAACACACCTCTGTTTACCCTTTCAGGTATAAGCAGCCGCGATTATGGTTTATTATTAAAATCAAATAAATAATCATATCTGTTACTTCTATTTATCAAGGTCACAGTTACGCACGAATCTAGAAATTGAAAACTAAATTTAGTAATTATAAATATTAAAACAAAGAAAAACTATTCTCAAGTTTTCATAAATTAAAAGAAAAACGTATTGTAATTAATTTAAAATGCTGCTGCCCATTACTCATCACAGTCTTTAACCTTAGTCGCCTTGTACTTACGACCTACGCCGGGATAGATTTGGGGAGGTGACAATTGTATTCTGCTCTGCCGTCACCATACGGCTTTTTATAAAATGTTATTGAACAGAACTTAAGTTAAAAATAACAAATACGTCGGATACAGAAAATACGTTTCCACTTATTGCCTTAAGGGTGTATGATGTTGGTAGCATTGCTGGTACCAGTTTATAATATATTTTTTACAAGGTGGCGTCAGAGCTACAACTGTGAACCTGCCTGGCGTGACCTTTGTGACGCACAAGAACGTTACTTTACGTAGACGTGTTTTCACTAAAATATTAAGCCTTTTATATTTTCGGGCCTTACTTGATTTTTCACGGGTCGGAATTTTCTGAGTGATTTGGGTAATTTTACCAAAGTATTGTTTACGGAATCACGTTACGAATGAACTGAGATGGTGGAGTTTGGTAGCTCCATAGCCGGGACGTGGAGAAAATCAATATGTTCCTCTCGCTCTAACTCCCACTAAATCTCCAGACAAAACACTACCAAGTGGTGGAGAGAGATTTTGTCCACGTGAAAAAACACTACAATAAAAAAGATGTCGGAATTTCACAGTTCACGACGAACTAATATTTATTTTTTATTTTTGATATTATAAAATATTATTTGTTCTACGTAAACTGTATAATTCTGACAAATATTTTTATTGATAGAGTTTTGTTTCAAGGATATGGATAAGTATACAACGACTCCGCTCCATGTTACAGAAAACGCACATCCTGAATACAACCCTTACTTTATAACATAGTCATACAGACACTATGATGTTACTAGACAAATTGAACTTGTAAATTTTTATCCCTACACAAATTATTCGGTTAGTACCTAAAGTAAGAAATTAATTAAAGCAAAGAAAATATAAAATAAATTTTACAAAGATAAATTTTTGATATCACCATAGTTTTTCTATGACTAAGTTAGCATGGGTAGTGTTTAGGGCGTGCGTTATTTCTGATGGCTGTAGGATGCAAAGGTTGATAGTATCAGCGATATCACAACTTAGCATACAGCGGTTTTAACGGAATTTATCTGATTCCAATGTGCGCCACAAAGTTTACCCACGCAGTTGCGTCACGGATATTCCCTGTCTATATAGTATTGCATTTTCTGAAAAAGTATAGTCCTAACACCAAAATTACATACATACATACATAATTCACGCCAATACCCCCGAAGGGGTAGGCAGAGGTGAACTAGCACCCACGCTTCGCCAATTAGGCTAGGTCCCATGTAATAGGTGGCGAGCCTATTGCCATTTATCGGGCACAAAAGTCGCAAAACTAACTAGCAAAGTACTGCACTTTGCTAGTTGGTAGGTATAAGAGGAATGCTGCTGCCCATTCCTCATCACTGATTTATCCTTAGTCGCCTTCTACGACACCCACGGGAGAGGTTTGGGGTGGTGACAATTGTATTCTACTCTGCCGTCACCACACGGCAAAATTAATTACCTATATATATATAATATAATATAACTTACAAAAGTAAATTGATAATTATATTCTATGTTTTTCCCAAGGGAATGTTTACTGTGTTTATTTAGGAATAGGTTTTCCGTTTGTATAGGTATAGTCAGGGAAAATTCACGATAGTTAAATAATAATATGTAGGCACGGTAAGTGGTTAACCCAATTATTATCGAATGTTGGAATTCATTATTTCCCATAAATGTTCTTCTTCCTTCCCAGTTCCCAGTTTATTTGGGGGCTGGCACATTTTACGTTATTTTTAGCAACATCACACTAATGTTTTTCTTGAACTAATCATCACTGTGCTCTTACAAATATCACATAGACCTGTATCTTTTCCTCCATTTATTTTCGGCACAGAAACCCTTTTCGGAAATAGTAATTTTTTTTAAGCTAGACAGAGAAGCTCTTGGTCTTCATCTCACCTGATGGTGACGATAAAGGCCGAAGATGGAATCGAGCTTCAAATAGAACCCTCAACCACTGAGGCTCTGGCTATCTTATCACAAATTGTCCGAATACAATATAATGCTGGTCATTATTATTAATGCGACAGATTTTGATAAGATGGTGGTGGTGGAAGGTTTACACACGTGCAATCCAATTTTTGTGTTTATATAAATAAATATTTGCACTAAGGGATCTACAAAAGCAGCTCGTACTTAAAACATTATAAACGATCTGGGGGCCTACCGCCTAACTCGATTGCTGATGATAGCTATATTGCAATGCACTGCTTACGGCTATAGAAGCCATCCTGAATTTTTAGGCGGCACGGATTTTGTGCCAAATTCATACAAAATCATTCAGTGATCATTCGTTCAAAGCTATCGCTAATAGTTTAGGTACATTTAGTGCGAAATGACAGCATGACGTCATAAACTATAGTTTTTTCTTTAGCAATCGAGTTAGATTTAGACAATTGATTTCAGATATCTGAGTTGGATAGACATTACCAAGCCAGGCTCGATCAATACCAATTTGAATTAAATGCCGAGCAAATATTGGTCCCACAAATGGAATCGTTCACGGCCCCGATCATCCCCGGCAACAATAGATAACTGGAGCTTAGTTAACACTGGACCTTGTCTCCCCTTTATAAGTCAATTGATATTTCAGCAAATTTTCTGATGGTTTGAATCGTTGATGTATAATGGTTTGAATGGTAACCACAGGCGGAGGAGATTTTGTTTTGGTCTATTCACAATTAGTGAATGCCGCCCC
Source organism: Cataclysta lemnata (assembly GCA_963931975.1). Taxonomy (NCBI): domain Eukaryota; kingdom Metazoa; phylum Arthropoda; class Insecta; order Lepidoptera; family Crambidae; genus Cataclysta; species Cataclysta lemnata. Next base: position 16,822,271 of record OZ008346.1, on the reverse strand, counting down.
CGTAGCACGGGCCGTGGACAAAATATCCTCGGGGAAAAGAAAATATTTTCCTCTCGCTCTAACCCTCACTGAATGCAGAGACAGAACACTGTTTAGTGGTGGAGAGAGATCTTGTCCACGTCCCGTGCTAGGATAACTGGCTCTAACTAAAGTAATAGGCGTGGTGACGGCAGAGTAGAGTACAAATGTCACCACCCCAAATCTCTCTCGTGGGTGTCGCACAAGGCGACTAAGGATAAAACAGTGATGGATGAGTGTAGCGACATCACAGCATGTCCTACATTAATACACGTAGTGAGATTCGTCACATTTTTAAGTTAATTTTAGACACGCACCATAATACTATTTAAGCCCATATTTGATTCTTTAATAAACAGACTTAATTACCACATCAAGTCGCATTATACTTCTTACCCCTGGCAAATTGGTGACCACCGACATTGGACAGCAGCAGCCTTCAACTACTACAAGATATTAGTCTGCCGTGCGTCGGGGGCAATTCAACCCCGGCGCACGGCAATCTGCTCAACGCACAGCAAACTCCTCGACGCACGGCAAACTCCCCGACACACGGCAAACTACCACGACGTAGGAAACAATGGAAGCCATCAAGGAAGAACTAGAAGACTATAGGTTAGTGACATCATTACCTACAGTAAACGAAAATACTAACACGGACGACGCGGCGCAATGACATAATATCAGCACAGTTAGCAAAAATGCAATTGGAAACTAAGCACAATTCAGCTCTCAATGTTATTATAATCGCCAACATCTATCGAGGTCAAGTTCAAAAACAAACAATTGATAAAGAGGACACCGATATCTCAACCACGATATACCAAAATAGAAGAAAATTATCAACAAAATGTGTTAAACTACGACGGTTTCTGTTAAACTCTCCCGTCCAACTGCATCAATACCGACCGAAAAAGTGGTATGAGATCTTTTACTGACACGGGAGCGAACATTTGAGTTAATGGCAAACCACAGAGACATTCTGGAGCTAAATGGTACACAATCAAGACATAGGGTGAAAACAAAAAACACTTAATTCAAGCTTGGGACTACGAGACGTTCTACAAGGAACTTCGGCATGGCCGATTTGACTAATTATTAGTCGATATAGCTAGTCGGAAACTTAAGATTGGGTAACTGAGCTGACAACGCCTGCAACCCTGATCATACCGACGCAGCAAACTATTCGTACTATTGTCGTTGGAACGAATCCACGCATACTATACTACAAGGTTACTTTCTCAAGAGCGAAATAAATTTCTTAGGTTATCAGAAAACGAGCCAACGAATACGCCCAACTGAGGAAAATTACCACAACTCAAGAAGCCTTAGTAATGGCGACTTGATCCTGCGGCAGCAAGCGGACCAAGGGCACTCAATGGCAGCCCATAGTCGGAGACGAAAAGTGCGTTCACACTTCGGCATAATATGGCAGTTCTGCGTATGGTGCCTACCTACCGCTGATTAAATACGCTCGTCGAGGGCTACTTGGACCTGCCGCAGAAAGCGGATCGACGGCACGCAATGGCAGCCCATGACGGGAGACAAAAACTGCGGTCACACTCCGGCATGGCAGTTCTGCGTATGGTGCCTACCGCTCAACCAATTTTCATTCATCCCAAGTGTCCACAACAATTCAATCCCAATGCTCACACGTATTTGTGCATTTCGACAGAATAAGAAAAAGTATAACATCACCCTATGGAAGACCACTCCCAGAACAGAAGAACAGATTAAGCATATGCCATTACGATTTAAGGAAACAATTAAATCAACCGACAGAAAACTAGCACTTGTCATCAAAAGAAACTACGGACGTGCCAATTTCAGAAATTAACCACAACAATCCGAACACATACAACGACCCAGATAGCGTCACAACAAAGTCAGCATTTTTATCAGTTATAGTTATTATTTAATTGTAATTTGTTATGTTACCTAGTAATTGAAAATATTTGTGTATATTCCAATTTTAGATAGAAATAGTTTGAAATTTTTTTTCCAAAGGGGGGTGTATATGTAGCGACATCACAGCATGTCCTACATTAATACACGTAGTGAGATTCATCACATTTTTAAGTTAATTTTAGACACGCACCATAATACTATTTAAGCCCATATTTGATTCTTTAATAAACAGACTTAATTACCACATCAAGTCGCATTATACTTCTTGCCCCTGGCAAAATGAGGAATGGGCAGCAGCGTTCCTCTTGTACCACCTAGCAATGTACTGCGACTTTTGAGCTCGATATATGGCAATAGGCTCGCCACCTATTACATGGACCTAACATAAGTGGCGAAACGTGGGTGCTAGTTCACCTCTGCCTTCGGGGATATAAGCTTGATTTATGTATGTATGTATGTACTAAGAAATGTGATCTTGGCCGTGTGGTGACGGCAGAGTAGAATACAATTGTCACCACCCCAAATCTCTCCCGTGGGTGTCGTACAAGGCGACTAAGGATAAATCAGCGATGAGGAATGGGCAGCAGCGTTCCTCTTATATCACCTAGCAATAGTACTGCGACTTTTGTGCCCGATAAATGGCAATAGGCTCGCCACCTATTACATGGGACCTAACATAATTGGCGAAACGTGGGTGCTAGTTCACCTCTGCCTACCCCTTCGGGGATATAGGCGTGACTTATGTATGTATGTATGTACTAACGTAATAGGCAACAAATTACCGCTGAAAATATTTGCATGAAAATCAACAGGAGCGATGTGATCAATCTTCCGATAGAGTAGATAATTCATTTAGCCATTTTTCGGCACTGGCACAAAACAGAATGCAGAATGCACCTAAATGTTGCAATGCCATCACAATGACTTACAAGTTTCGCAATAAATTAATGAATTTGTGAAGTATTGTGATGTAATTAAAGTTTCCAAATCGATTTTTATATCGTCTATCAAAATAGTACCTAGCCGTATCGGAAAGTACCTTGGTATATTGATATTATAAAAGCAATCATGTATAGACATTGTTTGTTTAATACGATATGGGTTATTCCAATAACAAACGATAAACAGATATTACTGGTTTTTGACATTACTATGTTTTTATACGCAATTTGTTGTAGTATTAGTAAGTGGTGTATTTGTTTATGTATTTATTATCATAGATAGATACATCTGTCGTTGTTATTAGCTTGTTTTAAAGATACGCCGTGCGGTATCTGTATTGAGCCTTGAAATGAAATGCACTTAGGTGTTTAATCTAGGCTAATGAACTTGAAAGGTGGTCTGGTGAAGTTCTAAGAACCAATCTTCGATACTTAGAAAAACAGTCAACATACTACACTGAACTCCTCTCTGTGCCTTGCCATATCTACTACGTTTGGCATGTTTCATCTCTACATCTAATAGATATATGTAAATGCTACGGTAGAGGAGAATCTGCCTTCACTCTTTATTCTTTCAAGTGTCATAGTAGGATATGGTATCAATATGTATATGGATTTACTACTATAATTTATATGCAAACATAAAACTACAACGTAAACTGCTGCAAAGCGATTTAGTGCGGCAAGGCGGCGAAATAAGGCCTTAGCACGTGCTAAGGCCCTGTACACAATTTTTTTTCAGCTAATGTGTGGTGACGGCAGGGTAGAATACAATTGTCACCAACCCAAATCTCTCCCGTGGGTGTCGTATAAGGCGACTAAGGATAAATCAGTGGTGAGGAATAGGCTGCAGCGTTCCTCTTATACCACCTAGTAATGTACTGCGACGTGACTGCGACTTTTGTGCCCGATAATTGGCAACAGGCTCGCCACCTATTACATGGGACCTAACATAATTGGCGAAATGCGGGTGCTAGTTCAGCTCTGCCTACCCCTACGTGGATATAGGTGTGATTTATGTATGTATGTTACACGTACGAGCTTAAACTTTTTTCAGCTAACGTGCGTTGCTACGACAAAATGCTAGATCTAATAATAATACGCCGCGCCGTTACCAGCACGAATTAGAAATGGGTCAATCCAATCGATTTCTCGTCAATGGTTTCTTGTGGCTCACGACCGCCGTCTTCCACAATCACTTTCCGATATAATGATTTTCGAATTTGTCAATGCTGCCGTTGAAGTTACATTGATAAATTTTGCAGGATTATTCGAGGTGCTGTGGGCACAAGATAGTAAACACTCAATGGTTGTTGACGATTCTCGAATTACTTTAAAATTACAAAGAAAATTGTGGATGGAAACGTTTGAAAATAGTCTTCGTGGGAGAATCGTACCCGTAATCGTGCCTTTACCGCCCCGCCTCCTTCTTCTTCTTCTTGCATTTAACCCGCCCTAGGCGCGGTCCACAACATGTATTGTTCTTTCATTATCCGCTCTATCTTCTCTATCTCTATTACATGGATACCTGGCTGGCGAAATGTAGGTATTGATTGATACTACACCTAAGCTTCGTTACAGCGTCACTTCTAAGCTAAGGAGGTGTTATTTCTGAGCGTATGTTTAGTTTAAATAATACCTATGAATCGTTAATTTAAGAACATGGATGGATGTGACGGCAGAGCAATAAACCACACCCTTTCGCATCCCGCGTATGTTGCAGGAGGTACGTAAGGAATGTTCTGGATCTACATACATACATAAATCAAGCCTATATCCCCGAAGGGGTAGGCAGAGGTGAACTAGCACCCACATTTCGCCAGTTTCTATGCGGTCTGGATCTATGCATGTCAAAATTAAACAATAATCTTACGTATTCTTAACTGCACCTTTTGTTAGTATATAAAAAAACAAAATATGACAGTAGGTACCTAAAAAGGACATTCATAAAATTGCGGTTTACGCCGGGTGCGACGTGTGATGACCTTGCTTACATCTTGACCGATAGTCGCAGACAGGTAAATTAAAACATTCTGCGGTTATACAGAATGGAATTTATAGAGCCAAGGCTGGCGGGAATGTACCCTACATAATATTGGTAGAAACCAATTTATTCATGTAAATTTTGATTATAAATCAGCTCCTATAGAATAATCATGTGGGGAAAAAAAGAGACAATATTTTTATCTTACAATAGAATTGAAAAACATTTTTGACACAATCCTTTTGATAGAAATGCTCAAGAAAATGAGAATGTTAAAATAAAAATAAAATAAAGAAGAACATTTAATTAAGTTTAAGAACAAAAATATAGAATCTTTATTTAATTTCATTATAGGAAAAAAAGTGCTTTATGAAAATTAAAAAGGACGGACACATAAAGAAGAGGGATTGGATTTTTTACAAATTATAAAATTTAAGTGATTATAATTAATACCAATCAAAATAATGACAAACCGGAAACGACAGTCTATTAAGAACATTCTCTGACTCATTAAATCTTCACATTGTACCAGTGACAAAGGTGCGACGGGATAATAACTTATTTATGTAGAAATATGTGTCATAGAATTATGGTTTATATAAGTCAATGATTAATTAATGATTTCTTACGAATAGAGGTCGAAATCGTTCGTGGCACGGAGATCTAAAGTTGTCCCAAATGATCATCTGAGGTCACAGCAGCATACTCCAGATAGAAAATGTAAAAAGCATAGATAGAAAATGTAAACAATTTTGATGTATTTCTACCTACAAAAATAAGAAAGATCTGTTCTGAAATATATCATCCAGTTTACAAAATGAAATTACATACATACATACATAAATCGCGCCTATATACCCGAAGGGCAAGGCGGAGGCGAACGCCTATATCCCCGAAGGGATACGCATAGGTGAACTAACACCCACGTTTCGCCAACTATGTTAGGTCCCATGTAATCTAGGTACATACATACATACATAAATCACGCCTATATCCCCGAAGGGGTAGGCAGAGGTGAACCAGCAAATCTAGTAATCTAGGTGCCGAGCCTATTACCATTTTTATTTTTTGTAATTTATATTTCATATGCCGTGTGGTGACGGCACTGTAGAATACAATTGTCACTACCCCAAATCTCTCCCGTGGGTGTCGGTGTGGGATAAATCAGTAATGATGGAATAGGCAGCAGCGTTCCTCTTAGACCACCTAGCAATGTACTGCGACCTTTGTGCCCGATAAATGGCAATAGGTTCGCCACCTATTACATGGACCTAACATACTTGGCGAAACGTGGGTGCTAGTTCACCTCTGCCTACCCCTTCGGGATATAGGCGTGATTTATGTATGTTTGTATGTATGTGTATGTATTTCATAAAATCCATTTTTTCTCTCGGATGACTGGAGTACAGACGCGTTGCCATCACCAATGACACATGCGGCGTAATGCAACTCGACTTAATTACAGTAATTATTTTAGATTCTATACTCTTGGAATCTATTTATGCGTCATGCTGGTCTGGGAGCGAAAAAATAAAGTAGATCGTAGGTAGATGTGCCAGTCCCCACTCATGCCATAAAAAGTCGACTAAGGTAGACCTTTAAGCACCTTGGGTCATCCGAATGGTGTAGAGCAAACCACCACCATCAGCAAACCAGAAAGGTTTGGAGTCAGACCGGCGACCGGCTGACGTATTACAGAGAGAACGACTTGGGGACCGTAAAGTATCAAATGTAAGATAAGCTGTTAAAAATTGACATTCTATGCGTTCGAATTAGCTATAGGACTGATATGACACTTGGCTATGGGGCAGCCCCCTGGAAAGATTATGTTATACAAAGAAGTAAAGATAATTCCCAAGCCCATATTGATTTAGTTTGAATATTGGAAATATAGAATTGCAGTAATGCCCCTGAATAAACTCATGGGTTCTTTCAACTTACAACTGTTGTTAGGGTTTAAAACACGCAGCGGATTCGTAACTGTATTGTTTAGGTCCATAAATCAGATGCTTCAATCAAACAGTAATGAGTAACTTAAGCGTGGGTTTTCCTTGTACAGGTCATGCGCACCTAAAGCGTATTGCCTAGTGGACATTGATCGCAATCCGAATTGAATCATACTATTGTAATTTGTTTAATTAATCTCTATATCGTGAATTCGGTCATTGGGATAGTTGTTATCACACTACACCTAATTTTTAGATAGCTATTTGAAGCTATCGAAAATATAGAACTTGATTTCTCAGGTGTGGTGCCTCTGATAAGACTTAGTAAAATTTCTTTGGTGTCATGTCATTCATTGATATTAGCGGATTATGCGTTTAAGGCAAATCTAAAAGTAATTGTATAATTGTTACAAAGACAGTATTCTTGAAACTTGGCTAAGAGGTGTATAAATCTCAGTCCAATCAGAATCGTCCTTATCATTTTATTTCTTCAACACTATTTTCCTGAATCTGATTGTGTTTTCTGATAATATTTTGTGTTATTATATTAAATTTTATACGTTTTTTTTACAAGGTACTACTTTGTACCAGATTTTAACATGAGTTACCATCACCGAACAGCAATATGATATTCCCACTATTAGAGCAGAAGCCTACCTCAAGGATACAAGAATATGGGAATAATGGGCCATAACCCATACGTAGAGTAAGTCTGTCTCTTAAACCCTTTGTGATAATAATATTTTTTTCATCCCACCATCTCGGAAAAGGCGTTTTTGCTCTTCGATATCTGAGTGCAAAAGCCGTTTTTATTCTCTAGAGGTTAAAGTAAATATTAATTTAGAACATCGTGTGCAATGAGTTTGTGAATTCAAAACATCATTATACATATTTATTTCTACCTCCATGGTGCCGAAATTGTCATGCAACCTATTTTAATTTGTTAAAAACTCAGACTCGGAACCTTCTTGGTGTACTTTTTTTGTAATTTGCTTTGCGCGCGCCATTTTCTTTTCACGTCACAAATTTGTTAAAACCTAGGAGTTCCCTGACGGTCAATCAGCTTGGCGTCAATCTTGCTTTAAACATTTTGATCGTCTACAACGCTTGCTGGAGCATTTTAAAGCTTTTTAGGTCTGTTTGATTTGTTTACGCTAGCAACGGAACAAAAACATACAGAAAATCAACGTGCTTGACTCAAGCTGATTGACCGTCTCGGAGTAATTTTTATTAGGTACTTACAGGTGTGTCTGGATAAATGTTGCGGGTGTGGCTGGGTGGATGGGTGGCTGTTGGAGGTGTGTCTGGGTGAATGGGTGTTTTGAGGGTGTGTCTAGGTGAATGGGTGTTTTGTGGGTGTGTCTGGGTGAATGGATTTTTGTGGGTGTGTCAGAATGGATGGGTGAGAATTGTGGGTGTTTCTGGGTGTTTGAGTGTTTTTGGGTGTGATTGGGTGTTTCGTAGGTGTTTCTGGGTGAATGGGTGTTTTTTGGGTGTTTCTGGGTTAATCGGTGTTTTGTGGGTGTTTCTCGGTGAATGGGTGTTTTGTGGGTGTTTCTGGGTGAATGGGTGTTTTTTGGGTGTTTCTGGGTGAGTGGGTGTTTTGTGGGTGTTTCTGGGTGAATGGGTGTTTTGTGGGTGTTTCTGGGTGAATGGGTGTTTTTTGAGTGTGACTGAGTGGATGGGTGTGAATGTTGTGGGTGTTTCTAGGTGGGTGTTGAGAGTGTGTTTGGGTTAATGGGAGGGTGTTGTGGAAGTTTCTGGGTGAAAACAGAAACTGTTGTGATTGTATTTTTTTTGTATTTTGCAATTTCCTCGTTGGGGGGGATGAAAAGTTACGTGTTGCACTCGAGTGCAAAGATTTTTCACCTTGTGCACTTTTGATTCCCTCGCTATCGCTCAGTATTCTAATTTTTGAATCACTCGCTACGCTCGTGATTCAATTTTAGAATCCTTCGCTAGCTCGGTCATCAAAATTGAGCACGCGGTTAAAAAACAACTTTGCACTCACGTACAACAAATAACTATTAAACGTCTTTAAAAAAGGAAGTTATTTATAGCTGTAGGAGAGTTAGAATACCGGATTTAAATAAATCTCTGATGGAATCGTTACTCTAGATGATTTTTTGGTCTCAATGTCAGATAGTTCCTGGTAGGGGCAAATGTGGGTTGTTTACATAGACAGTTAGTTTATGTATTGTAAATTAAATATTTATATGTAATTATTATGTATCTTGTATGTAACGCGGGTGCTAGTTCACCTCTGCCTACCCCTTCGGGGATATAGGCGTGATTTATGTATGTATTATGTATCTTATTTGATTTTTAATTTTAACATTATATAAATGTTAGAAAAATTAGTACAAAGATTTTAATGGTTAGAAAAAGAATTTCGAAAAATTATGATCCCGCCTCAAGATCATAATTTTTCGAAATTCTTTTTCTAACCATTAAAATCTTTGTATTATGTATCTTCTTCTTCCTATCTATACCCTATTCCCAATCTGTCAGTCCAGTCATTATTATGTATATTAAAATTATTATTCGTAACCGAAGTGATGACTGTGTAAGCTATTTGTATTATATTTAATTAAAAAAAACAACGATAAATATGTGGCGGGTAGATTTTTGAAGCCGTAGGTATTTTACTATACTCTTTTGTAAATCCCTGACACAGATAAGAGCTTCATTAAACGCGATCCATTTTCCTTTTACTAATTTTTTAATGAATATTATTATCCTTCCATGCTGGCCAGTGAGTAAAAAAAAAGGAAACCAGTCCCCGATTCACCCCAGAGGTGTCATAAAAGTCGACTAAGGGATATTACCTGGTGTAGATCAAAACACCTCGATACACCTGAATATTGGAGGGCAGAGCACCTACAACGGCATACCCAAAGAGGCTGTCAAGTAGTCGTATGTAAAACCAAGTTCATCGGTCTCTACATCTCTTTTCTATACATTCGATCATCACGAACACCTTTTACAAAGGCGTGGAATACCCCAGATAAACTCGGAATAAGACAGGGAGATGAGGATTAAAAATAGAACTGACGATTAAGGGTTTAAATGTTAGATGTTGGCGATGACGGAAGAACAAAATACAATTCTCACCACTCCATAGATGGCAATAGGTTCGCCCCTTATTACATGGATCCTAACATAATATTTCTTTGTCGATTCATGAGTGATTCATTTAAAGAAACCATATTTTCATTTTCATTTTCATATGTTACGAAACGTGGGGATTAATACACCTTTGCCTATATAAATAGGCGTGATATATTTATGTACAAGGCGACTAAGGGTTATTATAATAATGTAATAAGCAATGGGTATCGTATCCGGTACCCCATGTACTGCGATTTCTACTGCAACGTGCTCAGCAGATGGCAATAACCTCGGACTACCCCTTCGGAAATAAGCAGGCGTGTCTTTATGTAGGGGTAAGGCAGGGAAAGATGGATACATAAATTACACTTTCATCTAATCATAAAAAGTGTTGGCGACGTCGGCATTGTATCAGCGTAATTGCGTAAAAATGTACCTACAATACTACTGATGTAGTATTTTGCTGCAAGATTATCATATTCAAGTATTCTACTACAGCACCTATCTTGCTCGACCTTTTCATATGTGTGTCTGCTTTATAATAAAAATATAAATCGGGCTTCTTGGTATTAAGTAAAGTGATTGTATTTATGTTATTACACACTTTAAAAGTACCTCGTATAAGTCGAGGGTGCCCAAAACTTATCAATCAAGTTCCCAGTGATTAGTGTTGATAACGGAACAATTAAAATACCTTGACAATTATCTGTTTAAATTAATATGAGCATAACGTCATGGTAAATAAAATCACTTTTCAAAAATAAGTACAGAATTTATGTGATAACAGTATGATGGAATATGATAACCCAGAATGTTTCGAAGTTTCCAATTGATTATGGAAAAGATATAAATGAAGTATACGGGAACGTGTAGCAGAAGAGAGAGAGAGAGAGAGAGAGAGAGAGAGTGAGCGATGTTGTGTAGAAGAAAAGTTATGTAGAATCCGTTTAGATTAGACCGAGACGAGGGCACGAAAAAAAAGAAGAATTTGCATCTTCTTTCTTCAAATAAGATTAATGATAAGATTTCTCAAAATATCCATATTTCAAATAAGTATTGCAAAGTGATACTGGCGCACTTAGAGTTGTCAATTAACTTTATTGAGTACTTACTGCCGCACTCAGAGACGTCAAATATCGTTAATGAGTAGGTACTTAACCGCAAAAAATGACAATTCAAAACCAGTCAGATATGAATGAAAATTTTTGACATTAAATACTCATTAAAGTTAATTTATGACTCTGAGTGCGGCAGTAAATGTCAAAAAATTTCTTCCATATTGAAAAATGTCGAAAAGAGCCGGTTAAATAATAATCAACTCTTTACGTGTTGGTGAACACAAGCCTAAGTAGGTATACAAGATCATTAACGTTTATTGACGTCTCTGAATGCAGCAGTTAGTGTTTATGTTAATCCGAAGTTTCGATGCCTTCGTACTGTATGTATTAAAGATGCCACTACTTATACAAACTGTGCCTTCACCGTCACCGTCACAGTCACCGTGGATGCCGGTTAGTGGGCCATTCCGGGCACATGTTACGGCTCCGTACCTATGACGCATGAGCACATACAATGCATTTTCAAATGCCGCCTGACTTATGGAAACTGGATTATGAAGCATCAGTTAATGAATAGAATGGATCAGTCATTTCAACCTCCCTGGTTTAGTGGTCCGTCCACCGGAATTTAGATCCCGAGGTCCCGGGTTCGATTCTCAGAGGAGTACAATTTTGTGTGGTGGTCGGCCTTTTTTTTACGTCCGCATGGCTAGCTACCACCCATCTTATCAAAATCTCTCGCCATAATAATAATGTTAACAGAATTATTGTGTTCCGATAATTTATGATAAAATGGGCCAATAAAAGGTCCGTCTATGTATTTATTTTGCCTCATAGTTTGAATTCAATATAAAACAATTCTAGTTAGGACCAGCCAATTATTTAGTAATTATGTTCTTCTGTTTGAAAATATACTGGTAACCAGGTTAAGGTTCGCGTTTTGTCTGATTGACACTTATAATAGATATCATTACATCTGTATTTTCACCGGTATATTTTTACTTTTGGTCTTTATTTCAGCCGTCAGTTACTTAGCGCGAAACAATGTAATAAGTACAATTTTCTGCGGGTGTCAGCAATCAAGGGCCGGAGCGGGCACCCGATGTAGTTTCTAAAGTCCAACACAATGAGGGAGATGTCATCGCAGACAATGAGACGTCTACATACTCCATGAATCAGTTGGCAAGCGAACCGCCCTGGCTGTCCCACCGGCCCGGATTCAGGGCGAGCGCTGCTAGAGTACACATAAATACATAAATCCCGCCTATATCCCCGAAGGAGTAGGCAGAGGTGAATCAACACTCACGCTCCACCATAAGAATAGGGCCCATATACTAGGTGGCGAGCCTATTACATACATGCAATAATATTCTGCTTTGCCATCACCACATGGCGTAAACATTCTGTAGGCCTATTCGCTCACTTTTTTGACAGTTGAAAGTGATGTTCACCGAACTATTTACTTATCCATTACTACTTTACTATAACGCTATTGTGACACTTGTCCTGTGAAAACAGAAATGGATATGTAAATAGGTCGGTGATCATCACTTCTAACTGTCAAAAAAAGTTAGCAAATAGGCCTACTGATGATATTGTCTCACGAAAGACAGATATAAATATTCTCAGCTGTCAGGCTTCACTAGGCGGGGAAGCACTTTATTATTACAAGAAAATATATTTATTCTCAAAGGTTTGAATTGTAGCTGAATTGGACTCACGGTTTGAAGCTAAAGAATTTGATAACAATGACAAGTATTGTCTAAGAAAAAATGTGGCTGCCATGCGTGTTTGATATCAAGTAATTACGCACGTAAAATTCAATACATACAAACCTTAAAGTGAACCGAAGGCTTTTCTTTTGTAATCGAGTTTTTGGCAACGCTTTCGTGTTTTCATTAAACAAAGAAAAAAAAATTGTTGACATTTTTTATATTAAATATTATATACCTACTTCGGTGTGAAGACAGTATTTCAGAAACAAGACGACTATTCAATGATAGTGTCAACATTCTCAACTAACAATTGCTCGAGTCTTTTGTCTTGGCCATTGAGAAAACTCGCTTTTCTTCGTCGAAAATCTTTTAATGAGACTTTGCGACGTTTAAATGTGAATCTAATATATTTGTTATTAGATGTTTTAAAGTCACTGAATTCATAAAAAGAAGGGCGGTACATCGAAACAAAATTGAATAGGAAACTGCTATCCGGTGGCGGCAGCTTGCTTCGCTTACGTAACACCTGCAACACATTCCTTACGTAGCGCTATTAATTCACGTTAAAAATGTGCCTCAACTAAAGCACTGTTTATAAATTTTCCATAATTTGGATAGAAATCGAATAAAATTGTGAATAAAACGAAGAAGAAGAATAATGTATTCGATTTTATTTTTTTATAAATGTTAGAAAAATTAGTACAAGTAGTATCAGTGTCTTAGGTGGCCGAGCGGTCAGGCACCTGCCCGGATAGCAGCGGACGCGGGTTCGATTCCCGCCTCAAGATCATAATTTTTCGAAATTCTTTTTCTAACCACCAAATCTTTGTAAGAAGAATAATGGACAGTCAGTAGACAAATGTTCGAAGAAGAAGTTCCCGAACAATTTTTATCATAGACCACTTTTAAAATTTTGCTGACTAACATTTTTTGTCGAATTTTGAAAACCCGACATTAAATGTGATACTCCTTACATTTTTCTAACATTTTAATACCAATTACCTATCATTATCCCAAAACATATTAGAAGTGATTAGACAACCTCGTTCCGTTTCTAGTAATTAGAGCGTATTTTTTAATTATTCCCATTAAAGAACTATCAGAACAATGCAATTTGTCAAAAAAGTATAAATAAATGACCTATAAATTTTATTGCATTAATAAATTTTTAATTTTGGAACTATTTTAATTTGAGGGTTTGAAAGTGGCAGATGTAATATTGTATCGTCATACAAACTGTCGGAACGTGTGTCATGCCTACGCGCCTCGAGTTTGGTTACACATCCAGTCGCGAATGCGCCGCAGTAACGTCACGATGACGGGATGGAGTTACATACAATAATGCATAGATAACATTGCCGTGGTAACTTAAGATATGGTTGGCTAGTTGTCCATAAATAAATGTGTTGACCAGGGGGCCTACCGCCTAACTCGATTGCTAAAGCAAAAGCTAAAGATTATGACGTCATGCTGTCATTTCGCACTAAATGTACCTAAACTATTAGCGATAGCTTTGAACGAATGATCACCGAATGATTTTGTATAAATTTGGCACAAAATCCGTATTGCCTAAAAATTCAGGATGGCTGCTATAGCCGTAAGCAGTGCATTGAGAATATAGCTATCATCAGCTATCGAGTTAGGCGGTAGGGCGCCTGACCTGCTCACCTAGCAATAAACTGCAACTAACGTTCCCGATAGACGGCAATAGGCTCGCCACCTCGCCACATAGGACCTAACCTAGTTGGCGAAACGTGAGACTATAACTCGTAGCATTCCATGGATTCATCGCGAAGGTGCCGGGCCCATAGGGCGTTTTTCCACTCAAAGGCCCGGCCCCGGCAGGGCGATGGCACAGCCGTGGGCCGGCACCAGCGCCAGGGCCTCGTTTTTCAACTGTGCCGGCGCCGGTGTCGCTCCCGTTTTATGCTTGTTTTTGGGTACACACGCACACAGCTACAATACATACATATGTATTTACATTTCTTGGTGTAAAATCAGCTAAGACCCGATATAGAGCAAACACATTCATCATGTGGTGACGGCAGAGTAGAATACAGTTGTCACCGCCCCAAATCTCTCCCGTGGGTGTCGTACAAGGCGACTAAGGATAAATCAATGATGAGGAATGGGCAGCAGCATTCCTCTTACACCACCTAACAATAGCAAAGTACTGCGACTTTTGTGCCCGATAAATGGCAATAGGCTCGCCACCTATTACATGGGACCTAACATATTTGGCGAAACGTGGGTGCTAGTTCACCTCTGCCTACCCCTTCGGGGATATAGGCGTGATTTATGTATGTATGTATGTATGTACATTCATCATTCGAACAGGCAAATCATTGAATAAACTGTCTCATGATATTGACCTGTTTTGTTCCGGCATAGCTTCAGTTAGGAAACTTATTTCTAACGATTTCTTCCTGTCAAATGCAAGTTAATGTTAAGTTAATATTAATGTTTATAAGAATATGTAATCTAACCTTCATCTAGGTATAATTAATATATAGGTTCTGATATTTGCTGTACTTTGTAAAATTTAAATTAAAACTGTCAACTATATACTGCAACTAACATTGATACATGTATGTGGAGATTTGTAAATGGCATTGTTTAACTTACAAATGTAATGCAATGGTTGATATTTGACTGTAAATCTTCCAACAAATAAATAAATAAAAATAAATAAATAAATAAACACATGTAGTTTTACCGGCCGGCGACGACACCGGTGGGAGTCAACGCCGTGCCGTTACTGGCGGTGGGTGGAAAAACATGGCCATATATTTCATACACTTTTGCTTCCCCGGGCCGGCGCCGGCGGCCGGTGATTGGAAAAACGCCCATAGTGTGGCAGGGAGGGGTGTCAGTGGCAGCGTCAGGGACCTGTGACCCAAGTGTTACGGGGCTCCTTCACAACATGTGTTAATTCACCTCTGCCTACCTCTTCGTGGAAAAAGGCGTTAGTTACGTATGTATGCCCTGTAGGTGATATTTAGACGCAGCGCCGGTGATCATCTGAATACGGTCCTGCCTCCGAGCGCAGAAAGCGCTGCGTCACAGAATCGGTTTTTCTATTGGACCGGTGCCAAAGTGGAAAGCGAACGCCTCGGAGCTATGACTTGTGACTCCTGCCCGCCCTGCTAATGTACCGTAACACTTTTATGAACGTATCAGCTAATTGAAACCCTATTTCTTGTAGACATCATATCACATGCCGTGTTGTGACGGCAGAGTAGAATACAATTGTCACCACCCCAAATCTCTCCCGTGGGTGTCGTACAAGGCGACTAAGAATAAATCAGTGATGAGGAATGGGCAGCAGCGTTTCTCTTATCCCAGCTAGCAATGTACCTACTGCGACTTTTGTGCCCGACAAATGGCAAAAGGCTCGCCACCTATTACACGGGACCTAACATAATTGGCGAAACGCGGGTGCTAGTTCACCTCTGCCTACCCCTTCGGGGATATAGGCGTGATTTATGTATGTATGTATGTATCATATCACATTATCAGCCCATTAATGTCCTCAGTGCTGGGGCACGGGCCTTCCCTATGGATGGAAGAATATAGGGAGATTGGGTCATAACCTACCACGGTGACCCATTGCGAGTTGGTGGGTATTAACGACTACAGATGCAGCTGGGACTAACGGCTTAACGTTCCTTTCGAAGCACGGAGGAACTCGAGATAATACATTTTTAGTCACCCATCCAATGTGACCGGCATTAGGGAACATTGCTTAGTTTACGCAATCGCAGGCCAAGCGCGCTATACCATTGCGCTAGCGAGCTTCTCTGCTTCCATTGAGATTCTTTATAATTCACGCTGGATGCTGCGTTAATTTTATGAATTCTCCTGAAATTATCCCGGTGTCAGACCAGACATCACTTTCATTTATTATAAGTAGCTTAGGATTTGCGGAAATATTTCCGAGACTTCGTTTGTACGAACTTAGTAGACTAGAGCGATCTTCTTCTTCCAGTCCTGTTCCCAGTCTATCTGGGGTGGGCGCAGTATGCTTGTTTCCTCTTCCATTCACATCGGTCAGTCGCCACTAAGCCATCCAGTTCTTTTGATGCATATCATCCATCATACCGGAAAGGTGCTATTGATGAATGGATGTACGGAAAAGAAACGAATGGTCTTTACCATGTCAAGAGAACGATCCATGGAGACAGTGATTGGGATGACAACATTCCAATCCATACCGCTTAGGATTTACAGGCGGCTGCCTGCCTGACACCAACCCTCTTTTGGTATGCTGTTGTTGGTGGTTTGCCCTCCACCATTCGGATGCCCCCTAGGGCCTTATTGGTCTTCACCAGACTATATCCTTACTTGACTTTTGTGGCAGCCCTGGGAAGAGTCGGGGCTGGCACATTCTACATAATTTTTTTGCTCCCAGGCCAGCATTAAAGCCAAGTTGATAAACTAGAGCGGTTGTAAATACTTTTGCTAATTTAGTAACAAAATTATTTACAGCCGCTCTTTACAGCCGTTGGGTTATTTAGATAGTCTGGCATTTAAAGGCAGCACAAAACTCGATGACTCAATTCAATTGTTATAATCTTAGATAAGTACTTGAATGATCAAAGGCGGCCGGCACACTACAAGGTGACGCAGCGCATGCGCCAGTCACCGGGCGGGTTCCCCGCGCAACTAGGGAGTGCCCAGTGATATATGTTAACCACAGAACACATAAAATTAAATGCCAACCGTCTTGACATCAAATAGGCACATTTACGCAATAATTGTACTACAAATTTGTTAAAACAAATACTTAGATAACAATTATCATTTTGTTACGAGATTACTAAATTCATGATAAATGCATAGAAACTAGATAAGTATTAACCTAATATAGTTTACACGTGTTAGGTTAACTCTTACGTACCAACGTACTCCATATACATAGAAACTCTCTACGTCTTGATCTACATGAATAACGATTTTATATTATTATCAGGTTTGGTTTTAGTATGAATAAGAAAATTGCATGGAAATACCTATAAATTTTAATACAGCTATCCAGTCAAAAAATTTAATATTTTCATCGTCATCCCTTATCAGCATGAAGTTTGCCCTACATGAACCGGAGACAATCCATAAATGCCATTATTTACAATTCACTGACTACCTTATAAATGTAAGAACTCATATGACTAACAACATCAGTACAGTACAAAAATATTTGCATATTAAAATGAAACGAGCGCCGGCGCCATCTAATAATACTCCAGTCATGTCAGCTGGGAAATGTGAATGAGAAATGCGCAGGCGCACGTGACTTGCAGCAAGCCTAGCGCGGGACGGAACGTGGACAAAAAATCTCTCGCCACCACTTTACAGTGTTTTGTCTCGGGAATTAGTCGGAGTCAGAGCGAGAGGAAAATATTTTATTTTCCCCGAGGAGATTGTGTCCCGTGCTATGGGGGCAGAGAGCCAGGCCGTGCCAGGGGGCGCCTTGTACCTCCACGAGGAAAACGGCCAATAAACTGCGCGCCGCTTTGTTCCACAACACATTTTGATAGCTGTGGGAAAACCTAACCGCCGTACCTACTCCGCTAATGATACCGACTGAGATGTTTACACTGTCGGTAAAAAATGGGACATATTTGATAGTGGAAACGTAAAAATTAACGAGTGGAAATGTACGGCTCGGTACTGGAATTGTGCTAATGAGTTTTCCAATTAGTCATATGTCGTTTAAGTGTTCAATCAATATTGCCAAGGACAAGTTTTAAGTGCCCTTAAACAAATGTTGCGTTTTTTATGTGGTTTACTCATATATGGTTCAAGCCCATACACTTATGACTCCTAAAAAATACCTAATTGGAAACGCGTGTGCCAATGTTAAAACGTTTCTAATATTTAACACGATGAGTTATGCTATTCATTCGTAAACTAACAAGTCTTGTGCTTATAAGAAATGGCATAAAATACCTAATAAAATAAGATAATTAAAGATGTCGAAAGCAATATAATTTATACATGCATAATTTTCTGTATTTCTTTCGTTAGTAAATTCTATATTCACGCATTTTTATCATGTACGCAAGTGGTCGCTCGAGGCTTCACTCGCGTTAATGTCGTTAAATTAAAGATAAGGGAGTATTGGTTTTCCTTTACTGGAAATAAATTGCTTGTCATGGAGCAAGTCACTTTTGTCACCAGATTTTTATCAGTTATAATTTTAATAAATTTTATGAGATTCCGAAAGATGTCATCTCAACAAATTGTACTAATAATTCATTTGAAACTGGACACGCCGTTTTCGTACACTTGACACTCGAACAGAAATATTGTCTCGAAAGTATGACAGGTCACCATTTCATCATCATTATAAATCTAAAACACAAACATGTATTAAGGCTCAGCATGAATATTAGCACTTTTTAGAATGGCGCCCAGGGTTTTCCTCGCAAAGAAATAAGGTTGATTTAGGTGTTAAGTTTAGTTTTACTATGTACGTTACGTAGCTATTCTTACATACATAAATCACGCCTATATCCCCGAAGGGGTAGGCAGAGGTGAACTAACACCCACCCTTCGCCAATCATGCTATACTTACATTTAAAAAATTTCATAATATAGAATGTTAAATAATTTCATAGATAGCCGTGTGGTGACGGCAGGGCAGAATACAATTTTATTATCACCACCACCATCTCCTCCTGTGTCGCCATATATCGTCATATTATCCAGTTATAATTAAGCATTCTTAGCAATAGACACATAAG
The DNA here is from genome assembly GCA_963931975.1 of Cataclysta lemnata. Taxonomy (NCBI): domain Eukaryota; kingdom Metazoa; phylum Arthropoda; class Insecta; order Lepidoptera; family Crambidae; genus Cataclysta; species Cataclysta lemnata. The sequence continues at coordinate 16,802,844 of OZ008346.1, read as the reverse complement.
TGGACATTTTTACAGTAAATATTTGAAACAAACGTAATACATAAATTACCATGACTGAAATGTACACAAACATTTCCCAATAGCCCCAGCATTGAGTCCGGCTTCCGACGGGTGCTTTTCCACCAGAGATATGCGAGGATGCGTTGCGAGGGATGTATTTTTGGAGAACCAATAGAATTACTCCATTTTGGTGGTTAGAAAAAGAATTTCGAAAAATTATGATCTTGAGGCGGGAAGATAATAATTTTTCGAAATTCTTTTTCTAACCACCAAAATCTTTGTACAAATTTTTCTAACATTTATAATATATAATGTTAAAATTAAAATCAAGTAGATTACTCCATTTTCCTAGGCATGCATCATCATCACCAGTCTTTTAATGTCCCCACTGCTGGGCCTTCCCTATGCATGGTGGAATTTAGGGAGAATGGGCCATAACCTACCAAGCTGGCTTCCGAAGCACGGAGGAACACTAGATAAAAAAAAATGTTGGTCACCCATCCATTAGCCTCCTCCTAGGCATGCAAAATGGAGTAATTCTATTGGTTCTTTACAGAAACATCCCTCGAAACGCATCCTCTAATATCTCTGGTGGAAGCGAACCCAAATTCTGGGCCTTAGGGCTACTGCGGCCAGCGCACAGACCGCCGAAGGTCACAACTGTCGCAAAATAGAACTTTAATCTCGATCACAATTTGTTTTTCTGGGATTTTCCGGTCACAAGATAAACAATTTCACAATACCGCCTGTTTACTGCGACGACATTAGTTTTCATCATTCATCATTAGAAATTAATGTGTAACGCAGAATGATTGCATTTTTAGATTTGTTTGATCATTTGGTAACGCAAAATTTTCCAGCGTAAAAGTAAATTAGAAAAAAATATTGACAATATTGCAATGAGAGTTACCGACATGACTAAGAAATAATGTGTAGTTTAAGTAAAACAATGGCAACGACCTTTATCTTTAAGACATTCCGCATTTTTGCACGCGATAACGTTATAAATATATATGCATACCTAAGCCCAATTGCGTGTTTCATTGGGAACAACGAATTCATGCATCATGCCCTGTTAAGGTCATTTCATTTGCTTGTCATCTTTTCACACTCTCCACATATCGATTATTAGACATGAAATCATCTACCTGCTTCCATGTAATTCGTAATTATCTTTTTTGTTCCATTTCTTATTTCTGTTTTGTTCAGATGCTTGCAGATCTCTTTGGAACCATCCGATTTGAAACAAACGGTCAAAGGTTTTTTTTGTGTATATTTGGGGTTAATAAGGGGCATTATTCAGGTAGTAAAGATGACCTGCGTTACCTTCTCCGTGACCCCCAAATAATGAACTCATGGAGTATTATAATAATAACTTTCAAATCTATGTCTTTGGGAGAGCCAAACCTGCTTAGCTTACAAAAAAAAAAAATAACGATGCGGGTTTAATGCAATTTTTTTAATTAAAATTTGTTTTTTTTTTATTTGAAAATTATAATCAATGTTACATGCAACGTCATAGTTGACCGAGTGGTAAAGGCAATTGCTCGAATTGCGGAGGATGCGTTCTTTCATAAATTTTCCAACCTTTTTATACAATCAAATAATAACTGCACTCTTAATAATATAATCAGAAGAAGCATATTAATATTGGTCTAAATCCACTCTGCGGGCGACGTCCGCCTATTTTGCGATCAAAACAACAGCAAACGATTCCATTGAAAAACGCCTTAACGAATCATTGTTTTTTCCTTTTCAGCTGTATCATGCATTTCACGGACATGGCCTTGGGAAAATACTTTAACCCAATTAAGAGACCTAGTGCATGACCTACTGAGCTCTAAGTAGGTAGTGATGTAAAATAAATGCATGCATTGTGTAATGTAGAGTTGAGTAAAATCTACACGTACATAATTTAGGTATCCGATGTGAAATAGTTCGTAGAATTGGACAGATGAAAAAAATGTAAATGCTGTCAATAGCGGTATAGTCATTGTTTACAAGAAAGCTACCCTAGCCTTCGGAGGGAGAGTGAGAGAAATGAGCTTCAGCTTAGGCAGATTATGAAATGGTGAATCGGAAGAGCGGACCCTTGATATTTTAGCTATACGTAATTTAGCGAGCGCCTGTTCTAGACTGGAATTGTTTGTATTCGATTCAATACCTTTATTTTTATTTAATTTGTTAAGTTATTATTATTCCTACAAAGACTTATCCAAAATATACACGGTAGGAAATTTAAATACCTAGATGATATTTTTAAAGATATTTCCTTTAAAATTTCAAGTACACATTTTTTGTAGACTCAGTATTAAGCACAACGGAGGTCGGACTTCTGGGGAATAAATATTTTATTACGAATGGATTTCGTCAACTGTTCGTAATTTCATTGACCTAAATTGCTCTGAGTACAGAGTCTATTGGGAAGTGAACGAGTAGGTTTTTACGTGCTTCTGATTTACTGTTTTATATGATAAAATATGTGACTAATAAATAGAATATACCTACTAAACCAAGCGATAAATGTTTTTTATATTTCAACACAAAATTATTAAATATACAGCATTTTAAAGACGTTAAAATCATTAAATATACATCATTTAATAGACCCCAGATAGACTGGGAACAGGGCATGGAGATGAAGAATAGACGTCTCTGAGTGCGGCAGTTAATCGCCTTGTACGACACCCCCAGGTGAGGCAGGGTGGTTACAATTGTATTATTCTCTTTCGTCACCACACACCACACTTTAAAATGACGTTAAATGTTTTTGAAACAATTTACAGAAAAACCACCAAATACAATAACATAAGTCATCATGCAATCGGCAAAACCTAGAGCTAGGGGCGGACAGCGGGAGTGGTTGCATTGTTCACGGCACCTACCATTCAGAATGGATGACAAAAAACTAGTTTTCAGATTGTCTCTAAAGTAAACATTTTAAAAACAATTGCCAGCAATATTTCCCGTTTCATAAACATTTTATAGAAATTAAAACTAACGGAACGATGCTCTGATTGAGTCGTTTGACCAATTTACAATTTAAGCGTTAGTAATACGTTCATTTTGTTTTGCTTGTGTGTGTAGAGGCTCGGGAACGAATTTATACTGTGAATTAGTGTGCGACTTATATTTCACACGAACTAGCAAAATGTGAGTTAAACACCTTTTCAATGATGGTCAATTGATTACTTTCTCTTATACTTTTGATCTTATGTAGCAGTCGATGAGACAAGAACAAATTTCAATTAAAGTTTAATAGAGACAATGTTTTTGATTTTTTCTTGTTATTGTTTCAGTATTTTGGATGAGCTGGTCAAAATCTTGAACTTTTCTGGTTAGTCGGCAAAATAGATTTATGCCCTTTAATGACCCAACTGAGGCACAGGCGTTTCCTATGGGTGGAGTAATATAGGGAGAATGGGCCGTTAGTACCAATCCGGTGGGTACTACGGGCTGCAGATGCAGCTGAGACGTTATCGTACCTTCCGAAGCACAGAACTCGAGATAATATATTTTTGGTATCAGCGGACATTGCTTAGTTTACGCTATCGCAGGTTGAGCGCGCTATCAAGCTTTCATCGCTTGGCGATTTATTCAGTTTAATTAAGTACTGTTTAGTTTTGCAAACAGCTTGTGGATCGCCAGAGGCCACGATGTATGATTTTCTGTAAGTTGCAACGCGTGGCCCCACAACGTAGTGAGCAATAGACCTAGCACGGGACGTGGACAAAATCTCTCTCCACCGCTTGACAGTGTTTTGTGTCGGGATCCAGTGAGAGTTAGAGCGAGAGGAAAATATTTCCTTTTCCCCGAGGAGTTTTTCTCCACATCCCGTACTAGGAAGTTGACGCGGAACTAAGTTGAGGCTACAATTCCACAAACTCTCCGACGCCGCGTCCTGTTCACACTGCGCGTCCTTCTGCGCCACGGTCACTTGCTGTTGATTCATTAATTAGGCCGGGTATACCCGAGTGCAACAGCACGCTGACACACGGAGCCGGTTCTTTACCAAATGGAAACAAGTCAGTGGCCGGAATAGGAAAATGTAGACTATTTTATGAGTGTTTCACACTAAAATGTGTTTATGAATCTATGTAATAGTAGGGAAAGGGTGACCAATACATGTAGGTATAGTTGGCAAGATTGATACTGTATCTCATCTTTCAGCCCAGATCCCAGTTTGTCTGGAGTCGGTGTATGTTTTCACTTAATTCATGTCGGTCAGACATGATCAAGCGTAATCATCAACCCGCTTTTGATTTGCATCTTCGATCACACCGAAACGGTGCTAGTAACGAATGAATATAGAAAAGAGAGAAAAGAGAGGGAAGAAGCGTCGCCAGTTTTCCATGTCGAGAACCGATGAACGGAGAGAGTGGTTGAGTTGGTACGACAACATTGCAATGAATATTGCTCAAGGTTTTGGTTCACTAACCCTTTAAGGGTAGCTGTGTTAGGTGGTTTGCCCTCGATGAATCTCGAATCTTCGAGAATCATCAAGGGCAAGGTACTTATTGGTCTACACTGGACAGTCTCCTTTTACCACATCCCTGTGGTGAGACGTGTCTGGCACATTCTGCGTTGTTTTGTCGCTCCCAGGCCAGCATGGAAAAAAGATTGATGCTTGGTATACTTACTATTTGAAATAGCGTACAAAGGACGATATTAAGGTGCAACTATTGTTACAAAGTGACATAGAACGTGTTTATTACAGTCTCAATCACGAGAATTGAGTTTTGTGATATTTTTAACGGCCTCCCAGTAGGAAATTACGTGAAGTTTTTTAAGAAGGTGCAATTTCAGCGTTTTCTGGAGTAATTCTTTCTAATACGGTACTGGGAACAAGAACATTGACGAAGATTTAGCTCAAAGGATTAGTAAAATGGAGAGGTATTGAGTTGATCATATCTATCGTTGAGACTTAAATGCATGCGTACATACCACATGGAAACTAGTCTTAAAGCTTTGGTTTGTGCGTTCGGCCTGCGATTCCGTAAACTAAGCAACGTTCGCTAAGGCTGGACCTAAAATTTATTATCTAGTTCATTCTTGTTTCGAAAGGCACGTTTATCGGTTAGTTCCGCCTGCGTCTGCAGTCGCCAATAGGTACCCACCAATCCACACTGGGCCAGCGTGGTGGGTTGAGACATTCTCCCCATAGGTATGCTTCCATCCTAGGGAAGGCCTGTGCTTCAGCAGTGGGGCCATTAAGAAGCCTGGTGATGATGATATGTGTTCATATAATAATTCGGTAAGTAATTATTCTTAATTTTTAATTTTTACAATCAATGTCTTTAAATAGTTAACGAGACGTTCGAGTAGAGAAGTCCTTCAAGCAACCAAGGTCATCAATAATAATAATTTGTAAGCTATGGAACCAATTAGTTTAGGCTAGTAAAATATTTACTTTAAAATTCTAATCTCTCCAATCCCATTTCAGTGTGGTTGACCACGAAGGTCTACTACCAAATTTCTAGGTAATTCATTAAATACGGCTGAAAGCATAAACCGACACATGATTACCTACTGAATATTTAAATAACGTATGTTTATATTATTTCAGAAGCTTTCTCCGATACATCATCTCGTTGACTAATAGTTAATTACTATAATAGGGCACCCTATCAGGAAGCATATTCTTTAACAGTATAACACCCATCTAATGGGTAGGTCCTTATAAATATGATTATATCATACTACCAGTACCAGACTCTAATGCTTAATCAGTATTTATTATTTATTTTTTTCCTTTGTAACATCTTTTATATAATGTTCAAATAAAAAAATATATATTATAATATAATTTGATAAAAAGTAAAAAAGATATTTGCGTATTTGTAGCAAAATGTGTTAAACATTGGGACATACCGTGACTGGTAAAACACCCCTGTCTCTCTCTCGGTAAAGACGTGACTTATATATTTAATCGCACGAAGATTGAAAGTGAAATTAAAAACAAATTTGCTATTGTTGCAATGTTCTTGTGATCAATCAGCGCTGACACCCAATCATTTAAAGCGCCTCTTCATTTAATTCATCATAGCTTTATAATCATAAATCTTAACAAGCGAACCTCTTATTTTGGGACTGATCAAACGAACTGTCTCAAGCTTATGGATAATTCCTGACAATCAATCAACTTGTATCTATCTTGCCGCTCAGCAGACGGACATTTCCATAATTACTATTTTATTAAACTTTGTATATTTCGATCACTTTTCGGAGTTGACTAAATCCTGCTGTTGCCTCACTCAATACTTTCGTTTTGCATAATTGAATAACTTTTCAGAGCTAATCACATTTTGTATAAAATAAATACATAAATTTGGTGGATAAACATTTTTCTAGGTATAGAATGTCATTCAGTTCATTAGTAGACGGATCAGTTAGTTTAACATATATTATTATTGAGGGAACTTCATGTTCCATATAGATTACACATGTCAAAATAATATCGAATAACTGAAGCTAAGCTTATACGAAAAAAGTATTAAAAAAAACCCAGGTCAAGAGTACCCGACACTGACGGGCATGCATGAGGACATTATTGGCATTGGATGAAGCAAAAGAAATAGGTATGTAAGGATCGCAGCAAGAGATCTCTGCCTACCCGTGTAGAACGGCGTGATGTATGTATGCATTGTTCGTAAGCAAATTAAAATCAAATTCAAATGATCGATATAATTAAAATTAATAAGCAAAATGATTCAATCTTGTTCGACTCCAGTAGGCCTATTTGCTAACTCTTTTTGACAGTTGAAAGTGATGATCACCGAACTATTTACTTATCCATTACTGTTTTCACAGGACAAGTGTCACAATAGCGTTATAGTAAAGTAGTAATGGATCAGTAAATAGTTCAGTGATTATCACTCTCAAGTGTCAAAAAAAGTTAGCGAATGGGCCTACAGATTATAGTGCGCATAGTTTATGAACTGATATTGTTGAATAATATTATGTATAACCATCTCCGGCTCATAGTTCATACCTTAGACGTTACTTCTCTACAAGAACACGTAATTCAGTAATCAAACATTTTAGCAACGAAATTATAACACAAAATGTTAAAACAACATACGAAAGAGAACTAATTTAATATTTCCCCATCCGTTTTTTAATTGGTACCGTGTTAGGGAAAGGTTGTTTATTTTGGCCAAAGTTTTTTTTCCGATTGCTAGGAATTACAATGAAAACACTGCTGCGCATTCTTCATCACTGTTTTAACCCTTAGTCGTCTTGTACGATACCTGCGAGAGATATTAGGGGCGGTGACAATAAGCATTCTGCTCTGCCACGGACACATGGTAACAAAGAGAAAAACCATTAAACGATGCTGTCGCCATTGAAATTTCCTGCCGCATAAGTGAAATATTCTTTGTTGAAATCCAATATCCCTTTTAAACGGAATGCAATCGGTAAAAGAAAAACAACTGGTGCTCACGTGCCTGGAACTGAAAAATATTTTTAATCCAAGTACAGTCGGGCAAAGAATTTTATTATCAATGGCTGAAGATCACTTTTAATTCTCCCCAACAGTCAATCTCACGTTATATTTGTAATTGTAATGTCTATAAAGGACTCTAGTTCGATCACCTCAACAAGATAATAATTTTCCGAAAAAATGTTTGGCTGTTTTACGTTCCTTATATTGAAGGAAAAACAGTATTATCACATTATTTAGATTTTTCCATCCAAACTACTTTTTCAACTCCACACAAAAGAGGCCGTCTCACAAAATATCGACGCCAAAACAACGCTGTGGACACAGCTATAACAAAGGCCGCAGGCGTTTGCTCTTCCTATAACCGTTCCACGGGAAACATTTCTCAATAACAGTTACGAAATACAGACTAACAATTCGCCATCTGCCGAAAGTTATATGTTTAGTGCTATCATAACAGTTTCGGAGGTCGGCAAATGCATAATTGCAGGCGTTTGTTGGCAAAATTGGAGAGTTTGGCGGAATGTCTGCATGGTAATGAGTAAGTGGGTGATAATTGTAAATGTTTGCGTATTGCGACGGAGCCCGACCATAGTCGAGATCCTAACGTATTAATTTGATGTTCTTTTGTCGTTCTTCCAGTGCTCATGACTAGATTAATTAATGTACAACTCGGAGCTCGCTAGTGCAGTGGCATTACGCAATCGCAGGCCAAGCGCCTGCGATTGCGTAAACTACGCAATGTTCAAAGATTTTGGTGGTTAGAAAAAGAATTTCGTAAAATTATGGTCTTGAGGCGGGAATCGAACCCGCGTCCGCTGCTATCCGGGCAGGTGCCTGACCGCTCGGCCACCCAAGACCTTTTTCTAACCACCAAAATCTTTGTACTAATTTTTCTAACATTTATATAACGTTAAAATTAAAATCGAATAGTTTACGCAATGTTCGTTAAGGCTGGTCATTGGATGGGTGACCAGAAATTTATTATGTCGTGTTCCTCCGTGATTCGGAAGGCACGTTAAGCCGCTGGCCCTGGGCCGTAGTGGATTATGGCCCAATCTCCCTATATTGGGAGATCATTAATTCATAGGGAAGGCCCGTGCCCAAGCAGAGGAGACATAAAAGGGCTGGGGTGATGATGATGATGATGTATATCTGGGCCGTAAAGTGTACCCAGTAGCACGGCCAAGTGTTTTCATAATGTTAAAAAATATAAAGCAAAAAATAAATATTCCTATGGTGTTATTCATATTTTAAATTAAAGAAAACAATGGAAACATTTAGTAATATACACCGAAAGTCATTTCAAACAAAAAGTTGCAAAGCGCCTGCAATACAAAAATAGCAAGTCTGCTTGTTTAGTATAAAAGTTGCCTTAAGTATCTTTGCACGAGCAATTTTCTAGGAAAACAATTGTAATTAGAATAATATATTGTATGTGGTTTGAGGTGTGTGTAAGTATTTTCCTATTATGTAATGATAAGTTATTGATCAGTAACGTTACTTGATTATGCTTGATTAATTTAATGTTAGCATACTTGACTATTTATTGCGTTATCTATAAGATTTATTTAGTACGCCCAAATGTAACATTTTTTTAACTAAAAAACGAGAATGGTGTCACTACCGATTGAGGCGCCGCGTTGTTTAATTTTTTGACTCAAATAATTAAGGAAAAATAACCTCCTGACGCCCAAGCCTTGTAAATTAACGTCTGTAAAAACGCCCACTGCCCCTTTGATATTTGTTTCATAATACATATAAGCGTCCAAAAACAAAATATATTTTTTACTTTACTTTTTTCTCATTATGTATGCATGTCCAAGAATAGGAGATTTAATTTCATGCCAAATTATAATTTTAAAAGGACCTTGGGTCATTCATAGGTCAGAATCATATTAGGTGTATCATACAGTATATATAATTATTTACTCGGAGAGTGCTCAAAATGTCTCGAAATATAAACTAAATAATTGTTCCTTTTGTGTTCATGGGACCGTCAAATTATTATTTATTTCACATCCTTTGAGAAAAGCCAGCGATTCGCCGTCTACTCATGCCATATCTATAATATAATAATGATTGTAGATAAACTTGGTATAATTATTTATTTATTTAAAAAAGGCTGAACAACTAAATACACACTAGAATTTTATAAATTTTGTAGACTGATACACTAGGTTTTTGTATGCATTTAAATTACTGGTATGCACAAAATTCCACTAATATTAATATTTAGTCTTTTGTTTCGAAAGCGACACATACGGTAGTGCAGCTCTCTCTCTCTTTTAGAAACTGTTACGTAAAATACGATATTCCGAAGATGAAGATCAGTGCAAATTAAGCTCGGATATAGCGGTGTACGTTTTCAAGAAGAACTCTTAGGGTGCTTTTCCACCAGAGCTGTGCAAGAATGAGTTCCGAGGAATGTATTTGAGGAGAACCAATAGAATCACTCCATTTTCAAATAGAATTAGTCTATTGGTTCTCCTCAAACACATCCGTACACCAATAGAATAACTCTATTTTCAAATTGGTTCATCTGGAACAAGGAATGTGTAACACATTCCTTGCATCACATCCTCGCACAGCTCTGGTGGGAAAGCACCCTCACTCTGTTTATCAAGTTCTATACTAGGGGCATTTTTTCGCGGGTGATCAGGAGGACAGAGCCCATCGCCGCCATGCCCCATTCATCGCCAACATAATATTTTATCAGGTTATTTCCCTTCGGCTCCGCTGGTTTACGGCGATCTTTTTATTAGGGTGCACGTTTTCTGCGCAAATATGTTCAGTGTACCAGGGCAATCCCTGGCTGAGTTATTGGATACGGTTCGCTTTGTTTCTGGAACAGAAAGCCAACAAGCATTCTCACTATAATAGTTCGATCGTCGATCTAAGGCGAATTATAAATATCTGACTAGTTCTACTGCAAATATTTACACTTAGAGTTAGAAAGGTGTATCCTAACCTAACCTTAAATAATTATGCAAAACAATTAATATTAATATAATTAATAACATATATTATGTTTAAAGGAATGGAACAGAAAACATACTGCGCCGACCCCAGATACATTGGGAACAGAGCAGGAAGAAGAAGAAGTATATAAATATTTTGTGGATTTATTTAATTAAGAATAACTAGGCCTAGTGATAGTAATGTAGAGAAATAAATATAAATAGCACATATTGATGTTGATGCAAAGTTCTTTATTGAGAAATTTCTCAATAAAGAAATGTTTTTTGAGAAATTTTAACGGTAGCTCGATGAGAATGATATTTCTATATCGTGGAATCGATTTCCACCTAGAGCAAAACCTCAAGTGATAAACATTTGTATTTGTTCTTGTCTATATTAAATCAACAGGAACTAACTAGCTATCAGGGCAGCTGACCGAGGACCAGAAAATATAAGAAATCAACCAACGTCCAGTGGTTTGCAAACTAAAGCTACGTAAAACCAAACTTTGAAATAGAAATGTAGAACCACCAAGTGGGTACAATTAACCAATAACTATCGATTACGTGCCTGCTGAGCCCAAAACTAAACTCGCACATAGTTAGCAAAGTTTCAGTCGGAAATGTTTGAAATGAATTCGTTTATTTCAATCAGAAGTTAGTTTTGCATTGAGCAGTGGAATAGTTGGCGTGTGAGGGCCCAGTGGCGGCCTAAGCCGGATCATCCGGGTAAACCGGCAACTCCGCTGCCGCAGGGCTGCGACGTACATTGTTATTCGAGGGTTGTTTAGATAAAAAACTGCGAAAAAAGATAAGCCCGATGTATATATTTCCTGTCGTATATCTAGTTTTTCGTGAAAGCGGGCAAGTGAAACCTTTTGATGTATCTTCCGCAAAGGCGATTTGTAAGATCATCCGTGGTCCAGAAACGGTTGGCCACCGCCAGGCGATCGGTTTCGAAGATGGGCTTCGTGTTGTGCTTTGGCCTTTTTCGAGAGAAACATTTGAGAAGCTTGAATTTGTCAAATCTCCATTTCACTCCCGTACTGCAAACAGGATACCTACTTGTATATACAATTTGATAATTTTTAAAATGCCTTCAATCCTTTTTATAGTTAGGATCGGTAACTTCACCAATTGCAAACAGAATTTTGCTCCATGTATTTGTGATTTTCTTCTAATTATAAATCACTGGGGAAACAACGAGGAGAACTCCCCGGAACAATGCCCGTTATAGTTTGCTAATTGGTTGGAGCCCTCTCGAACCACTTCATAATTGTGCCACCAACGGCACGCTTCACAAAGTGCAATTGTTGTCAATGTAGATCTGAATGCACGCGGAGAGGTCAACCATCAATAGCTGACACTTGTGGCATAGTATCTTTTACGCAATTGCCAACAATTTTATCTCAATGGAGTATTAGTAAAAAATAAATAGTTCCTTTGGCGGGACTTCAACATCAAGACTGAATTTTTGGATTGTTATTGTGCTAGAGTGGCGCTACAATTCAATAGGTCAAGAATTCTGTTGTCAGGGGGCTTACCGCCTAACTCGATTGCTAAAGCAAAAGCTATAGTTTATGACGTCATGCTGTCATTTCGCACCAAATGTACCTAAACTATTAGCGATAGCTTTGAACGAATGATCACCGAATGATTTTGTATGAATTTCGCACAAAATTCGTCCCGCCTAAAAATTCAGGATGGCTGCTATAGCCCTAAGCAGTGCAATGCAATATAGCTATCATCAGCAATCGAGTTAGGCGGTAGGCCCCCTGAACTGTGGATAGTGTCCGGTGTAACGTTTATAGTTTTAACGTATTTATTGTCTGTCATCTAGTATTAAGAGCTTTAGCTGCTTTATTTTGGCTAGATGATACGTGTGAAAACATGTTGATGCATAGATGTCGCAACGCATGATTTGCCAGGGGCAAGAAGTATAATGCGACTTGATGTGGTAATTAAGTCTGTTTATTTGAAGATACAAATATGCTTATATATTACTGCGGTGCGTGTCTTAAGTTAACTTATAAAAATGATGAATGTAACTACGTGCATTAATGTAGGACATGCTGTGATGTCGCTACATATACACCCCCCTTGGAAAAAAATTGTAACTACATATCTCTATCTAAAATTTAAATATACACAAATATTATCAATTAGTAATTAACATAACCAGTGGATACAATTAGATAATAAATTTAACTGACACAGAAAAAATAAAAATGCTGACTTTGTTGTGGCGATATCTGGGTCATTGTATGTGTTCGGATTGTTGTGGTTAATTTCTGAAATTGGCACGTTCGTAGCTTCTTTTGATGACAAATGCTGGTTTTCTATTTGTTTAATTTAATTGTTTCCTTAAATCGAAATGGCATATGCTTAATCTGTTCTTTTGTTCTGGGAGTGGTCTTCCATAGGGTGATGTTGTACTTTTTCTTATTCTGTCGCAATGCACAAATACGTGTGAGCATTGGGATTGAATTGTTGTTGACACTTGGGATGAATGAAAATTGGTTGAGCGGTAGGCACCATACGCAGAACTGCCATGCCGGAGTGTGACCGCAGTTTTTGTCTCCAGTCATGGGCTGCCATTGCGTGCCGTTAATCCGCTTGCTGCGGCAGGTCCAAGTAGCCCTCGACGAGCGTATTTTTAATCAGCGGTAGGCACCATACGCAGAACTGCCATATTAAGCCGGAGTGTGAGCGCACTTTTCGTCTCCAACTATGGGCTGCCATTGCGTGCCCTTGGTCCGCTTGCTGCCGCAGGATCAAGTCGCCATTACTAAGGCTTCTTGAGTTGTGGTAATTTTCCTCAGTTGGGCGTATTCCTTGGCTCGTTTTCTGATAACCTAAGACATTTATTTCGCTCTTGAGAAAGTAACCTTGTTGTAGAGTATGCGTGGATTCGTTCCAACGACAATAGTTTGCTGCGTCGGTATGATCAGGGTTGCAGGCGTTGTCAGCTCAGTTACCCAATCTTAAGTTTCCGACTAGCTATATCGACTAATAATTAGTCAAATCGGTCATGCCGAAGTTCCTTGTAGAACGTCTCGTAGTCCCAAGCTTGAATTAAGTGTTTTTTGTTTTCACCCTATGTCTTGATTGTGTACCATTTAGCTCCAGAATGTCTCTGTGGTTTGCCATTAACTCAAATGTTCGCTCCCGTGTCAGTAAAAAATCTCATACCACTTTTTCGGTCGGTATTGATGAACAGTGAACCGTCGTAGTTTAACACATTTTCTTGTTAATGTTCTTCTATTTTGGTATATCGTGGTTGAAATATCGGTGTCTTCTTTCTCAATTGCTTGTTTTTGAACTTGACCTCGATAGATGTTGGCGATTATAATATCATTGAGCGCTGAATTGTGCATAATTTCCAAATGCCTTTTTGCTAACTGTGTTTAAATATTAATGTCATTGCGCCGTCGTCCGTTTTTTTTGAGGTAATTATGTCACTAACTTGTAGTCTAGTTCTTCTTCCTTTGATGTCTTCCATTTTTCCAACGTTTGCCATGCGTCAGGCAGTTTGCCGTGGATTGAGCAGCTTGCCGTGCGCCGGGGTTGAATTGCCCCCGACGCACGGCAGACCAATATCTTGTAGTATTTGAAGGCTGCTGCTGTCCAATGTCGGGGTCACCAATTTGCCAGGGGCAAGAAGTAACGCGACTTGGTCCTGCGGCAGCTAGCGGATGGACGGACACACTGGCAGCCCACGGTCGGAGACGAACATTTGGGGTCACACTCCGGCATGTGGCAGTTCTGCATATGGTGCCTACCGCTGATGAAGAATACACGCTCGTCGAAGTTTGGCGACTGGAGCGTCACGAATTTCAAATAAGGGGGGGGTGTGATGTAGCGGCTACGTCAGAGTGCTACGTAAACAAAGTGTCGAGTAACCGAGAAATGGTTGATCAGCAAAAAGTACGACAGCTCACGATAACAATGGAGTCAAATCAACTGTAGACCTTAATGACTGTGGTGTTAAGGCAGAATGAGAATAGCAAGTCCTGAATCACGATTACAAAGTTTCTGGAGGAACTCAGAATATATACAAGATCCGACGAAGTACAGTCGGACCGCGGTCCCCGAGTGCACACCTGGCTCGGAGGAAGATCTTCCCTTTTTCGCTGAGTATGCGGCGACATTACCGCATACCCACACATGATATTGATAATGCATCACGCATGAACAATAGAGTGAAGGTTTTCGATGAAGAACATTCGTTTGTTATTTGGCGTTAACAATGGATCGACCTTTGTTAGAAATAACAAGACCTCTCGCTCGACAGCCCTGCAGCCGCCGTGCTGTCAAAGTGACAGGTCCACCGACCGGCAGCGTCAACAAAAACGTCACACGTGTCGAAGCAGGATTTAGCCGTGTCAATTTATCGTATAGGCGGGCGGCACCAAGTGATTTTCCTAATCCTACCGCAATGAGCTTTGTGAATGAGAATTTCACTTAGATTATGTTTTCAGAGAACATAAGTTATTAAAGTGAAACTGAAATGAAAATTGAGTGTTTAATTCTTTGGATGGTAAAAACTTATCATCATACTTAGTAAAACTTTTTATCAGACAGTCGAAATTACCTGTTTCGTAATTTCGTCTAAGGGATATGCTTTGTGTAGACCAAATAAGCACCCTGGGGCACCCGAATGGCGGAGGACAAACCACCAACAACAGCCAATGAGGGTTAGTGTCAGGCAGGCGGCCGGCTGTAAAACCTGAGCCTAAGCGTTAAGCAGTATGGATTGGAATGTTGTTATCCCAACCACATGGTCCTTTCTAACATTCATTCATCACTATCACCTTTTTGGTATGATCCATATCATATGAATCAAATGGGAGTGGATGGCTCGATGGTATCTGACCGATATAAATGGAAGAGGAAACATACTGCGCCGACCTCAGATACACAGGGAATAGCGCAGGAAGAAGAAGACATTTTTGCACAAAACTAAAGTCAGCACCTAATGCGTCCCTTAATTTATAATTCGAATGTGTTTCCTAACCAACGCCCTCACAAATCACTGGTAAAAATTGCGACGAAAACCAGCAACATAATTTGCACGACCCCGATTGCAGGAAACATCCACGAAATAAAGGGATCCGAGAATAATACCCCAGTTCAAGATCGACAGCTCATTTGCCGAGGCGGTAAACCCTTCGCGACAAATGTTGGGCCGGATTCAATCCCCACTTCAAAATAATGGTTGGTTAATAAAACGTGTATTTGTTACGGGTGGGCTTGTACCTTAATTGCCGCTGATTGCCGTCACAGGGGCGTGTTCCGTTTAGTTTGTGATCTGAGCGATATACGAGACGGCGTGTCTAGTTTCTCTAGAGGCAACAGGACGAGTTGTAAACACGGATTCTACTTGAGCACAGCTAAAGTGGCAACTATTAGGAGGATTTATGAAGGAGTGCCTCCCGGCCGAGGGCCGATTAACGAGCGATCCGATATCAAGCGCGCCCTTTATAAATCATCCCTTCGGTTTCCGCTCCACGGGGCAGGGAGCGCAGGAAACGTATTGGGAAAGAGCATTGTTAACTAAAGGTTCGATCGCGTGTTGCTCTTGTTGTTCGAGTGCCCTCCCTCCTGGCGGGAGTTACAAATCATTGCGTTCTATTTCTGCTCATTCGTCTTGCCTCGAGGAAAAAGCTGGCCAAGGACTTGTAGCAAATGAGCTACCCACATTCGTTGTCCATCAAGACTTAGAAAGCTGGCTCCGAATATAACCAACCGACGTACGTCAATTAAACAACACAATTGTGCGAATTCTGGCAAAAGCTTTCGAACGTTCTCCTTTACCATTTTATCAGCTAGTAATATTTTATCCTTAGTCGCCTTGTACGACACCTGCGGAAGAGATGGGGACTGGTGATAATTGTATACTGCTCTTCCGTCACATCACGAATCAATCAAGACAATCGAATGCTTGTTATTACTTTCAACGAAGAGTTGACAATGTCGTACTACCAAAATGATTTGAAATGGCAATACATATTCTCAGAAATGCCGATTGTGTCTTTTGTGCTGTGAACTAGAAAGCAAAACCGTTCCCGGTGTCCAACGCAGATGAAAATAGAAAAGGAGAAAATTTGATTCCAGATGAAGCCGGACCAGATGCAATCGCGACTAAGCCTATCTAGATAGAAATTTATCTGGGCCATTTTAGATCTGCCGTCTGTTTGCTCAGATCGCTGCAGCTTTCAATTCGATTGGTCTCCCCCTTCCCCTATCCGCGAACGAATTGCGGACCAAGTTTACTTTAAAGGTCTTTACTGTTAGTAGGAATGTGTCCGATCTCAAATTTCAATGTTCCTAGTTGTGTATTGCATCATTGTGTCTGTTAAAGAATACAAGAAATTCGCATGTCGATTGGGTTTTGCGTCGTATCCTCAAAATTTTGATAGACAGTCTTCTTTGATATTTAAATTACAATAAACAACAAAGCTTCGGTCTGCGCTCCGAGACTTAATGAATATAACATGTTCTAATTAGTGTTTACATTATGGATTACCTAACATCAGAGTTAGCAAAATTTTAACAAAAAGACAGTGTGGCAATTAAATGTGAACTAATTACATCAAAGAAAGATAGACAACAATCTTAATTGTTTTCAAATCAAATAAAAATTCGTTTTTTTCAGGTTCTGTTAATGTTAGGGATACAATCATCTCTCAAAGGTGTTTCAATTGTATTATTTTCTCTAGAGAAAGCACAACAAAGCAAAACACAATTGTAAATAGAGATATTTTATACATTACCGTCACATACACTGACAGCCGCCTTGGTCGAATGCTCAGATTGCTGGGTATTGGCCAAGAGGTCCCGGGTCACGAATCCGGGACCTCCTGGTAGGGGCAAACTTTGTGATGACCACAAATGTTTGTTTCCGAGTCATGGTTGTGTATATGTTTATGTAGTATGTTTTCAACATTTATATACATAATTATATTAAAAATAGTATCCAACACAAGTGCTTAGGTTATTTACTTTGGGCTAGATGATAGATGATAGGTGTGAGTGTAAAAATATTTATTATTTATTATTATTACATAATTATTACAGTCCTTAAATTTCTACCCAAGGTTTTTTGAATTATACAATCTCTATAATATAAACAAGTTCTTGGTACAGCTCATAAGGTTACCGCAAATATCTCAAGTTTTTTCAATCGGCTTTGTGCTTTACGTCGAACAAGTTTAGGTTGAGAATAGATTCGAGATATTATGGTGTTCTTCCTAAGTTACACGAATTCAAAAATATGAATCTAACTAATCTAAGAACTGTGACACCCAGAGTTTGTAATTGTAAAGCTATGGAGAGGGTTAGATGGACTAAATATTTGGGATTACAGTTAGACGAGAATCTCTCCTTCAAGAAACAAATCTCTTTTACATCAGGACGCCTGAGAAAATTAATATATATTATGAAATCACTTAGAAATGCAGCTCCCAGAGATACACTTGAAATGGTCTACACATCACTGTGTCAGTCTATCCTAATATATTGCTTAGGTGTATGGGGTGGCTCAATCAAAACTGCTTTTATAGAAATTGAACGAGCTCAACGAGTTGTCCTAAAAGTTATGCTCAATAAGCCTTTTCGCTTCCCTACAGATAGCATGTACAAAGAAGCGAAAATACTACGTGTCCGGCAATTATACGTGTGGCGGGTTAGTTGTGCCCAACATAATAAAATTACGAAATCTAAAAACTACAAATCCCTTTTAACAAACCGTGTCTTCAAAATTCCAACACCCAGAGTCCGATCAATGTTTGCAATGCGCCTTCCACTGTTTGCCCATCCTTACATCTACAACACAGTCATAGTAAGTGTGACATCAAGGAATTAACTCTTCGCTAAGCCAAACAAGTATTAAAAACATGGCTAATGGATCTTTCATATGACGAAACAGAGAAAATTCTTCCATCTACAGCTTGATATGCCTTATTGTTCTTACAATTTACTTATAACAATATACACACACTCACACACCCACACACACACTCTCACACAATATACTTTTACTCACATTATACTAACATACATTTTCGCACTCACATAAAAACAAGTCTCTTCAGCATATATTTTGATCTTAATATAGTTAGAATTAGATTTTGCCATATTTTTCTTTTTATCTCTTATACGTATCTTGATTATTAAACTTTACACATCTTATAGAACCGGAACAACACCTAGCGTTATATAAACTCACTCGAACATGGTTACTGCGACACAGGTCTACGAGCCTAGTGCTGTAACCAACGTAAATTGATACATGTAATATGTGTATAAATGGATAATAAAGTTATTATTATTTGACCGTTTTGTACAGTCTGTCTTGTTGTTACTTGTACATCATCTTGTTTTATTATTACATTTGTTAGGTATGTTTCGATACGAGGTCGCCGCAGTCTGTACCGGGTAATCCACCGCCCAATGTAATCGCGTGTGACCTTATTTCATTCTATCAGATTGGGTTATTATATCTGCCCCGAATATATTCACCTCTCCATTCATCTGCAGACAGTTGTATAACGGTAAAAATTTACGGCTCTGCAGATAATACGGAATGATCTATACGCATATTAATTGCATATTGCTTGGGTTTTATTACTTGATGACGCGAAATGATACAGTAGCGATTTAAAAACGATACAATAATGCAGTTACCTATCAACTTTAATATATTTTGAGATAAGATTTTTTTGTAATCTTCCTTGCTGGTCTGGGTGCGACAAAATAATGCACAATGTGGCAACCTGAACAATGGTATTGTAAGTAGTCTTCGACTTATTCCCCCTTATTATTAGACATGGACTAACTTTAAGTCATGGTTTAAAATTAATGCTAACTCTAGTCTAACATACATACTTAAATCACGCCTACCCCGAAGGGGTAGGCAGAGGTGAACTTGCACCCACGTTTCGCCAATTATGTTAGGACCCATGTAATAGGTGGCGAGCCTATTGCCATTTATCGGGCACAAAAGTCGCAGTGCATTGCTGGGTGGTATAAGAGGAACGCTGCTGCCCATTCCTCATCACTGATTTATCCTTAGTCGCCTTGTACGACACCCACGGGAGAGATTTGGGGTGGTGACAATTGTATTCTACTCTGCCGTCACCACACGGCCAACTCTAGTCTTACATTCAGCAAATATAAGTGACAGCATCAGTTTTAAACTATGACTAACTTTAGTCCAATGTTTAATTATTAGAATGTGTATGGAGTTAATAAGTGTCATATAGCAAAAATAAAGTGACTGAATTGAAGCTTACTTAAAAAAATTTTAAGCAAATTAATGTTGTCTACAAGATATGAAATAATATGAGTTTAACGGGATTACAACCGACCTTACAGCGAACGGCTTAATTACTCCCCTTAGTGGGGTAGCCACTATCCACCCGAGGAGAAGAATCCTCCAACTTCCGACCTTTTTGCCCGCTCTTGTTATTGGACTGGTAACATTGGAATACTTTTAGTTACAGCTTTTTAACTAGCAACCCACAACTTTTGCCACAGAGCAAAACAAAACACTACACTTGCTCAATTGTACGTTTTCGCTTCCAAGTTGGTAATTAAGTAATTAGTGTTACGAATGCAAAGTTGCTCTGTGGAAAGTGTAGGTTGAATTTATATTTTTTGTTTCTGATAACAATATTTATAAGTCGGCGAGGTGTCGGCGATGTGTCGGCGATATATTATTATGTGCTATACATTGTTTATTTTTATAAAGCTATTTTATATATACATAAAGAAATTAGCGTAAAACCTACTTATTTAGTTTAGGACTATGAATTACTTCAAATCTCGATACAATCAATTCTTACTAAAAACCAAATTGCACACGAGCTCACAATATTAAGGTGGTCAGAAAACCAAAAGCAAGTAAGTACCTATATATGGCTTCTCATTATTATGAAAAAACATTGAAAAATAACCCGTTATTTTTCGAACAGGCACGGGCTTTACCATACGCCAGATAAAATAACATGGAATTAAAATGGAAAAATATTTTTTATAAAAAAATATAAACAATGCCGAACAGATTTCTTTTTCAGAACCTATTGATTCTAATGAAGTTAGCAGTATTTTTGTTTCGATAATACTAAATTGACATGTTATTAGCGTTTTGAACTACTACAATAAGCTAAACATGACATGTATTTGATAATCAACATGGACTATTCGATTTTAATTTTAACATTATATAAATGTTAGAAAAAATAGTACAAAGATTTTGGTGGTTAGAAGAATTTCGGCAATTTAATTAGTGTCTTGGGTGGCCGAGCGGTCAGGCACCTGCCCGGATAGCAGCGGACGCGGGTTCGATTCCCGCCTCAAGATCATAATTTTTCGAAATCCTTTTTCTAACCACCAAAATCTTTTTAATCAACATGGAATTAATATTCAGCATGGGAGATATGCCTGCACAAATTGTCCGTAGCATCAATCGCTAGGATTGGAATTTAGGCTTTAATTTATTGAAATAGAGATTGAGTGGCAATCTTAATTGCTTGTACTCTTTACTTTAAAAAATACAAGGACACCTGCCTGGCATTTTGCATGGTGCTCTCGGAAAATATTCAGCATCGCAAGATGCTGGAAGTGTTGCCTGGAAGTGTTGCCTAGTTCGATTCTTCCGGCATGCTTGAAGAAAGAAAGAAAGCAAGACTGCTTGCAAAATATGCGCCACTAATTTGCACCGATAGAATAAGAAACTAAAAGTGATTCTGTGATACACGTTATGGGTAGAGTAACTAAGATGATTTATGTCTTCGGAATTATTCCCGAAGAACAAGATTCCATATGATCCATCCAACGGATGGACGCTGCAATTGGAACCCGAATCGAGGGGCTCATTTTTTTCATTGACTTTTCTAAGAAAAGTTAGCTTACCAGTAAATTAGTCCGAAATTCAGTAGAACTTTGCCGATGTCGGCTATTTTCGAACGTAGTCTACAGCATTTCGACTGGCGAATATTTCTAATTATTCTTCAAATACCAAACGAGCAAGAACTATTTGAAATTCAACACTATTTCTTATTGCTACACAAACTGAAGCTATCATAGAAGCACAACTTGTTGGAGCAGTTCGGTGTGATTGTAACTGTGTTAGAATTGCGGTGTATCCATTGCGGTATAGTCGACTGTATCCGGCCGCGTGTCTCTCAAGTATTTAGCTACTCCGGGCATGTCCGGTTGCGCAGTTAGGCAACTTTCCGAGGTATAGATAGCGGATCGCGAACGCTTTCCAAGTCCATCGGTTATCGTTGTTTGCTCCAGTTCTTTGGCAAGTCCACCAACTTGGGCTCTGGGACGTGAGAACGCGACAGAAGATCGTTTGATGGCTCCGGCTGATTTATGGGGACGCACCGATAGGCCTCTAGTGGATGAATACGAAATTACCTAAACTTCTTAGAGAGGGTTTGAAGAGTTTTATCCGAAGATAGTTAGACGTAAAAAGATTGCTAGGCGATTGTTTCCGGCGTTTATATTATATATTATGGCTTACTTCCATAAGATATCATAATCATCATCACCAGCCATCAAAGGCCTGTGGGGACTGCTGGGCACAGGCCTTTCCTATGGATGGAAGATTATAGGCGTAACCCACCACGCTGGACCATTGCAGATCGTTGAGTATCAACGACTGCATACACAGCAGGGACCTTCGGCTTACCCTGCCTTCCGAAGCACGGAGGAACTCGAGATAGTAAATTTTTGGTCACCCATGCTATGACCAGCAGGCCGAGCGCGCTTATCCCGTTCTCGGTGGAGTGGGCACATTTTTTCTTCTTCCAGTCCTCTCTATCCTTCACCAATTTCTCATCCACCCCTCTCGCTATCATATCCGCTACACAACCCATCCATCTTTTCTTTGGTCTTCCTCTCCTTCTACGTCCTTCCACGTTCATGCCTAACATTTTTCTGTAAACACATAGCTTCAATCTCTTCGTATAACATGACCAAACCATCCTTATATTACTCGCTGTCTCTCAGTCATTAATATAACACAAAAAATAAACATCAGGCTTCATTATCTTCCCTGTGGCCAGTGATTTGTTCAGTGTCTTCCATCAGAAGCGGTGAGTTTAGGGCTTAAATTTGTTTCGGGTTAGTTTAGCCAGCCTGTAGATTACTGTTCTATTTTACCCGTACGAGGGTACGGATTGGGTTTGCTTGTCCGTAAAGTGTCAGGCAGCCATTAAAACCGTGACAGTGAATTAGGGCAGTGGTCAGGCATCCCCTTGTCATTTTGATATAAAGATTAGGCCGCGTTATCCAAGTTTAAGCAGATATGTGTGAGGGGTTCTTGAAATTTAAACGAGCAACAAGATCGGATCATAAATAATTTATGACGTTTACTAACTTGCTTTCTTCTCGTATAATGAAAATACACCTTGCAATGAAGCATTTATTTGACTTTTTAATAGAAACCAGATGCTTTATAGTACGAGTTTATAATTGTGTCCTTATTATGCCATTGAAATAGTTTTATTACACAATTAACGGTTCGTTTTTAATGTAATCAAATGAATATGCAAATAATGAAAAGTTATGGTGAGCCTATTGCCATTTATCAGGCACGGAAATCGCAGTACATTGCTAGTTGACATAAAAGGAACGCTGCTGCCCATTACTAATTGCTGTCTTTACCCTTGGTCGCTTTGTACGACGCCCATGGGAGAGATGGGGGTGGTCACAATTATATTCTGTTCTGCCGTCACCATACGGCTAATGTTAATGGATAATTTACTTTTTATAAATTCAAGGTGCAGATTGGAACTTAACTACAACCTGTCCACTCCAGAGACTAGATACTGACGAAGGCACGAAGTCTTTTTAATGACTGATACAAGACTGCCATACTGATACAAGGTTTTAGGCATTGCAGGTTCCCCCCCGTTACCCTACACGTAGGCACTCGAATAAGAGATAGGACTAGAGCGCTTACATAACAATGAACTGTCGTTGAAAGGACCGATAAGGCTATGCTGGTATTGTGCCTGAATTAAGAAAGGCTTATCTTGATTGCGTTGCGGGTAGGATGATGACATCTAGCGTAAGACGTGCGATGACTTCAGGGGGCCTAGACAAGTTGCCAACCTATTCGAACGAATGGAATACAACATTTTTTATTTCTCTTACGTTTGACACGATGGCCGCCATGGTGTTATCTGTAATACGTTAGTTCGTTCTCACACCTATCATATAGCCCAGAATAAGTATGCACTTGTGTTATGTATATTAAATGACACACAAAATTTAATATACTTAATAATTAACATCCATGACTTAGGAACAAATGTCTGTGTTCATCACAAAGGTTGCTCCTATCATGATTCGAACCCGAGACCTGCCAGCGATCTGAGCATTCGACCAAGCCGCTAGAGGGGCTGGACTTGAAACGCTTTTGACTTCAACAAAATTGGTGGTTAGAAAGAAAAAAGAAAGTTTTGGTGGTTAGAAAAAGAATTTCGAAAAATTATGATCTTGAGGCGGGAATCGAACCCGCGTCCGCTGCTATCCGGGCCGAAATTCTTCTATTTCCTGTCTCAAGATCATAATTTTTCGAAATTCTTTTTATAACCACCAAAATCTTTGTACTAATTTTTCTAACATTTATATAATGTTAAAATTAAAATCGAAAAGTTCAACAAAATACTTAACTTAGGTGAAAGTTAACAAGACAATCAATTCCGTAGGCATTCTAGAAAGAGGCTGTGTTTTATTGCTCTTCTACCCTTTCTCTTCCTTCTTTTGGACACTGATAAGGGGAAGATAAAAGTGATAAAAATGCGCCTCGAAACTTGAGACGAAGTTTGATGGGCGAGTTTTATCTGGAAGGTCAGTAGGGAGCGCGGCACTCCGTCTGGCACCCCAGGGTGGCCATTTAACAGAGTAGCCGCATTTATCGCAAGCGTGGGGTCCAAGGGACCGGCGAGGGCGAAGGAGGAAGATATACCACTTATTTTTTTGTCTCTAATTGAAAACATATATAAATACATACCATTCTGTCAACTTGGAATATCGATTAAATTATTTTAGAATTATGATCAATTTGAATTCAAATAGCCGTATGGTGACGGCAGAGTAGAATATAATCGTCACCACCCCCCTTTCTCCCGAGGGTGTACAAGGCGACTAAGGAGGTAAAGAGAGCGATGAGTAATGGGCTGCATTTCTCTTATACCACCTAGCAATATACTGCGATTACTGTTCCCGATAGATGGCAATAGGCTCGCCATTTATTACATGGGAGTTGGGACGTGATTTATGTATGAATAATTCAAATAAATTTGGACAGATAATGAGAATATTTGAACCGGCTTGAGTCGATGCCTTGGGCCACACGCCCCACCCATCCCCTGCATACAAATTCATCCCGCGCGGCTGTTTGTTGCTAACTTCGTCTCCTGGCACCAATAAATTTCGCGACCAACTCTCCGCTACACTTTGAGATTATTTCATTAAAAATCTGATGGATTTATGTAAAACTGAATTCTAAAGGTTAACACACAATATTTTATTATTTGTAGTTTCTTCATGTACCTTTCCGTACTAATATAGCAGTGTTTAAGCAATATTGTTTCTAACTGTGTGGTGATGGCAGAGCAGAATACAATTGCCACCATCCCCAATCTCTCCTGCGAGTGTCGTACAAGGAATGACAACGTTCCAAACCATACTGCTCAAGGTTTTGGCTTAGGTTTTACAGCCGGCCGCCTGCCTGACACCAACACTCTTTGAGAACATAACTTCTTAGTCGGGAGAGTGAATACCAAATATTACTTTATAATAATATTTGTCATGCCCGGGCAAAGTCCACGAATACATTATACATAGCCATACAAATTCTTTTTCAAGTTTTAACATCAGTCTCAATAAACGTCCCTTTTTCCTTACCCGAAAATACTTTGTGAGGAAAATTGAGTTAGGATCGGCTTAGTACAGATTGATGGACCCAACAAATACCATTTTTATGATACGTCAGTAATATTGTTTTGCATATTATTGCTATTATCCAAAAGCTTTATTATGCTTTTATTGACGTTATTGTGAGTTTGGTAACAGAGTTGACCTTCAATGTCTGCTCGTCACTGTCTGTCTAGCTAGATATTCATTGCCAATTTGCATATCGCATTTATTGCTCTTATCGGGTTTTAGTCACATAAACCAACGCTTTGTTGGTTAATAGGACTTAATAGGACTTGAGCGAAGCAAAGCTTAATCATTGGGTAATGGAATAACGAATAGAGCGTAAGTGCAGTGAAAGGCCGGCGCATTAAATGCATTCTCGTGCGTCCAAATGGCATAACATACCAGTACTATGGTATTTCTGAAAGCTAATGGAACAAGCGTATTAGGCTCAGAGACTGGGAATCGAGCTTTTGGACTCTAGTGACATCAATATTCAAACATTTGGCCACAATAAATCTATTCAAACACCGCCAATTCTGTTTAATTTCGAGCAACGTCTTATATCAAAGTAAAATAAGTCAGAAATTTTTCTTAACTAAATAACAAAAAAAGATACGTTAAGTTTATTTCAATAATTTTCTGAATATTTGAACTTTTTTCTGGTTATTTGAACATTATTATATTTTTTTAACATTTAATTATATTCAATGTTAATAATAATAAATAATAATAATAGTCACTCTGAGCTCTATCAGATTCTGTGACTTGGATTCCGACAAATGTCTCGAATGTCGGAGACATTTCCTAGTCTATTACTTATCTCCAGCTTTGATTTCAAATTCTAAAGCTGGGCTTGGAGCACATAGGATCCCTCCGCTGTTCGTAATTTTCACTAGCTCGGAGCCTTGTGTCTGCTTCTGAGCATTTGTGCAAGTTCTTCCCTACAGAGATTTAGGCTGGACACAGTCTCTCTGACATTTTGTGCCTATTTCTTCTTAATTTTCATTGAACGGGCTAGTTCTGTGTAAGAATCACACATTTGTGAGGGCAGAATTAGAATCCATCGTTTAACATCACTACTTCTTCGGTGAGTGTCATATAACTTATTTGCGGATGATGTATCGGATAATGTACCATGCAAAAACATTTATACTTATAATCAAGAATTAAATAGAACAGTAGAAATAATTATAGATTGGCTTAAACATAATAACTTAAAAGTAAATTTAGACAAAACAAAAGCCATTCAATTTACGAACAAAAACGGAAATAAGAAAGACCTTAAAATATCGTATGAAAATCAAAATATCAAAGAAACAAATGAAGTCACTTTCCTTGGAATAATTATAGATGACAGATGCACGTGGGAAGAACACATAAATAAACTGTGTAATAAGTTTAATTCATACGCATACCCGTTGTGGAAATTAGGAAAAACTGCAAACAGAGAAACAGCTCTTCAGGCTTACCATGGACATGTTTGCTCAATTATGAGATACGGTATCGTTTTATGGGGTAACTAATACCACATAAGTAGACTTCTCATTGCTCAAAAAGCATGTATTCGTGCCATTTATGATGTGGACAATTCGGTTTCATGTAGACCTCTTTTCAAGGAACTTAATATTTAAACTGTCCCCTGTTTATACATCTATGAGGTGTGTAACTTTGTCAGGAATCATCAAGATTTATTTCCCCATTTCGGTGACGCTCCTCGTCCCTACAGCTATAGAAATCTGGATAAATTAATTATTCCAGCGAGGCGAACAGTCTTAGGTTCTAGGATAGGAACAGTCATTCAATGGCTGTAAAAATTTATAATAGATTGCCAAATGATATTAAAAAGTTAAATATTAATCAAATTAGGAAAAAACTTAAAATCTAACTAATTCAGGGTTGTTATTATAGTATAAGCGAATTTTTTAAAAATAAAATGTAATTAGACTATTATATAGTCTAATTTCGATGACGTTTCGGTAGATCACGCTTGTACAAAGCTAGTCTGTAAGATCCATGTAAACCGTGTTTCTTAAGCAATTAAATTATTACTATAACTTAGCGCTTAGCTATAGCGTTCCTTGTCCAATACCTCGCACTCGCATAGACATGCCTGACGAACTATACACTTCACTCACTTTGAACCAAAACAGACTGGGAAAATGAACACTGAGATGTGTCAGACAGTCAGCTTCGGGGTTATATAAAATATTTAGGTAGGTAGTATTTTTAATAGAAGAATTAAATTTTTCATTAAAATCATTTAACAAAGATCTGTCGCAGTCCAGCTCAATTAGATCTTAACAGTATATGGACTGCTCTAAATAGCTTAATTCCGTATTATATAACGTTATTTATCGGAACTGAATCACATTACTTACACATGGTATGGTTAGTAAGTCCCTATTTGATCATAGGAGATGTTATTTGGTTTTCCAGAGGATGCTTTTGTTAACGTATCCATGTTTCCGACAGTTAATGTGTAGCTGTCCTAAACTTCATATCTCCAGTAAACAGGCTCAGCGATTCAACACGTTTAAGACATTTCAATGAATGTGATACAGTTAAATTGCTTTCAAACTTAACTATGTTAAGTAGTAACGTTTTGAGTAAGATAATATACTATAATATAACGGCGATAGTTCGAGTTTTGTAACTTGCTATTTAAGTTTTCGAATGTCCTAATTCGAAGTTGATTAAATAATGTATGGGTACAGTAAAATTTTAAATTAATGTAGTAATTCTATTGATGGCAGAGAAACAATAATTATGTTCATAGGAAGTTACACACACTTCATAATAATGAAACTTTAAGCATTCACCCTGGCAGCAAAAAATAACGTAGAATGTGCCAGTACTACTTGTCACTGTCTGTCTAGCTAGATATTCATTGCCAATTTGCATATCGCATTTATAGCTCTTATCGGGTTTTAGTCACATAAACCAACGCTTTGTTGGTTAATAGGACTTAATAGGACTTGAGCGAAGCAAAGCTTAATCATTGGGTAATGGAATAATGTACTTACCCACACTAAAGGTATCTTAAGGTCCACAAAGGGAGTTTGCCCGAAGAATACAATTGTCACCTCCCCAAATCTCTCCCGTGGGCGTCGTGCAAGGCGACTAAGGATAAATCAGTGATGAGGAATGGGCAGCAGCGTTCCTCTTATACCACGTAGCAATGTGCCCGATAAATGGCAATAGGCTCGCCACCTACTACATGGGACTTGACATAGTTAGCGAAACGTGGGTGCTAGTTCACCTCTGTCTACATATAGTAGATATAGGGGTGATTTATGTATGTATGTAGACCAATAAGCGCCTCGGGCCACTCTAATGGTGGAGGGTTATTTATTTACTTAAATCATCAACAATAGCAAAACCAAAGAGGGGAGGCAGGCTGGCGGCTGTAAAACTTAAGTTGTCACTCTCTCCATTCTCTTCTCTTCTCCCGAAATGGACTTTTCCGTCATTTTCCCGCCTTTCCGATGTGATGGACGATACGAATCAAAATGGATGACTTCATGACATCTGTCCAGTACGAATGGAAGAGAAAACACACTGCGGCGCCTTCAGATAAACTGGGAACAGGGCAGTAAGTTGACAAAGAATGAAGCTCTAAGGTCCGTCATTTATAAACGTATGTATTATGGAAAGAGCAATGTAGGTAATCATGTAGGAGCAATGGTTTCCACTCAAACAACGAATGATTTTAAAATTGGTGTTAACTTTAGACCGGATAGTTTAGTCATAATTAAGGACGGTAAATGTATATTCCGCTTTGTTATATTAGGTTTATGTGTTTTATCATCTAAGAATCACTCCAGCAACTCATCCCGAAATGGAAACTCCCATTTCTTTTGATTACCTCTCAAGGAAAAGTGGTAGAGCAGATATTTTAGCATTTTTTATGTTGTGCCTTTGGGAGCGTGGAACGAAAGAGCCTTACTCGTGCTTAATGACTGCTTTTAACACTTTATTACTTATTAATACACCATTAAATATTTTGCTTACAGTTTTAAATATAACATTCCATTTTAGTTGGCCGGAAATGGTGATTTTAAAGTGATTTTTTGTTTCATGTCTCATTATAGTTTATTATATTTTAACAAAAGAGTAGAACATGAAAGTCGCTACTCATTATTATCTCTCTCTCGGGTTCTTAAACTATGGGTAACTAAGATAAAATGTAAGAAGGATGAGGCAGATGCGTTCCTGGTACAACTTTACAGAAATGGTATAGAGAAAAGTATTCAGATGACTCAGTGACAGTAAATACATTTCAGGACTATAAAATATGAAGATATATCATTATTTCGGTGCTTCTGTATAACAGTAGCGAGGAAGGGAGGAGATAAAAATGATCCGCATGCAAAATGCTGCTCCCACTCACTCCATTAGCAAACATAGAAGCAAAGTGCGCGATACGTAAGTAGTAAAATTTAGTGCGAGGTTTTAAATTGAACATGCAATATTAATTTGAAGTTTCAGTAGGTCCGTAGGGATTTTAAGTTTATTGTTTGTTTACAAGGAAGTGGATTGAGACGCCCTCAGACTAACATACGAGAGTATATATTATACATATTTTAAGAGTATACGTGTACTTACATTTGGTAAAGTTAGCACTTTACCAACCTATGTATACTCTATAAAATTAAAAATGGTTTAGGTTTACTAAGGAAAATACTGGTTCTTGAAAAACTAGAAAATGTGTTATGCTGGAACATCTATAGTTTTTAAAAATAATCAGTCATATCAAATTAGGGATAACTCCAATCCATACATACATACATAAATCACGCCTATATCCCCGAAGGGGTAGGCAGAGGTAACTAGCACCCACGTTTCGCCAATTATGTTAGGTCCCATGTAATAGGTGGCGAGCCTATTGCCATTTATCGGGCACAAAAGTAGCAGTACATTGCTATTGCTAGCTTGTATAAGAGGAACGCTGCTGCCCATTCCTCATCGCTAATTTATCCTTAGTCGCCTTGTACGACACCCACGGGAGAGATTTGGGGCGATGACAATTGTATTCTACTCTGCCGTCACCAGACGGCTAGTCCAATCCACCTTTTGAAAAATCGATTGTCGAGTCTAAATGCTGCGATAGGATAGAGGCTAAGCAGATTGTGAAAGTAATGAAGGTGCTGGGTGTGGAAGGAATATGACAGGGAAGAGGGGAGAATCATCACATAATTATTATAATCCAAATTAGGATAAGACAAGGAGAGGGTGATGATGATTATGTTTCGTTGCCACGGTTGACAGTACAAACCCATAGAGTGCGTTGTTTATCGTCATAATATAAATCTGCGGAATTTGAGCAAAGGGGTCGACGGAGTTTGTTTTGTCGGTGACAAATGGTGGGTGTTACATTTTATGAGCTATCCAGCACACGCTGCCTGTCTATATTTTGATTTACGTCAAAAAGTTTTTATTTATTTCAACGTATTGTATTTTAACTATTATAACAATCAGCAATTGCCATTCAAATCTATTAATTGAATCTTAGCTCTTAATTTTAGAATCGAATTATTTAATCTTTTTTATTGCTCTCCTGAAAATTGATGACTTTCGAGTTGTATCATTTATCACAGGGGACACAGATTCATCTATGATTTCAAATTATCTTTTAGTGAAGAACGTCTTGACAAATCCCGCATGAGATCATAATTGATCGAAGTTTTAAATAAATGGTTTTATAACTTCTTCCATTTCTTATTAAAATTATATTAAGTAACACTAACGTCAATATTCAAGAAGATATTAAGCTTTTTTACTGACTGAAGAAAGCGTAACTTTCTTTGTAGCCCACGTAGTATTAACTAGGCTCTCGATACATTTACAATCGATGCTTTCAACTGCTGCCGAACTCGCGACCTTGGGGTTCTCTTAATACGGATGGTGTTCGTGACTGGGATCCACAATGGCTCTCATATAATAAAAACAGCTGCCTGTTCGGCAACTGCGGCCTTTTTAGGGCTTTTGTGGGCATCATTCCTCATTGTTAGCAGCGGATTGAAACGAACCATCTATATTAATGGAGAGCCTTTGTTTAAAATACTTTCTTTTCTTACTTTTGTTGAGCCCATGGTGGTATTTCATGCCATTTTATAGACGCTAGTAGTAGTAGTACTAAGCTTCTAGATAAATCTTTGGTGTAATGTTTTTTTTCGGAGTGGAATGCAGTTTACTAACCATAGCTGGCTAGGTTAGGCGACTAGCGTGTGTGGGACTATTGGGCTGATATTGCAAGGACGGTCACGTGGTCAAGGGCTATATGCTAGATCCTATCGTCATTTAGTCACAAATTTGTACTTTAGATGTATATTTCACCTAGTTATCAAGATGGGGACTTTAATATTATTTTCGTAGTAACTATAGAAAATGGTATTACATACATACATACATAAATCACGCCTATATCCCCGAAGGGGCAGGCAGAGGCGAACCAGCACCCACGTTTCGCCAAATATGTCAGGTCCCATGTAATAGGTGGCGAGCCTATTGCCATTTATCGGGCACAAAAGTCGCAGTACATTGCTGGGTGGTATAAGAGGAACGCTGCTGCCCATTCCTCATCAATGATTTATCCTTAGTCGCCTTGTACGACACCCACGGGAGAGTTTTGGGGTGGTGACAATTGTATTCTACTCTGCCGTCACCACACGGCTTGGTATTACCCGTTTATAAACGTGTCTTAGACAGAAACATTCATAATTTGACTGTATTATTGTAATATCCAGTTTCCTCGTAATAAAGCCAGATGTTATTAAGTTATGTCCATGTTACGATGCTCGGGGCGGCTGCCAATTGAGCCTTACGGCGGCGTGTCTCTCGAGATTTCGCGTCTTAGGGTCACAGTTCATTAGACACACCCGGCACCCGACAAGCGCCGCCCTTGTCGGACGTATGGATTTTGCTTTCTTAATGTTATGGATAAAGAAGAAAAGAAGAGAATATAAAGGAGAACTTTTCAAAAGGTCGAAATTATAGAATAGAAGAGAATAAAATAGAATACAAGTTATTGTACACCAAAATAAAGGACATAATACCTAATATAGGAAGTAACGTGAACATTAAAATTGTTTGTATCATCTTAGTGACTCCAGGTACAGCGACGTGGGGCCCACTGATTGACCACGCGGCGTCCACCAGTGAACCACACTATTTTTTTTGACGGAGTGGAATGCATTTACGCACCATATGCTAGCTAGACGGCTGACGTGTACCAGTGAACCACACCTACCGACGAGTGGACGCCGAACGAGAGGGTCAGATGCTGGGTGGTTCTGATGAGCGTTGACCTTTAATGACGAACATGACGAGATAGGCAGCTTTTTATGAGCCAAATTAATATTAGTGTTCTACGACCTTCCTAATCATGCTGACAACTATACACGTGCCATACACAGGATTAATTTAGTAAATAATGACTGTGTTTTTTGTACAACTTATATTAATACTGTTATATATGCCACCTATGTAATATACTGCTACTTTCTTGTCCGATAGATGGCAATAGGCTCGTTCCCTTTTAATTGGACTAAGCGAACTTGGCGAAAAGTGGGTGGTAATACACCTCTGCCTACCCTTTCGGGGATAAATAGGCGTGTATATTTTATTATGATATTGACCGCCGGCCGCCAGTTTGGCCGAACGGTTAGATCGCAGGAAAGTGGTCTCGGATTCGAATACTGTAGGGGCAAAATGATTTAGTGATAAACCAAAAGTAGTAGCAGCAGTACATTGCTAGGTGGTATAAGAGGAACGCTGCTGCCCATTCCTTCCATTCATTCCTCATCACAAATTTTGGCGGTGACATTTGTATTCTACTACTCTGTCGTCACCACACGGCCAAAATAGGATTTAGAACATAGAGTGTCAATTGTTTCTGCTGATGCGCTGTCTTGGAAAGGGCACAGGAGTGTTAATCTACTTTTGATGCTGACCGTACCTTAGAATTTTTCATAAATAATTAAACAGTATAATTGTCAAAACAAAATACTACTCAAGGTCTACTTTGCTGAGTTCCAGACTAAGTCTAGTTAGACTTAGTCTGGTTTGGTCTTATTCAGTTAGACATTTAGTATGCAGCTTGCCGGCTCGCAAGATACGGAGCCAAAACAACGGGCCTTATTGTGTGCCTCATTATCCCACTTAGTATTCAAATGATACACTTCAAGCGAGGAAGACCTAAATGAGACATTTTAATGGATTTTTAAATTGAAGACTGTTTTTATTTCACTGAACTGGCCAACTCGAGTTTCATTTAATAAGCTTCATCGAATAAGAGTTCTACGATTGCGCTTCAATTAGTGAAAAGAAAAGGTTACCTGTCCCCGTAGCACGGGACGTGGACAAAATCTCCTCGGACAAAAGAAAATATTTTCCTCTCGCTCTAACTATCACTAAATCCCAGGACAAAACACTGTCAAGTGGTGGAAAGAGATTTTGACCACGTGCCGTGCTAGGCCTGCAGAGAATCAGATGTCATTTTCGGAAGTTGGTGAAAACATTTTGTAGAACCTGTAAAATAAGGTCTACAAAGTGCCCTGCTTCTATAATTCACCTCAACGTACTCAACATGCTGTTATATGTTATGTTTATTTAGACATGGGGCCTCGTAGCCCATTGCGTAGCATGAATAATGGTTTCAACGTACCTATTAATGCTACGAACTTTGTAGCACGTCGAAACCGCTACGATTTTGGACAGCGCTACGATTTTAGACAGCGCTACGATTTCAGACAACGCTACGATTCAGGACAGCACAACAATCTTCTATCTTGTACAATACAAGATAGAAGATTGTGGTGCTATCTTAGTAGTAGTAGGTGGTAGTAGTAGTAGATATCACCCAGTATTTGAACTTATCGAGATATGCTTTATACCGTAAGTCCTATAATAGCATTTTCAGTACATTGTAATTACACAGTTGCTTAAGCGCCTCGCGTGGATGCATTTACTGTGCGTGACAATACTGTGTTTTCAATACTAACCTTAAAACTTACAAGCAATATTACATCACGCGAGTGTTTGGCGCGTTTCGTGGTGTCAGTCAGATTTATTTTCACTAATTCAAAAATTGTTACAGAGTGGATTTTGTGCAGTGAAAGTGGTGTTATTTTGATCAACACCGATGCCGATGCACAGGCATCGGTGTTGATGTGCAATTATGCAGAATCATCGAAAATAAGTCTCATGATGTGTTTGATGTTGTGGTGAAGATCACTATAAAAAGTGGTTTTATCCATTTCATCAAGCACCATCATTAACTCTGTTACCATTCAATTCGCGCCAAACACTCCCTAGATGCGTTAAAATATGTGGCACCCATATTTTAACGTAAAATTCATTTCATTCATACATTTCACCCACTCATTATTTTAAAAGACTATAGATAAAATATACACTAAAGACTTGGCTGTATGGGCTAGACCCTTTGCCTTCCCTAAAATATGGGGAGAATTTAAGAAAAAATAAAATTACATCATGCTCTATACGCCACGCATCGCCTTACTCACTCGTGCACATTGACATATATGGTGTTGCCCTTAAAACGTTACTAATTTCGAGTATTTTACAGCTAGGAATGGTGGAAAATCCCTAGTTTTAGTTAGATAATATGCAATGGGCAATGAGTCTAACATTCACAAGGTAAATTATTTGTACCTAGTGGAAGTATGACTTTGGGAATTATAAGGAATACTGCCACTCCAATCCCAGCTTATAAGCTTCAGCCGTCGCAAGAGTTATTTTAATTAGTCAAGTATTGAATCCCTCAGAACTACGTTCCCAAACGAATTCAGCATGCACTGCACATCGGATTTAACCGAGGGTTGCCGCAAGTTCTTGTTTAAATTCTCAGATTAAAGGATCTAGTTTTGTTACAAGTTGAACGCGAACGGGAATGTATAACATGATCCTGGAGAAGCGATCCCGAGAAGTAATCCTGGGCGAGACGGGTTTATATCCCGCGACGACAAATAGACGGTGCCATCCATTGGAGACAACCGCGATGATATAGTATTAGACTAACTGCCGCACTCAGAGACGTTAAATAACTTTAATGAGTACTTAACGTCAAAAAATGACAATTCAAAACTAGTCGCTATTCTTGCCGGGTCTATGGTCTAGATTTGAATGAAAACTTTTGACATTAAATACTCATTAAAGTTAATTGACGTCTCTCTGTGCGGCAGTAAGTTTGCCCGCCATGTGCGGGGTTGCTATTAGCTAGTTCTTAATCCTAGTTGGGTAACAACACAAGACGTGGATTTTGTGCTTAAAGGTAGTTTAGTTTTGCTTGCTGTCCGCAATTCCTTTGAGTTAGAGACAACATAAACGTGCAGCGATTTGGAATTTATCAACTTATCACATATTATTATTTGTATATCTATTACTATTTCAGAAAACAAAAGTCAGTCAGGCTTTTGTTTCTGAGAAAAATTACAAAATTTATATTATTTCGTATAATTTTGTAAGGACCACAACTAGACCCTACCGTTTTATTTTAGACTTTTGTAACACACTGTACAGACAATATAAATGTTAAGTTTACCCCACTCCGGGCCACAGGTGCAAATCAAAACAGGGGACGTGGCAAAAACAGGGCCCTTTGCTCCCGAGAGCCAGTACAGAGCTACTTAGATACTGTTTTTGTGGACCCTTTGCTCGGAATCTTATTAAGAATATAATAAAGTGTACAAATACATAGTATACGAGGAGCTCGGCAGCGTCGTGGCTTGGCGGAATTGGCCTGCGATTTTGTAAACCAAGCAATGTTCGTTAAGTCTGGTCATCGGACGGGTGATCAAAAAAAAGTATCATCTTGAGTTCCTGCGTGCTTCTTCCCCCTCGATAAGCTGGGTTGTTGCTTTCGTTGATTTGGTATAGCGTGGATTGTTGAGGAAGATACCGTGAAAAATGCAAAAAAAAAACAACTTGAATTTTGTATTCAACTTGAGGACAATCATCAAATAAAACTCTATCAAAAGACCCCAAAGACACTCTGTCTTTATATTCACTGAAACAGAACACTAATCTGCAGCGAAAGAATATCCCGCCGCCTCCCTGTTCCGCCTGTACTTGGATACGGAGTAAACGGCGCGGGATACAAATATTTTGGGGAATCGCGATTCTTCCCCCGCGGCACTCGGGGCGCAATAATGGGTTGACAAACTGTCTGGACTCCAGTAGAGCTCGCCGGGAACTTGGGAATTGTTTGGACGTACGCGTCTTACGCGCGCGTGCCGCGAGCCACAGGCGGCAGCGGTGCCGCCGGTAGGCATAATTCTTTATTGAAAGAAAGATAGCGTGAAACGTTTGTTGAGACAACACAACAAAACAAAACAAATAGAACTTACTTACTGGTCTCAATTGCACAACCTTATAAAATTATTACAATAAAAAAATAGCCAGTCGGCTTTTTTCAGAATTATTTTCATCATTAATAATTGTCACTATTAATCAAAAACTTATTTTATTTTATTAAGGGCCTGTTTCACAATCGACTAGTAAGTTCGAAGTAGCTTACTTTGCAGTTCAATTGACATATATTTCATATTACAACTGTCAAATGAGCTGCGAAGTAAGCTACTTAGAACTTACTTATCGATTGTGAAACAGGCCCTAAAAGTATATAAGAATTCCTAATAATTACTTTCTTGTTATAACTAACTACCGAATTTCTTTTGACCTTGGTTTAGTGGTTGGCCTACCGTAATTAAGATCCAGAGGTTCCGGGTTCGGGAACTACAAATTTGTGTTCGGTTTGGTTGGTGGTAAGAATTTTTTCAAGTCCACCATTTTATCAAAATCTGTCGCTATAATAATAATGTTAACAGCATTATTGTGTTTCTGTAACATTACCTATGTGATAAGATAAGCAGCCCTCTGTGGTTGAGGTTGAGGGTTCCAAGTTAAGCTCGATTCCATCATCGGCCCTTATCGTCACTTATCATCAGGTGAGATGAAGACCAAGAGTTTCCCTGTCTAGCATAAAATAAAGTTTCCACATTGGCACAGATTAGAAGCAAATTTATTAATTTTAGAATCGAAATCGATACAACCAGCACAGTTTTATTATAATTTCGATAACGCGTTATATACGAATGTGTAGTTCGCTCATTCCAAAGTCAATACAATACTGCAGCAAAGCGTTCTGTGTCCCGCTTGACTAAACCACTACGAAATAGGCACAAATTGGATTTTATTGATGCTACTTGTTGTTCGACGTACATTTTCCGCATCAAAATTTCGTTCCGCGACACTCAAACCGGAACCAATTTTCGTAACAAATGGATTTAATGGCGCAGAGGCAGAGCAGAAAGAGTTAGGACATTTACAAAATACAAATGGAGCCGTTCAAGAGAACAAATCTCATTTAAATATTTAGTCTCGGCAAGATTTCGGGCAATTTCGTCCGAGACTGCATTAGGCGTGTTAGAATATATTTTTATTAGTGTCGTGAACTCGGTCGTAATCTCATTACTTGGGAGACACTGCTAATGAAGCGCGCCGCTGTGCACTGAGTAAATTATAATGGGAGGACGCTCATTCTGGTGGGTTAACGGCGCAGTGATGTACTAAAGTTCCAATAGACGGCGTGGCGTGGCGATGTGACGCATTGGGTTCCAGGATCTAGTCGTGAAACACAAGTGTATGTCATAAGTAATAAAAACATAATTACATACATACATAATTCACGCCTATATCCCCGAAGTAGTAGGCAGAGGTGAACTAGCACCCACGTTTCGCCAATTACATGTATGTTAGGTCCCATGTAATAGGTGGCGAGACTATTGCCATTTATCGGGCACAAAAGTCGCAGTACTTTGCTAGGTGGTATAAGAGGAACGCTGCTGCCCATTCCTCATCATTGGTTTATCCTTAGTCGCCTTGTACGACACCTACGGGAGAGATTTGGGGTGGTGACAATTGTATTCTACTCAGCCGTCACCACACGGTATTGACATAGGTAAAAGCATAGGAGGTATATGTTACTTGAATAGGATCTAGTAATTAATACGACATAAATAGCGTTGCCGCTTTAAACTTGTTAATAAAAATAAATATTGCCTATAGTGATACGGTGTGCCTATGGAAATAATTATAAAATATGTCCGATGAACTGAAACAATACGTAAAGGAAGAGAAAATAAATGTAGTGTGTAATAAAATGTAGTACAGGATATGTTAAATCACATTTTAATTTTACCACTGCGGATTGATTGTTTTTGATACATACAACGAATTTCGAGAGGCATTTAACAGAATATTAATTATGCTGAAAATATACGGTCATTTCATTTATAATATTCCGCACGCTTGGTTTATTGATGGACCGATGTTACTTATTAATGTGTGTTGTTAATCAGAAAATCATGAAATTTAATATTATTAATTACATTATTAATCTGTGTAGCGACGGCAGAGCAGAATACCTACAATTGACACCACCCCATCTCTCCCGCGGGTGACGTACAAGGCGACAAAGGGTGATGAAACCCAGCAATGAGTAATGGGTAGCAGCATTCTTCTTACACCACTTAGCAATATACTGTGATTTATTTGCCTATTAGATGGCAATAGGTTCGCCACCTATTACATAGGACATGACTTAACTTAGTTGGCGAAAGGTGTTAATTTGGCCTCTGCCTGCAGGCGTGATTTATGTATGTATGTATTTATGATTGTCTATAATAGGTAGAAATTAGGCGCTGTGTAAACTATAACTTACACCATCGATAAGTACACGCACAACTCCCAATTAATGCGTTATTATACAAATTACGGTATTTGCGGTCGCCACATTACACCGATGGGAAATAATCCACCGTAATTCCTCTCAGTTTACACATTACAAACCACAGTTTAGCTCGCAAACTTTGAAACGCGTAATCCATGTCATCATTAACTACTCGCATTAAGGAGTTGCGCAGTTGCGTCGCTTACGGGTCCTCGTTTACCAACGGACGATGTACTTTGAACTGGCTCCAAAACTTTCATAAAACACAAAGATACTTGACAACTCTTCTTCCGTAAACTTCTTCTTCTCCCTGCCTCGTTCCCAGTCTATCTGAGGTCGGCGCAGTATGTTTCCTCTTCCATTCATATCGGTCATCAAGCCATCCACTTCCTTTTGATTCAAATCATCCATCACACCGGAAAGGTGCTAGTAAACGTAACGACATTAAGGTACCTAGTTAATTTTTTTCTTCTATTTTGACATAAAGTACGAATAGTTTGTTTATCAGGGATAATAATTGTCCTCCGCTGTAATGCATTACAATAAATTAGCTATTCTCAAAATATGTAAATAAATAACAAATCGATATGAGCGCCTCTAGTAAATGTAACGATTTTACGACCGATAATTGATTAATAATTTTGACCATATCATGAAATAGCCATGCATTTTGCTGTTCATAACGACAAACGTTGATTATTCATTGATCTGGCCAGACCATATCATAATGTGGGCAGCCGGTAATTTCCATTTCATTAAATGGTCGGCCACATCATGAAGTGATCAATTTTAAGATCAGGGGCCGTACCATGAAGTATTAGTGCGATCCAAACGCGGGTGACAAAACGGGACGCCTCTCTACTCGGCTTATAGCGTGGTCTCACTTTAACAATGGGAATTGAGTCGCGTTTAGAGTTGGTGGTAAGGCCCCTGGCCACGACATATCCATCAGTCAACTCTGCCATACGATATTTCATGACTGAAGAGTATTTAGCGTCTCAAGTTGATGATTTGTGATAGTGAAAAGACACGAAATCAAATAATAATTTTGTGTGAATCCCACAGACGCGTTCTCAGGAACTTTTCCCCAAACTTCTGTGTCATACTCTCAAAGTGTTACTAACTTTCTAATGTCGTACAAGTAACAGTGACAGATGGGCCGAATCCGAAATATATTTCATTAGAAAAAGTTGGCGTAAATGACAGAATGATAAGTGCCTTCTCGGGAATTTGCTTGACGACAATTTTATAGATTGACCTTGAGGGCGACGTAGGCGTTGAGTTGAATTTTTAGAACCATCATCAGATTTCTTGACCTATTTTTGAGGCGTTAAATCTTTGTAACTATCATCAGGACATTCTGCGCTTGAAAAGCATAAATTCTCCACGCGATTCCAATTGTACTGGGAGCTAATTAGTCCACACATAGCTTTTCAAATGGGCTATTGTGGGAATTCAATGGTTACTGTCGGAAGAAACACGATTAGCCTGATATTATTATTATGATTTAAAGCTAATGGCTCCTAAAGGAGCACATGCATTAAGATTTAATTAGTTCCTAAATGGTTGTATAAATTAACTAAATGCACCTATGCAGCGATACGTTACAAGGCTAAAGACACATAAAAGTCGAAAGATTCTTACGACCAAGCAACCCTATCTCCGTGTGAGAGTATTTCCTCTCGGCTCTCAAATCTGGCCACACGATATTCCGGTTCGGGCGCCGCATCCCCTGTAACGAAATACTGGGAAAACATTTCAGACCGCTAAAAGAAAATAGTAACTGTACACCTCGCAGGCCTTTGTGAGGCCGCCGCCTATTGAGTTCGGAGAAGAGCCTCTCAGGGGTTACTTAACGAATTACTTAACAAACACTTGTACTTTCTCAACCGCTGATTCAATTAGCAGGGAACGGCTTAAAAATATTCAACGGCGGCTCTTAACACTTTCGTTTTATTCGCAAAATGCTTTGTTATATTTGTTCCTTCTGCGGTATTTCTTGGGGTTATAAATAAGGGAACAATGAAATTGTTTAAGGAGAAATTGGAGTCGGATGATTCATGTTCATTGCATGATATGAGGATAACTGAATAGTGAAAGTATTATTATATTCATATATATGGGTATGTAGAAGGAAGTTTGAGACGCACCATCCATAGAGACGAAGAGAATATCTTTTGGCTTAAATACATTATCAAAAGCAACTAATTGCATGGACTAGAGGAGTAATGAACATGGCACGTTGATAAATGAAGAGGAAGACTAGAAAAAGATGAATGGATCGTGTTAGAAATTAAATATGCATACGAATGGAAAGAACGAGTAGAGATGTGAAAGCGTTCTGGCCAATCGGAATGTAGTAACACCGAGAGTATTACAATTCTGTTTCGTTTTAAATAACATGAGGTATGTTCTTCAGACGTGCATACCGACGGAGTTACCAACCAAAATAACCTAGATTCCAATCCTGATTAGGTAAGCAAGTTTGCGTGATCCACACACACTAATAAACCATAGCTGTATCTTGATATTAACGCAACTAAAACAAGAGAAGTTCATTCGTTGTTATTTCCAACTGTTATTTAACATTACTGTTCCAGCGTAATAGACCACACGTTTGCCATTATATCAATCTAAGTGATATAGCAAACATTGTAAAAATAAGTTGTTCTAAAATAATTAAATGATTGCTTAAAGAGAAATATCCTTACAAACAAGTGGAGTATCGGAAGATTACTCAATCAAGAAATCCATTCACTTTTAATAAACAGGAAGCAGAGTGCGAAACGAATTTTTAAACGCTTATTAAGACGCTAAACGATAATGTCAGCCCAGTGAAAAATATAATTAGCTCAGGTCGAAGAAACCTTTTAAAGTTTTCAAAGCCGTGGATTAGGTTTCAAGAACATTCGTTATGATTTAGGAATCACAATGACGCCTCAACTTTCTGTTGAATATGTAAATGTTCATTAGTTCATTAGTCTGCCGTGCTAGTCTGGGAGCGAAAAAAAACGTCGAATATGCCAGCTCCGACTTACGCCAAGTCGACTAAGGGAAATTACACCGGGCAATCTCCCTTAGTCGACAACTCTAGGCATCTGAATCATCATCATCATCACCACCAGCCTTTAATGTCCCCACTGCTGGGGCACTGGCCTTCCCTATGGATGGAAGAATATACGGAGACCACGCTGGCCCAGTGCAGGTTGGTGGGTACTGACGACTGCAGATGCAGCCGGGACCAACGGCTTAACGTGCCTTCCGAAGCACGGAGGAACTCGAGATAATAAATTTTGGTCTCCCATCCAATGACCGGCCTTAGGGAAATTGCTTAGTTTACGCAATCGCAGGCCAAGCGCGCTGTGCCACTGCGCTAGCGAGCTCCTCTAGGCATCTCAATGGTGGATGAACCACTAACAACTGCATACCCAAAAGCGGTTGCTATCAGGTAAGCGGCCGGCCGTAAAACTTTACCACAACAAAACCATGAGCAGTATGGATTGGAATGTTGTCGACCCAATCACTCTCTCCTTTCATCGGTCTCTCGACGAAAGAGACGAAGAGAACCATCTCTTCGTCTCTTTTTTATACATACATTCGGCACTAGCACCTTTCCGGTGTGAAGGATCATAAGAATCAAAGGGAGTGGATGGCTTGATGACGTCTAATCGATATTAATGGAAATGAAAACATACTGCGCCAACCCCAAATAAACTGGGAACATGGCACGAAAAATAATTTCCTAGTTAAAAGTAAATAACATTAAAATTAATCTATTTTCAACTTAGAACTTTCAAAATTCAATGAAGGATAAACGAGGGTTCTTGGGAAGCTTACTTGATGTTGACAGCTCTTTTATTGGAATCGTTTTGCAGTTTGCTTACAAAAATTGACGGCCGTCTTGGTCGAATGCTCAGATTGCTGGGTATTGGCTAAGAGGTCCCGGGTTCGAATCCTGGTAGGGGCAAACTTTGTGATGACCACAAATGTTTGTTCCCGAGTCATGGTTGTGTATATGTTTATATAGTATATTTTCAACATTTATATACATAATTATATTAAAAATATGTCCGTCATCTAGTATCCATAACACAAGTGCTTAGGCTACTTTCTTTAGGCTAGATGATAGATGTGAATGTAATTTATTATAATTATATCGTTTTATTTTCCCTTATCGTTTCATAATAATCAGATTTCTCGGAAAGTTGACGGTTATTTGATTATGATTTTTTAATTTGTCCTCTTACTGTGCGCTCAGACAGTGAATACATAAACTAAGCGATGTTTGCTAAATCCAGCCATTGGATGGGTTTTAAAAATGTATTATCTCGAAGCCTTACATGCTTGAGAAAGTCACATAAAACGGTGCTAGTGATGAATGTGGAACGGTGGGTTAGTATATACTGTTGTCCCTGTAATCTTCCATAGACCATAGGGACCATACATAGGGTTAATGATTACATGATTACGTAAGCGAGGGAGTCTGAAAGTGGTGCCAGTGACAGACAAGATGAATGGGAGCTGTTTAGAATAGTATGGACATGATATGAGACGGGATGCCATGAATGTGAGTGACAGAGAAGAATGGAAAAAGAGGACATACTGCTCCGACCCCAGATAGCATGGGATAAGGGCAGGGTGATGATGATACATACCGTATTGAATTACGGAAGCATGTTAAATGCAGCGTGACGTAAACAGAAAAGTTCCAACTCGATTAAAAATTTAATTAAAAGCGTCGTTTTGAGATCGCGACATCGGAACTTAGTAAAGAATACGGACAAGAAGGACGAAGGTTGCGGATTTAATTTAAATCTCGAGTCCCTTCGAATGAAAACAATAGATCTAAGTATACAAAGAACATGAAGTTATATTATTGTGACGTCACAGTCTATTGAATACATTGGCGAATTGTGTTGTGCATCTCATTACTTTAAAATTATTATTGTATACAGTCCGCAACTGTTAGTTCCCACTGCACA
This sequence comes from Cataclysta lemnata, assembly GCA_963931975.1. Taxonomy (NCBI): domain Eukaryota; kingdom Metazoa; phylum Arthropoda; class Insecta; order Lepidoptera; family Crambidae; genus Cataclysta; species Cataclysta lemnata. The sequence goes on along the minus strand of OZ008346.1, from coordinate 16,758,762 downwards.
TTGCACACACGGAGTTCCCTAAAGACGATTTGCCAATATATACGTTGGTATATATGGTTAGAAGGTTTTGGCTTAGGTTTTACAGCCGGCCGCCTGCCTGACATGACACCAACCCTCTTTGGGTATCTTATGTATGTATGTATTTATCCCATAACATAGACATAGACAACGCTCTGTGCAGTTGTCTGTTAATCTTGGTTGCGAGCCTAATTATTTGGGCCCGAAACACGCACAGCCTGCCGCTACAACTCCGCCGGCACGTTCGTAATTACACTTCCCGTATGTACTAAGCAATTATTCACGTTAAAGTAACTGGATCTCAGTTCGGAACGTAAAACGTACAAAGCGATATTATTTCTGTGCAAACTTCTGAGCGAGATGTGTTAGCCTTACGCCATCGCCCGAGATGTATTGTGTTACCCTTACACCATCGTAAAGTGAAAGTAAGCAATGTTTTATTTTCCCGACATTCTTATTATGTCCATAGTTTTCCATATTAGCCTAGGAGCGAAAAAATAACGTAGAATTTGCCAGACCGACTCATCCCATGGGTGTCGTAAAAGTCGTCTAAGGGAGATTGCCCGGTGTAGACCAATAAGCACCTTGGGGCACCCGAATGGTGGAGGGCAAACCACCAACAACAGCATACCTACCTAAAGAGGATTAGTCAGGCAGGCCGCCGGCTGTAAAACTTAAGTCAAAATTTTGAGCAGTATGAGACAAGTTATGACATTGCAATTGTACATTGTAAATTATGCACCAAAAACCACATAAACCTCACTATGTGTCGTACCTACAAGGCAACAGAAGGCACCGCACTAGCGAAGCATCCCTGTCAGGTTATTTTTCTCTTCGTTATCTACCGTGGTTTTCTGATACGCTCGCTCTGGCCTCTAACGAAATCTTCCAGTGTGGAGTCAGCAAAAACGGCGTATCCAGATAAAAGCGTGTTTTTGCCACGTGCGCCCTTTGATCAATCACAGCGTTTGAGTGGACAACACTCGGCCTCATCTCGCATCGGTATCTTCGCACGGATGTTTTATTTATTCCCGGCCAAATAGAGGGACGGGGAAATAGAGGGGTCTAGTGGCGATCAAAGTTTTTTAAGGGTTTGCAAAGTCTGTTCTATTTTGAGCTAGATAACAGATTTAGATTATAGGATTGGTATTTGTAATGGTTTTGGCTTCAATATCGCATTGGGTTCTTCTTTATGTGTTAAGTATAGTTGTTAGTGTGGTTGAAATAAATAAACAATTACAAAATAAAAAATTGGAAACATTTACGTAAGATACTGAAATACAATGCCTCGTGATGACTGCAGAGCTGATTTCCGTTATCTGAATCCCTTTTCACATTACATGGGTGACCTGATAATGACTAGGGGATTTTTCTGAATCTGTACATAGATATTATAGTCACACCCTGGGTTTCTCACTTTATAAATCACCCACAACAGCGTGCCCTCGATGGTCAGTGTCTTATAGACGGCCGGACAATTATCCTGATCCAAATCTCCGAGAAGCATGGCAAAATTCATATAAGTTTTCTTCAGTATATCTGTTCGGCTAACACGATATGATATAGCCATTTAACGTTTTGAACTGACAGAAATCATTGGATTTTTGATAGTTCAAAGCTATAAATGGCTATATCATATAGGCTATATGGCTAATATCTAATAGATTAGCCTTAGAACTATCAAAAATCCAATGATTTTTGACTGTTCAAAGCGATAAATGGCTATATTATATCGTGTTTCGGCGGCAATGCTAGCCGGGCTGGTATATAATTACGCATCTCGCATATAATCTGTTCCAAATCAACCCTCACCCCTATTTATTACAAGCTAAGCAAGCTGAATGAGCAGACGTGAAATTATTTAGGTAATCCCCGGTTTATCTTCTTGAACAGTGTCGTCTGTCTAGATTTGTTTTATCACCGCGCCGTCAGATTTCGTGTCATATAACACAACACGGACGCTCATCCGGAATTTATGTATAGTTCTCCAGAGACAGAATCAATCTCTTTGGAACAAGGGTACCTTCGCGTGCCCAAATGCAGGGTTGCCAGTTTGCTCTTAGAAATATTATGCTCCGTGAATGAATTAAAGAACCACACTAACTGTTACTGCCTCGTAAATAATAAACCAGAAAAATAACTAATTATAAGTGTATAATATGAATCACGTCAAGTCACCGAGATAGCCGGGAGGATTGCGGACCTTAAGTGGCAGTGGGCAGGGCTCATTGCGAGTCGGACTGACTTCCGTTGGGGCGGAAAGGTTCTCGAATGGCGGCCGCGTACCGGAAGACGCAGCTTTGGTAGGCAAGAGGTCGCGGGAAGCCGCTGAATGCAGGCAGATAGCAGCAGACTGATCAGTTTGGAGATCCTTGGGGGATCCTTGGGTGACGGCAGAGTAGAATACAATAAATAATTGTCACCACCCCAACCCCACTCCCGTGGATGTCGTACAAGGCGACTAAGGATAAATTAGTGATGAGGAATAGGCAGCAGCGTTCCTCTTATACCACCTAGCAATTTACTGCGACTTTTGTGCCCGATACATGGGAATAGACTCGCCACCTATTACATGGGACCTAACATAATTGACGAAACATGGGTGCTAGTTCACCTCTCCCTACCCCTTCGGGGATATAGGCGTGATTTTTGTATGTATATATGTATGTGTGTATATGTTCATATTATTATGTGCTAGGAGTGGCGCAGAATATGTCTGGAGTTTTCGTCGATTCCAAATCACATACCTTCAGACTTCAGAGTTACATAAGAACCCATTCAGCCCTCGAATCTCTTGTTAAATATGTTAGCGCGGGCCTATAGCGAGCCAAGGCTAAGCCACGTGACGCATTCGGCACGGCATGTGTACAAAGGGCCCAACAAAGGGCCCAGCTAAAATCTTTATTATACCTGGCCGGAGCATTGTGTGATTTTTCGGCTACATTTTCATTTGGCTCCGCTGCTGTATGTATTATGAGGTCGTGGGCGACATTTTTTGTCGTCAACATGCGGCGGTTAGGCGCTTACTTGACAAATGTGTTTGATTTGGATTCTGTGTAATTTAGTTCGGTATTATGTTTAAGACAGGGGAGGAGGAGCTCGCTAGCGCTGTGGCATAGCGCGTTCGGCCTGCGATTGCGTAAACTAAGCAATGTTCTATTGATTTTAATTTTAACATTATATAAATGTTAGAAAATTTGGTATTTGTATTGTATTTCGGTATTTGTAAAAATATCTGCTATGGAATGTTTGAAATTTATTTCTACATTGCGAGGGTACCCGTTGGCTTACAACGTGAAGTGTAAAGGTTAGAAGAATTTCGGCAAGTTAATTAGTGTCTTGGGTGGCCGAGCGGTCAGGCACCTGCCCGGATGGCAGCGGACGCGGGTTCGATTCCCGCCTCGGGATCATAATTTTTCGAAAACGATCTTTATCTAACCACCAAAATCTTTGTAAGCAATGTTCGCTAAGGCCGGTCATTGGGTGGGTGACCAAAAATGTATTACCGCGAAGGCACGTTGAGGCGTTTGTCCCGGTTGGATTTGCAGTCGTTAATATCCACCAAACCGCACTGGGCCAGCGTGGTGGGCTAGGGGTCGTTGTCGTCAGTAGAATTGGAATGGATGTTTATTATTGTTTCGATTTTTAATTGAACATAAATAATAGGCATTTTAATCGTTATTTATTCTGTGCGCCAAAGACCTCCTCAAACAGATCTGCCGTGCTGCCCCCATAGCACGGGTCGTGGACAAAATCTCCCCGGGAAAAAGAAAATATTTTCCTCTCGCTCCAACTCCCACTAAGTCCCGAGACAAAACACTGTCTAATGGTGGAGAGAGTCCACGTGTCGCGCTAGTTCTACTGAATCTTGTGTACTGGACACAGCGGTGAGTTACACCCCTAATATTTCATCAGGATTAACTCCATGCCTGCCCACGATGCATAAATAGGAATTGTCTTTTGTAAACTTGCTGTGGCATAGATACTTTGTTTGCGGGAAGTGAAGCTTGGATTTCCTGATATTGAAATTGTATTAAGAAATTACGACGAGATTCTTCGGACGAGTAACGACGCTCCATATAAGGCTATTGCCGGATAGATGGCAATAGGCTCGTCGCCCTTATATGGGATGAAAATTGGATATAGGCGTGGTTTATGTATGTATGTTAGGAGTAATCTGTGAAGGAGGCTTATACAATAGTACTGGAGCCAGGTAAGAGTGCCGGCGTATTTCACCGACGACTCATTGCACCGCACATGCGGGTAATTGGGCCGCATAAAGGCCCACGCGGCCCGCGGCTCACTGAACATCATTTATTTTCGATATACTCCCGTTCAAAATGTCCGGGGCCTGATCGCTTGTTAAACCGACGCCGATAAATAATACGACGGCGGAACGTTGTGCAATTTACCAGTACATAGTTACCTACTTATCTACTATCACGAGACGTGGACAAAATCTCTCTCCACCACTTGACAGTGTTTTGTCTCAGGATTTTGAGCGGGAGGAATTTTTTTTTTCTCTGAGGATATTTTGTCCACGTCCTGTGCAGGAGAAAATTTTTGGTGAACATGACGTGATGACGGATTTTGTGATAGCGAAGCATGCACCTTTCAAGGGGCATCCCTTCAGTGCTAGCTGAGAGACGAAAACTCTTAACTTTACACGGATTCACAGCAAGTTTTTTGCAAAATATAATATTTATGACATGAGTTATCGGAATTACCTATTTTTGGTATTTTACTGAAGGAAATATCACCAGTAGGCCTAAGCGCGGGACGTGGACAAAATCTCTCTCCACGTCTTGACTTTTTTCTCGTGGGAGTTAGAGCGAGAGGAAAACACTTTTTTTGCCTCGAGGAGATTATGTCCACGTCCCGTGCAGAAAATTTTGGTTCTGGTAAATGTGTGGATAGGCTGACGTGTTGACGGATTTTGTCATTGCGAAGCATGCACCTTTCAAGAAGAGAAGAGAGAGACGAAAACTCTTAGCTTTACACGGAGTCATTTTTTTTGCAGCAAGTTTTTTTGCAAAATCTAATATTTATGACATGAGTTTTTGGGACACAGCGCTATGGATGCAGGTCATACCATCGCGGGTATACCTACAGCACGAGTAAAAAAGCCAGAGGTGATATACGTTCGTTCACATAGGTCTACGCGAAAATTTTTGATATACGATTATATTTTGCAATGTCAGTTGGCTACTATCATTTAAATCTACAGCAAAGCTTGCTTAAAACTCATTAAGGGTTCTATTTTCGTAGTTCTAAGTTAATTAACTGAGCTCAGCTGGCGGCCGCTGATAGCCTGTTGCGCCGGGAAAGGGCGCTTAAATCAAAACTAATCTCGCTTTTGTTTTTCCTAAGCGACATAATATTTATTTGTTTCAACGAGCTGAGAGGATAAATCACGGTGGGATGTGTGCCGGAGAGTTATTTCTCTGTTGCCGTGTTGAGGGCTGCAAAGTTGCTTAACAATGAGTCTGGAACAATTTTTTCAGGGAAATATAAAGTAAAGATGTTACGTGGCTCTTAGGCTATGAATGGCACTCTGAACGATAAAATTAATGTGCTAATCTAAAACTAATATAATGTATTCGATTTTAATTTTAACATTATATAAATGTTAGAAATATTAGTACAACGATTTTGGTGGTTAGAAAAAGAATTTCGAAAAATTATGATCCCGCCTCAAGATCATAATTTTTCGAAATTCTTTTTCTAACCACCAAAATCTTTGTACTAATATAATGCTCATATTATAAAGTTGGAGATTTTATTTGTTTGTTTAGTTGAACGCGCTAATCTGAGGAATTACTGACTCAAATTGAGAAATTCTTTTTGTACTACGAGAACGAAGCCGCGGGCGACCACTAGTAAATTAATATGTATAGCTTATTGATTATACCCCTGAAATACTACTGAATTGTTTTTATCACTGTTAAATTGTATTTATATTGTTCATTTTTTATGGGGGATGCGGGCAGCACAGCACCGCTCGTATTGGAGATCCTTGGGAGAGGCCTATGCCCAACAGTCTCGGCTGAATGATGATGATGAACTTTTTCGTTACAAAAATAATATGTAATTTTACGCTTAAGAATGGAAAACGCTTTGAAACGTAGCTAGGTACTGAAGTTGACAGATAGTAAAGTATAGTTGTAAATCTTTAAAGTTAATACGCTCTAACAATCGTAGGCATGTGATGCGACTTAATGGAGGTGTCTCAGCAATGAAACTCTGCCGGGACATGTCCCGGAATGTCCCGACGTGGTGCGAGGGAAGCAGAAGCGCACGTCCCCTTCATGTTCGAGAATGTTGGTTCAGACGAAATTAGGGTAACCACACGATTGTCTCGGAGACTTAGGAATTTCAGGTGAGCTATTAAGTGCATAAGCGCCAATCGCTGGAGTTAGCGGGGTACTTCTTCACTTGTTTCTTATATAGTTACATTTTATGGTAAATCGAAGTATTTAATCCTTAGAAAAGATAAGGGCGTTAAGCGTCTATGACCGTGAAATGTCGGTCCGTGAGAGTATCAGAGCTTGCGAATAAGATCCGGTTTATCTAAATATCCTTGAAATTGATGGATTCAAATGATTGCTTTTTCAAATAATTATATGGTTACTTCGGCTCAAATGAGTTGATTTATCACCATCATTTCGGCAGATATTTAAGTCTCATTCTATAGGGGCGAGCATATTGCCATACCACCGGACACGACATGTTAGTATTGCTAAGTGTACTAGGTATGCTGCTGCACATTCCTTGTTATTTATAATCCATCGTCGCCTTCTACGCTACCTGTGGGAGAGGTAAGACTGTCAGGAGGACAGTTGTTATAGAGCCATTATACCATAATGTACAAATAGGCAGTGGACTAAAATTGTGCCAAATCTTAGTCACCCTATCCGTAAAGTACAACTGTGCGCCGTAACTTTCAATTTTAAACGCTATTCCAGAGGCAATAGAAACACTTTTGCAACACGGCGAGTTTCCGTCGGCTAAGCATAGTAAGGCGTTGGCAAATGATGCTCACAAAGTTATTTCAGTCAAACGTCTCTCATTTTTCCGGCTTGAGAAAGGCTGCGTTCGCTTCACGTGTTATGTGTTATAATACATAATGGGCACATTTATTTATTTGTGCTTTTACTTCGGGGTTTGCACGGAAACATAATTCATGAAGCGGAAAATATAAAGTCTCGTTTGCCTCTTGTATTTTATTTATTAATTTTTGAGTTCACTGAAGCAGTACAATTATAATTTTGTCAAAAAATGCTTACAAAGCCGTAAATCGTTTTCACGGCTAATTGGATACATTTTCAATTATTTACAGAAAAATATGGTATTTGACTTTTTTATAATATAATATTATTATTATAATTGGTTACATATCTTTCCCTGCTAAGCGGTGTAACACATCCATATTTTGACAGCTTATGTAAGGTCTCCTGTAGAATGGTGAGTAAGATAGCGAGCCTGTGGCCATTCACCGGGAACTTCAATCTCAAGGTATTTAATATTTTTAATTAAGCAGAAACTATGTGTGAATTGGAAGTCGCTCTGTGTAGAAAGATACAAAAGGCACGGAGTTCACGACAGATAGAAGAGAAAAGAAGGAGACTCTTGAACTCATCATCATCATCAACACCAGGCTTTTATTGTCACCAATGCTGGGGCACAGGCCTTTGCTATATATGGAAAAATATAGGCAGAATGGTCCATAACCCACCACGCTGGCCGCATGCTGGTTGGTGGATATTAACGAAAGCAGATGCAGCCGGGACAAACGGCTTAAGGTGGCTTCCGAAGCACAGAGGAACTCGAGATAATACATTTTTGGTCACCCATCCAATGGCCGGCCTTAGCGATCATTCCTTAGTTTACGCAATTGCAGGCCAAGCGCGCTATGCCACTGCGCTAGCGAGCTCGTCCTCTCTCTTGTACTAAAGGAAGCGGACTACTTTACCTATCGATACTAAGGAGATAAGTTAATGTACCTAAAGATATTTCTGGCTCAGAAAGTGCTTTGTAAGTGGAATGGCGTAATATTGTTGAGACGGAATGTACCAATGATTTGATTTAGCTGCTAACAAGTCAGCTAAGAGGGACGCACCCAATTCAATAAATCGGTGAGGGATGTGATGCACGTGATGTGGGTGCTGCTACACCTAATAATGTCGGCGACTGATGGAAGCCGCGGAGAGCGGTTGAATGGAGACGAGAAAGAGACACGAGGAGACTTAAGGTACGCCTCTATTGGCTCGGGCCGGACGCACGTAAAGTTGTGACTTATTGCTTAAAAGCGAAAAAGGAATTAGGTATGCTTTTTACTATTTTCAAAAAGCTGCTTTACATAATTGCTTTACACTTATCTGCTTGCCCGTATTGTCACTTACTATCAAGTAAGATTAAGGGCAAGAGGTTTCCTGTCTAGCATAAAAAAAAAACATAAATCATGCCCATTTATCCCCATATGGTTATGATACTATGTAACAAGATCTCTTCTGCACTACCCCATAACCGATTTTTATCGTTAGTCGTCGTGTATGACACCCGATGAAGAGAAAGTGGATGGTGACAGTTGCATTCTGCTCTGCCGTCACCACACGCCAATAATAAATATTAGGTAATATATTACATTCCAAACTATCCTAAATTCTGTTAACGTCAGTAACAAGGTTTGAAAAGGTGTTTTTACATGTTCTTCCATGTTTTTAACTTTGCCTAATATCAAAATGTTAGCAAAGTTTTAACTCTGCAAGCCCAGGGTCTGGCCTAGTTGCGGGTAGACAAACCGCCCGCCAGAGTGGCCCGCAATGAACAAGGGGGCGAGCCACAATTCCGCGAACACAAAAAACCGGACAAGTGCGAGTCGGACTCGTGCACGAAGGGTTCCGTACCATCTATTCCCCTTATTCATAATAACAAATCAGTTTCTAAACACTGTCTTAATTAAATCACCGATCTGTCTCTTTTCATCACAGCGTAAACACAATTTGACAAAAAGAGACAGATCAGTGATTTAGTTAAAACACTGTTTTATGAATAAGGTTTTTGTGATTAACAGTGTTAGCAGTGCGAGCGAAGCCCCGGGCGACCACTAGTTATTTATTAATAAACGGCAAAATAATCATGTCTGTTGTATGGAAGCACCTTTAATTATATTTATTTTATTCTGGTTAATTTATTTGTTGTTATAGCTGCGACAGAAAAACATCGTCTGTGAAAGTTTTAACTGGCTCACTATCACGGTTCATGAGATACAGCCTGGCGACATACGGTCGGACGGACAGCGGAGTCTCAGTAATAGAGTCCCGTTTTACCATCTGGGTGCGGAACCCTAAAAACTGCGCGCAGCCTTCCTGCAAATTGAACATTAAATGTGCGAATACAATTTCGTCATCCGATAAACCGCTTAAAACAACGCAGTACATTCTTTGCAACAATTAAAATTATTGTCATTTTGCGCTCGGCGCGTGTTGGTCCCGCTTGAAATGTATTATGACTCTGTTAAAATGGCGACGTTTACAAATTTTTGCGGCTCGCTTTTTCAGTTCTTTTGTGCCTCTTTCTTTGTACTTTGTCGAGCGAACTCGATGTCTTGATTAGGAATTTCCATTTTGTGCTGAAAGTCTTTTGTGTTTTTTGCAGAATGCCTGATCCGTAAGATATCTCGCTCTATAATTCTGTAATCTCATTAAGCTACCAATCCGCCTCTAAAAATAGGCCAACGTTGAATGAAGAGTGAGCACGGCAAAGTTTACTTAATGATATGAAATAAAATACAAAATATGGTTTATTCATATTACAATTTATTAAATATTCATGAGCAGATCTAGTTACTTTCATTCGTTTTTTTTCACAGCCCAACATTCCGATCCATACGATATGACAACAGGTCTATAACAGAATTGTACATTTTCCTTTTAGTTTTTGTGGCATTCTTGGGTCACCCAATACAGAACTCTCAATATATAAAATAAACTTTATTATACGGAAATAACTTTACGAATTTACTCCTCGTTTGGCCCAGACTATTAGTTTTCGTCAAGATCATAACAGGATTCGTGCAGTAAGAATTATTGTTGCGATACGCCCTGTTTACGAGCTGGCTTGAGCTATCAAGCAAATTATTGCCTCGGTTTTCGGTGCAGCCACTCGATTTTGGTCCTTATTTTCAACGTGGGTAGGTGTTGTAAGGAAAAGAGGCTTAAGCAGGGGTTGTAGTATGTATGTAGGCTAGTGAAAAACAATTTTGTTTATGTTACAGTTTATAGTCCCTGAATAAACATAAACTATCATCATCATTCGGCTGCCTGTTCCCAGGTTATCTAGGGTCGGTGCGGTTGGTTTTATACTCCTATACACCTCGGTCAGTTGTCATTAAATCATCCACTTCCTTTTCCCTCATAATAATATAAACTTTCACGCATTGCATCCATTTTTGTGAGGTGTTCCTTCTCTTCTCATTACATGTTCGAAAACTTAGGAATGCTCGAAAGCAACATTGTTCTAGTAAATCATTTAACTATATTAAAATCTACCAATCATATATAATATGCTGGACGGCAATGAAATCAAAATTAAAACAATAAGCACGCCACTCCCCGATCACAGCTCGTATGTGAACCGACGCAGAGTTCGGATTACCTCGCGATAATTTGATTCGGTGCTCGCAACTGGCAACACGGTGCCGCCCTCTAGATTTAATTACGATGTAAATCGCCCAACTTCCATTTCCGTACCAATAACTCCGCCACGTATTTCACTCGCCCAGAGTACGGAACTTTGTTCTCCTCGTTATTACCCTGTTGCAGTTTTATAGTTAAATCCGCCATTTTGTTGTGCCTGTTAGCTTGACGAAATGGACGACTCATGGCGCTCGCTAGATGGAAGTGCTGTGGAACAACGACTCATGAATGAATTTATTTTTTGTCACACGCACATAGCATTGTTGACTAAGAGCCGGTCATCTGTAGTCGTACTACATTTCTCCTCAGAATATTACAACCATTTGAAAGTGCTGTATCCCAGTAGCGGAGATATTAAAAAAGCACTTGATAATGATGATAATTACATTAAAATAAAACAACTTTTACGGATTAGACTCGCGTATATTTAGATGTTTGGCATTATTATTTATCCCGACGTTTCGATCACTTTACAGCGGCCGTGACCACGGCCGCTGTAAAAGTAAAAGTTGTTTTATTTCAAATGTGTAGTGCTCGTGCAAATATAAGAGAACATTATAATTACATTAAAGTTAGCTACATTAAAGTAAACTTTTTATGAAACAAAAAAAAAACTGAAAAATATCCCTGATAGTCGCTTTCTATAGAAATGCAGTTCCCCTTCCCATGACATACGGTGCTGGCAATCACCCAGCTTATAAATTTAAGATAAAGCAAACGCTTGCTGACGCGAGCTGTATCTGACCAATGTTGAAGATATCACTAGAAAATCCTCTCTCTGAAAAAAATCGCATCTGTTCTTATAAATGTTTGTGAGTTCATTGAGAACAAAATAACAGAATTCTGTAAATTTAAACACACGCCAAGATAAAAAGATCAACATTTTGAAAATGACAAATAGATCTGAAAAAAATATTGAAAGATCAAAATGACGATCGTAATAAAAACCTTAATGACTTAAAGTCAAGTTAATGTAAAATATTTTCAGTTTGCAAGTCAAATAAATAGCCCCAGAACAAAAAACTTGGTTATCTTCTGAAGAAATTAATAGTTGGATAATGGCAAATGTAGTTGCGACGTTTTTATATATCATAAAAACGTCGCAATATAACTACACCACGAAGTAAACGTGCTAGCAATACAGATAATTATTCCAAATGATAATGATGATGTATCAAATGTAATCATGCAAATAAAAGTTTTATCCATTTATTTATTTGACGGCCGCCTTTGTCGAATGCTCAGATTTCTGGTAATTGGCCAAGAGGTCCCGGGTTCGAATCCTGGTAGGGGCAAACTTTGTGATGACCACAAATGTTTGTTTCCGAGTCATGGTTGTGTATATGTTTATGTAGTATATTTTCAACATTTATATACATAATTATATTAAAAATATGTCCGTCATCTAGTATCCATAACACAAGTGCTTAGGCTACTTACTTTGGGCTAGATGATAGGTGTGAGTGTAAAAAAAATATTTAAATATTTATTTATACAGGAAGTGGGACACCGTAAGCAGTGCTTAACTTTGATAGTCAATTGTAGTCGGTCACAGTTACTTTTGTTCAATGTCAAAAGCACGCCAAATCATCACAAATTTTCTTCAATTTTAATCTCTAAGGCCAGTAGCCGCATTTACTCGTATATACGTTTTTTTCGGGCTCTCAGTTTTGCACTTACAGAGTTGAGAGCCCGAAAATCCTGAATTCTTCTGTTGTAGTGGGCCGTATACCCAGTTTGAGATAAGAATAAAAACCAAATGTTTCGTCGTTTTACAAAGAAGTGTAACGCCACTTGTGCGGCTTTAGAGGCTAACAAAATTTAATCTGCCCTTAGTATGCAAATGTTCACAATATTCGTTGAAAAGGTTTTAAGAAAGCATCAGCGGGCCGGCGTATAAACGACGCAATTTGTGGGCCCTGCAGCGCGGCCTGGGCCCGTTTCGTTTTTAAGTTTGTCCTCGCCCTGATAATTTTGTACACTGACGCCTTTCAGTTTTACATTTTGTTCGGCGTGTTCGTGCGAAAATTCAATTTGAGGTGTCCCTTTGTGGCGTGTTTCTCGAGTGTTCTTTCCCGTGTATTTTGTCGGTAATGAGCAAATATTTTTTATGAATGTCTTATTTGGTGCTGTTGACTTTCGCCCGTCGGAATGATTCCGCCGAAATTACGTTGGTGGGGTGAACAAAGCCGCTATTGTTCTTCGGCAAAGAATGAAAGGAAGTGCGTTGTTTGTTTCGAATTATCACTTACACGCTGTCAACGTTGTATCGTTACAATAACAATCCGCACTCTATACAGAGTACTTTATACTCTAGACGGAAGTTTTGCAGCAAGATTTTAAGACTGGAAAATGTCTTGCAGGAAGCAGTCGCTTTATAAGTTTGTTGATAACATATTTGGACGAAATGAGGTCCTTTGAGCGCCGGCAGACAACAAAGAGTAGCGGGGGCCCCGAACAAACTCCGGGCTCCTTTCACCCGCTCAGCGCTCTCGAAATATTCATGGGGGCCCGCTCGAGGCATGGGCTGCTTTTTACTTACACCACCTTTTGAAGTTTTTAGAGGCGAGGCTTTGCTGAGAAGTATGAACATGATGTGGACACACATAGCGCATCCTTTTCAAAATATTTTCTCGCTGCGAAATCCTATAATCGCATGAGGTGAGGACCTAGCATACCTAAAGAGGGTTGTCGGCTGTAAATCCTAAGTCAAAACTTTGAGCAGTATGGATTGGAATGTTGACATTCCAATCACTCTTTCCGTTGATCGGTATCTCTTTTATATAAATTAATTCATCACTAGCACCTTTCCGGTGTGATGGGTGATCTGAATCAAAAGGGAGTGGATGGCTTGATGACGTCTGACGGATATGAATGAAAGAGGAAACATACGGCGTCGACCCCGGATTGACTGGGAACAGGGCTAGGAGAAGAAGGTGAAAACCTAGCATAAAGTATGATAATATTGTTTATACGCTATCTTTACTTCGCGTATTCGGTTTGTCTATACCAATCCGATCGGCTATCAATGAAACGCAACCCGCATCGTGTCTGGACATAATTTGCCGGTGAGCGCCCGGACTCGAAAACTAGTCACCTGTGTGTGACATTGCAAGCAAAAGCTATTAATGCCTTAATGCACTGTGTGTAAGAGTTGTGATCAGTTCTCGTTATCCTATTCCCAGAATAACACCAAAAGCTATTAGTAACACTAACAACTAATAATGTCGGTATATGTATTCCAGATTTAAGATACGTGGAATATAGCTACTAATGTTATAAAATATCTCGAATACATTACACATATATCACGTTTATATCCCCAAAGGGGTAGGTAGAGGTTCACTTCTACCTATCTCTTTGGGGATATAGATAATTAAATTAAATATAGAATATAGAAGAATTAACACCCACGATTCGCTAATAAGGTCCCAGGTAGTAGGTCGCGAGCTTATCACACGGCTATTTTTAATATTCTAAATTCTCTAATTAATGAAGAGATTAATGAGATTGGATGAAGCGAAAGAAGTATGTAAGGATCGTAGCAAGTGGAAAGAAGTGATCTCTGCCTACCCTGTGGGGGAAAGGCGAGACATACCTATCTATATATGTTTGTATGTAATAATTGTCGGCAGGCGTTACCTTCAGCGCTTCACTTACTCTATCTTATTTACTCAACACATTCAGCTCCTTATTATTTAGAATTGACACAACAATATTTGACTTCCATAACTAACTCGCTTTGTAAGAGGGGGAAGTTTGGTTTATTTTGTCAAATAATTATGAAATCCGCTGCGATTCCATCTTGGCATTGTTTACTGTTTTCCAAAATTTCTAGTTCACTCGCAGAATATGTTAGTCTTTAGTCAAAACAAATGCATAACCAGTATCATATCTCTCTGTTATATTAGGTTGGGGAAAAAGTCTTTTCGTATTATAGTATCTATAAACTTGTAATAAAATCTCTTTGGCTATACTATTTGTATCTGGCTGGTTTTGGTATCATTGAAAGTTTAAATTTTTAAGAACATAATTCCAAATTCAAATTAGAAAAATGTGTGATTTTCATTTGTTTTTCGTACCGCCAAGATGAGTGAATCTAATGAAGAAATTCGATAAATTTTAAAATTTTACTACAAAAAAGGTCAAAATGCAAAGCAAGCTGCGAAAAAAATTTGCGATGTTTATGGGCCTAGTGCAGTGTCTGTGAGAGTAGCACAAATTTGGTTTAAGCGTTTTCAATCCGGAAATTTTGATGTTAAAGATGCACGTCGCTCTGGTCACCCTATTACAGATAAAATGGATGACATTTTTGAAAAAGTGGAGCAAGATCGGCATGTCAGTAGTTACGACGTAGCTGAAGAACTGGGAATTGACCACAAAACAGTTTTGGCGCATTTGAAAAAAACTGGGTACACAAAAAAGCTCGACATTTGGGTACCTCACGAGCTCACTGAAAGAAACCTAATGAACCGTGTACTCATTTGTGATTCTTTATTACGACGTAATGAAACCGAACCATTTTTGAAGAAGCTGATAACTGGTGATGAAAAGTGGATCACGTACGACAAGAACGTGCGAAATAGGTCGTGGTCAAAGGCCGGTCAGGCTTCACAGACTGTGGCGAAACCCGGGTTAACTCGCAACAAGGTGATGCTGTGTGTGTGGTGGGATTGGAAGGGCATTATTCATAATGAGCTGTTACCACCAGGCAGGACCATCGATTCTGAACTCTACTGCGAACAACTGATGAGATTAAAGCAAGAAGTTGAGAGAAAGCGGCCGGATTTAATCAACAGAAGGGGTGTGGTTTTTCATCATGATAACGCTAGACCTCACACATCTTTAGCCACTCAGCAAAAATTAAGAGAGTTTGGCTGGGAGGTGATAATGCATCCGCCGTATAGTCCTGACCTTGCACCTTCAGATTTCTACCTGTTTCGGTCTCTTCAGAATTCTTTAGGCAGTGTCAGGTTAACATCACGAGAGGACTGCCAAAACCACTTGTCGCGGTATTTTGACCAGAAGTCCCAAAATTTCTATAGCAATGGGATCATGTCCCTACCTACAAGATGGCAAAAAGTTATCGAACAAAATGGTACCTACATACTTTAGTTAAATGTAAATAAACTATAATAAAAAATGTTTTGAATTTTCTTAAAAAATGCAAAGAAACTTTTTCCCAACCTATTATTTAGTACAATTACTATTTAGAGTATGTTACAGGCTCTATGTAAGCTAATATTTTACTAGATTTAGGTAGAGTTTAAGAATAAGGGAATATAATATACAATTTGACGTGTTGTAACGGTAGGACAGAATACAATTGTCACCGTCCCCCATTTCTTCAACGGGTGTCGTACAAGGCGACCAAGGGTAAAGACGATGAGTAATATGCAGCAGCGTTCCTCATAAACCACCTAGTAAAATACTGCGATTTACGTGCCGTGATAGATGGCAATAAGCTCGCCCCCTATTACATGGGACCTAACATAATGTGCTAAAAGTGAGTGATAATTCACCTCTGTCAACGTCTTTAGGGATAAAGATTTCTCTCCATTGATCGGTCTCTCGATATGAATATAAAGTAAATCCATAATTAGATTTAAGACTTAGAATAAAAATAAATTTATTTGTACTCAAAGATCTGTGGATTTTGTAAAATAAATAAAATAAAATAAATATCTACTTATTCATTGTGCTCTCCATTTGCCACCACTTTATTATTAATGAAATTATTTATTGACATTTAAAAGAAAATAAAGAAACAAAATTTCTAAAAATTATTACAATGGTCTTAAAGCGGGATAAATATTTTCCTCCAAATTTTCCTGATTTTATTTTCTTTGTTAAAAACATTTATAATAGAATGTTCAAATAATTACCAAATCTATTTATTGACAAATATAGTAATAGTTGTAAAAACTACTCGTTATATGGATGGACAGTTTGATCAAAAGCTATGAAAAGTAAGTAGTTTTATAGGCACTTTGATCAAATACTTTGGCCTTAATAAGAGCAAGTCAAACGGCCCTAACTAACGTTATTAACTAATAGTTTCTAATTTGAAGTCATCGCTGAAGGTGCTCCATATAATAATATGGTTTGTACATAAGTGTTCCGTACCTAATCTAGCAAATATTGACGTTACTTCCGTTTACATTGCGCTTGTGCCTCCGGCTGTTCATCAAATGTGTTCGGCAGTCAAATCGAGCAGCGGATTGGACCCCCAGTGATTAAATACACGAGCGGAGACCCGTTTCAAAGCGTATAAGCTGTTATGGTTGAGTAGGAAGTTTGACGTTTATTGTATTGGAATTTAGTGATTATGTAATTGATCAATTTAGCTCGTAGTTCAGATTAAAACATTTCACAGAAAATGCCGTTACTAGTTTCGCTTTCTGCCTAATATATGGCACTGAATAAGCTATAGCAACGGAAATATGTTGTTTTTAATATACTACAGATATTATCGTGCCGTGTGGTGACGGCAGAGTAGAATACAATTGTCACCACCCCAAATCTTTCCCGTGGGTGTTGTACAAGGCGTCTACGGATAAATCAGTGATGAGGAATGGGCAGCAGCGTTCCTCTTATACCACCTGGCAATAGTAATGCGACTTTTGTGCCCGATAAATGGCAATAGGCTCGCCACCTATTAAATAGGACCTAACATAATTGGCGAAACGTGGGTGCTAGTTCACTTCTGGCTACCCCTTCGGGGATATATATTTAATTTATGTATGTGTGTATGTATATTATCATAAGAGAAAAAAATATGTAAAAAGGCTGTAACCACCACCAATTCAAACCGAGTCCACGGATAATTAGTAACAGTTCTACAGGCCGTTTGCTGTACATTTCTATAGATTTTCATTGCGTACTCTCAAAGACTTACGATGTTCCCACTTACCGTGGTCACTTAAAACTTTTTTCTTTTCTCGCCATATTTTTGCTATGGAAAAATATAAAATTCACTTTCCGAGCTTGCAATATTACGCATTACCGTGCAGAGTTTCAGCCGCGGGATTAAAGCTCATTACAGCACCGATGTTGTGACACGTAAAATATCAGATTTATATCGAAAACCCGCCAGGAGGATTACTGCGATCATGCTCTCGTGACGTTCATATCTGAGCGTACGAATTTATCGAATAGGCACTGCTTAAAAAGTCAAACAACCTAGATCAAGATAGTTTTTAAATATTTTTTTATAATAATTGGGGTGTTGATTGGTGGGTCGAGCTTTTTTTAGCTAATGTCTTCCAAATGCCATTAGCTAATTTTTAATGTTTTCAGTGTAAAACACCCAAGTTAACATTGTGATTCACCTGGAATCAATATTGGAAAATTACGATACATAAACACTTACATTGTACCCAGTTATGAGAGGCAGACCGCAGAAGCGGTGGATGGATTGTGTACAGGATAAATTGAGGAAGATGGTACTAATGTTTAGGTGCTTATTATTGTTAACATTATTTTCACACCGTTGATCTTAATACAACCAAGATCTATTATTTAAAATAAATGTTGAGCTAGAAACATCTTAATGTTAGGAACGTAATTTATGTCACACCTGACCAGAAAGTGGCTTTTTCCGCTTTCAAAAGCAAATGCTTGCGTATTGAGAAATTCTTTACCGCCCTTGGTAATAAATGTACTATTATCGACTATGTCAACCATATTTTTGTAAATGAAGTGTAATTAGGTAATGTGGAAGAGAGTAACAAACAATATTAGTAGAAAGATATTGGTGGTTAGAAAAAGAATTTCGAAAATTATGGTCTTGATGCGGGAATCGAACCCCCGTCCGCTGCTATCCGGGCAGGTGCCTGACCGCTCGAGCGGTCTCTCTGTAAGTACTAATTTTTCTAACATTTATATAATGCTGAAATTAAAATCGAATAACAAACAATATGGCATCCTGTTACTTAGTACATTTCTCGAATCATGCCACACGACGCAACCACAAAACATGCGATTGATGTTTGCGCAAAAACAATTTATTTCAGCGTTTATGGGAATATTTATGGTACAAGTTATGCCTGAATTTTATTAGAGGGGCCGCGGAGCCAGCACAAATAACGTCGAATTGGAAATCGGATTAGTTTTGCTTTTATGTGTACTTGTGGCTGTAGGGTCGTGTAGAACGCGCCATTTCGGAATCCGTTCTTGTAACAAGGGGTTAAGGTGCAAATTTAAAGTTTTACGCACCTGACGGGGCGCTGCTGTTGGTACATTAATTTGGCTGTTTGTTCATAAATTTCTATATGTTGTACCACGTGACGGTTCGTCAGATTTGAAGTTTATCATATAACGGAGCATGAGTTATTGGTGCGACTACTTCGGTCTAGGAACGAAGTATTTTAAATGGTTCTTATATTTACAAAAACACCACTGGCATGGTCTTCAGATCTTTGCTCTGGATATCACAAGAACTATACTACTTATAAATAACTTCTTAGGTATATTAAAAACTTTATATTTTTATTTGTAATAACTTTGTATTTATTTTAAGGAATAACACCATCAACAGATTGGGTATACTTTTAATTGAAAAATTTCCACACGTGATCCATTTTGACATTATGACTAATGGAGCTTCTACACAGTGCAAGCGCTTGCGCAATTTATATCTCGAGTCCAGCGGCTCAAGGATGTAACTGCACAAGTAACATGCGCAAGTAGCCTGCGCGCGGATCACATCGCGCGTGTTACTTGCGCAGATATGCTCAAAGCTGGAACGAACATACCCGTACATAAAGTACTCGTGTGGGCAGCATGTACTTGTAGCTTGACCAAGTAACTTGCGCAAGTATCCCGCGCCTTTGTTTATGCAATGATCAACTAACTTGAGAATGCTGCTTAGGAAAATAGCTCGCGCCTTTACTTGCTCCAGCTACTTGCACCGTGTAGAAGGACCACAAGGATAATGACGCAGGTGCGATAGACAGGAACAAATTCGGAAGACGACCCGCGTCTTCGGTTGTTTACCTATTGTCTGGACTGGGAGTCCTTTTTTTTTAATATTTTCTCTATTTTCTTTAGTCCTATTTTTAGATCAGTAGACAGACTAAAGGAAAGGAAAAAGTACTACATGAATATTAGACAAAATACAACCCATGCAACAACACAAAACAAGAAAATAATAGAAAAACACACTTAAATAATGATAAAAAAGAACACCAACAGTTTTTATCAGCCTTTTAGTGTCCTCACTGCACTCATTTTGATCTTCTTGTTAGTTAACACCTTTGTCAACTAACCCCTTCAATTGTCACCACCCCCAATCTCCCGCGGGTATCGTACTAAGCGACTAAGGTTAACACAGCGATGAGTAATGGGCCGCAGTTCCTCTTATACCACCTAGCAATAATAATATTAATATAACGAGGCGCAGTGGCATAGCGAGCTTGGTCTGCGATTGCGCAACGAAGCAATATTCGCAAGGTGGATGAGTGACCAAAAATGTATTATCTCGAGTCTGTGCTTCGGAAGACACGCTAAGCCGTTGGTCACGGTTGCATCTGCAGTCGTTAATACCCACCAACCCGCCCTAGGCCAGCGTGGTCTGTTATGCCCCAATCGCCATTTATTCTCCCATCCATAGCGAAGGCCCGTGCCCCAGCAGTGGGGACATTAAAAGGGCTGGTGATGATGATGATGATGATGAATAATAATATAAATAAACTGTCCTAGACCTCTGACAAACGTATACGATCAAACAAGCTCGCTGTTAGATCTCCCCGGCCCCAATCGTTATTATTGATGTTTGGCCTTTACAAGAATATAAAACGATACAAATAAACCGCTGTGCCGGGCGGACCGATGTCTGGCGTCGGCGCCTGCCCTGGCGATGTCAATGGTCTGTGGATTTTAAATCTAAATATAAGTAGTCTTGTTGCGAGGTCTTCTTACTAATACTTAGGTCGAGGTAGTAATAGACTTTGTGGTGGAGGCAAAGTAAGAAAATTCAATACCCTGCTGTCTCCGCGATATTTTTAATGCGCTTCGGGTAATTTATTTATACATAGACGAATAATTCGGATGTATGGCGACACCAGAGCAGATTACAATTGACACCACCCCCATCTCTTCCACGGGTGCCGTATAAAGCAATGGGCAGCAGTGTTCCTCTTATGCCACTGCGATTTCCATGCCCGATAAATCACAATTCAAATCACCTATTACTTTAGAGATAACAAAGGTATGATATTACTACTCACAACCTGCTTAAAATCCTCTCACCATCTGTATGCTGACGACTTGCAATTATACGTTCAAGGGGAGGTACCTTATCTTAATACAGCCATCTCTCAGTTGAATCAGGATCTTTGTGCAATATATGAGTGGTCCTCCAGGTTTGGAATAGGCGTGAATCCGGACAAGTGTCAAGCAATTGTCATAGGTAGTTCTCGGCAGTTACGTAAACTCGATTTTGGTGGGCTTATACCACTTATATATAACGGCACTGTTCTACCTTTACAATCTGAGGTCAAGAATTTGGGACTGATTTTCGACAGCAGTATGGGTTGGCGGAAGCATGTAGCAGATATTTCGCGACGTGTTAATGGCACCCTTCGTTCTCTGTACAGATTGAAGAATTTCCTTCCAATCTGTACAAAAATTATGTTAGTACAAGCCCTTGTTATTCCTTCCCTTGATTACGCTGATGTTTGTTTCACTGATGCCAATCAGGAGCTGTTGGATAAGTTGGATCGGCTGCTGAATAATGGGATCAGGTTTATTTTTGGCCTTCGTAAATTTGATCACATTTCTGAGTATCGCAAGCAGCTCAAATGGCTCCCAATACGTGATCGTAGAAACTTAAGAATTGTTTGCATGCTATTTAATATACTCTTCGATCCAAGAACTCCTGAATACCTTAAGGACAAATTTAAAATTCTAAGCTCTAGCCGATCCCTTAAGCTTCGTCCCTGTAGGAACCTTCGTTTACTGACCCCCCTTCATCACACTAACTTCATTTCCAACTCCTTTGCCCTCACCGCCATTCGTTTATGGAATAACCTACCCATCTCTATTCACTCGGCACCTTCTCTTAGTTCATTTAAGAGAATGGTTCGTGAGCACTACTTTAATTTATTAAACTAACTTCATCAAACATTACTTGCCACTTATTATCATTAGGCATATTATGTATATATCTAATATATTTTATATTTATGTATGTATGTATTTATGTATTTGGTTGTCTATATTATATATATAAATAAATATCAATTTAATGTTTATTCCTCTAATGTTTTGATACCGATATTTGTTTTTTTTTTAATTTATCTATTACCATTATTCTCTAGTTTCGTTGCACCGTAATAATTATTGTCACTTGTTTTTCACTGGTTAACTGGTAGAGAATGCTGTATAGCGTTAAGTTCGCCAATTGTATATTTTATGCAATAAAGCTTAAATAAATAAATAAATAAATATTATTTCCGATATACAACTTGAAAACTATATCAGTGATGGGGTCTTTGTGGTAGGTCGTGGGCAGCAAGTTAAACACTTTGCACTATTTATAATTAATTTATTAAGAGGAGACACGTTTTAGCACAGTTTACCAAACCGCCATTATTTGCAAGAGAGAGAGAGCGCATTCTTTAGACAAAGACAAAATATGTAAATCTTGTTGGTGTTGCCAACATATTGCGGCCTCACAATTTCAAAATACTTATCGAGGTAAAAACTTACGATACATTCAAAATATTAGTTACCCAAACCATTTATGCTACAAAATAAAGTTTCATAAATTAACAGCATTTATGCTACAAAATAAAGTTTCAGTAAATCAACAGCAGTGTTTCATTTACATCTAAAATATATTAATTGATTACATTTAAACTTAAAGAAAATACTGTTTTTGTAACATGAAAGAACATTCAATATCTTAGCTACCTATTTTAGTCATCAAGTGGATGTACACATATTGTAGACAAAGATCTGTTATAAATTTTACCATTACTAGTTTTTACACTAAAAGCACGAACCTTGCCATCGTTTCCAGGATTAATTTTTACAATTCTTCCCATTGGCCAATACAAAGGTGCTGCATTTTGTTCCTTTAAGATTACTAAATCTCCAACCTTAATGTTGGGCTTCGGCGTTTGCCATTTAGGACGACATTGCAACGTATTTAAATATTGTTTGTACCAAACATTCCAAAAACATTGTTTTATATTATTAACTGTTTGCCAAAATTTAAGTCTATTACATGGTAGTTTAGAAACATCTTGTTCTGGGTATTCAATAAGAGGAGCACCAATGAGGAAATGTCCTGGTGTAATATGAGTAATCATTGATATCTGACGAACATACAGGTAATAAAGGTCTTGAGTTTAGTACAGCTTCAATTTGTGTAATCAAAGTAATAAATTGCTCATAAGTTAGTATCAATTTTTGTACAATCCTTTTTAAATGGTACTTCATACTTTTGACTGCTGCCTCAGCGAGACCAGCAAAGACAGGGGAGTAGCTGGGAGTGAAGTGGAACTTTATGCCTAAATTAGCAGCGTACTCATTGACCTGTGTTTGATGATCATCAGTCTTACTTATTCTATATAACTCAGCTAAGTGATTTCTTGCCCCTCGAAAATTGCTACCATTATCACAATAAATATCCGAGGGTAATCCTCTACGTGAACAGAACCGCTTAAAAGAGGCTAAGAAACATTCTGTGGTCATATCTGAACATAGCTCTAAATGCACAGCTCGCGTCACAAAATCGACATATACACAAACATAACCTTTTGATATCAAAGCTCGCCTAATTCGCGAATTTTTGATATCAAACGGCCCACAGAAATCGATTGCTACTCTTTGAAACGGTCTCGTTGCTGTAACACGATGTAGGGGCAAGGAACCCATCAGCTGCTGCGCCGTAGACGCCTTTAACCTAAAACAAATTATACATTTGTGCGTTATTTTTTTAACCTGCCTAATACCATTCACTAACCAATACTTTTGATTTAATGAAGATAAAAGTAATCTAGGTGCAGCATGTAACAACCTAACATGCTCGCTACTTATAATTAACTCTGTTATACGAGAATTCTTTGGCAGAATAATCTGATGCTTTTGTGAGAAAGATATGTCAGCATACTGAAGCCTACCGCCCACACGTAACACGCCCTTATCATCCAGAAATGGATGTAGCTGTTGTAATGGCCCTTTTATGGTACCATTTTTTAACATTAACTTTATTTCGCTTTCGAAATAAATTTCTTGTTCATGTTTAATTATAAACAATAACGCATTGTTTAACTCGCCACTTGTCAAATATGACAACTGTACCTTATTATATTTATCTTTAGAAAGATTATAGAAAAACCTAAATATAAATGCTACAACTCTTACCATTTTATTAATACTAGAAAACTTATCTAAAAACTTAAAAAACTCACAACTACTAGTATTTAGTAGTATGACTTCACCTGAACAATCCTCAACGGGTAGAGTGCATGGTACATCTGTAGGTAAAATTATTAATTGCTCGAAATTATAATTAGCATCACGAAGAAAACATGGACCTTTCCACCATAGCTCACAGCTGTTGAGCTCATCAGGATCAGCTCCTCTGCTAACTAAATCAGCTGGGTTTTCCTGTGAACTGACATGCAACCATTGCCACTGAGCAGACAACTCTCTAATCACTCTAACTCTGTTCGACACATATGGCTGAAGCTTTAATAAGTCGCCTTTAATCCATGCAAGTACAATTTTGGAGTCTGTATACAAATAGACGTAATTAATGTTTATTTTTAATTTAAATGTGTTATAAACCTTTGAAGTTAACTTTACTAATAATAAAGCTGCATTAAGCTCTAGCTTGGGTACAGTCAGCTTGGATTTACTTGTAAGCGGGTTTATTCGCGACTTCGAACATAGCAAGAATGTATCTGGCATACTTGCTGAGCCGACCACACGTAAATACAAACAGCACCCATAACCTATAGAACTCGACGCATCAGCAAATCCTACCAGGTGTACTGCCTTGGTACTTTCATTGACAGGTATATTTCTAAATAAATAAATCGGTTTCATGCGAGATAAATTAGTGACAAACTGTAACCATTCCTTTTTTAAATCGCTAGGAACAGCTGCATCCCAATTTAATTTACTACACCATAACTTCTGCATGAAACTTTTTGCCTTGACAATGATAGGACTGACAAAACCTAATGGGTCATAAAATTTTGAGATATAACTAAGCATCTCTCGTTTAGTATTACAATCATTTTGATATCCTTTAGGACATGTTATCACAAATCTATCATATTTTAAGTCTAACTCTATTCCTAAAGTTTTTATACTAAAATCATTTTCTTCTGTTATACTTTTATTTTCAAAGTGTTGTTTATGCAATGGAATATCAGACAAAATTCTATCATTATTGGAAGCCCATTTGTGTGTTTCTAGACTGCCATAACTAAGAAGCTCACACAATTGTTGCTTTGCTGCAATGATATGTGTGATATCAGAGCTTGAATAAATAATATCATCCACATAGGTGCAATTTTTTATAATGAATGATGCTAAAGGAAATCTATCAGCATAAATATTGGTAAGCTCAAGCAGGCATCGCGTGGCAAGGAAGCTAGAACTCTTCAAACCGTAAGTAATTGTATCTAACCTAATACATTGTAATTTTTCTTTAGGGTTGTCACGCCATAAGATATTTTGGAGAGTTGTATGTTCAGGTTTTATGTACATATTTCTAAACATACGCCTAATGTCAGTGGTAAAAGTATAATCACCTATTCTATATAACAATAATACCTCGAAAAGGTCCCTTTGAATTACAGGGCCATTTAATAATAAATTATTTAGTGATACTTTTTTGTTGGTCTTCATTGAGCCATCAAAAACTACTCTTAATTTTGTTGAAATACTATTATCATTTAACACTGCATGGTGACCCATGAAATAAATGAGATCATGCTCAAAATTTATTGTATTTAAATCTACAATGTGAGCATGGCCAAGCTGAATATACTCATGAATGAACTTTTTGTACTCTGCTAATAAATTTGGATTTTTATGCAATTTTTTCTCCAAATTTAAGAACCTATAAAAAGCATAGTTAAATGATTCACCTAATATATCTTTTATCCTATTTATTGGATATTTTAATGGTAAATCAACTTGAAACCTTTTATTTTCAAGTTTTATAGAATTTAGAAAAATTGTCTCCGTTAACTCAAATTCTGAAGACTTTTCATTTATAATTTCTGGCACTGTTTCAGTGCACCAAAACCTCTTTAAAGTTTCCCTAACATCAGTATCACATTGAGAGCATAAGAGATTGACAAATGAATTTGAATTGTTACTAACGTCTGGCAATGCTCCAGCCACAATATGGCCAAAGCGGGTATTAATGATGCTAGGTGCAGGTGCATGCTGCTGTGCAGATGAAGTGCAAGGTGACAAAGCAATTTGTTGTGTCTCAGGCAGCTGGAGCTCTGATGGCAGCAACACCTGAAAAAATACATGGGCACCCATTAGTAAATCTATCTCAGACGGAATATTAAAACTTTCATCGGCCAATTTCATGCCTTCTGGTATGACAAATTGTATTTTGAGGAATTTTACAAGTTATATTCTCCACAATATTGCAATCAATTATAGTTTTATAACTTGATGTTAGGGAATGTATATTTAATGGTATGGAATATGATATTGAACTAGTTTTATTCCCTACTCCAATAATTTTAGTGTTTGCTCGCACTGGAGTCAAACCTAGGATTTGTACAAGGCTCCTGGTGACTAAGGAAGTCTGTGAGCCTGTATCTAAAATAGCTTTTACCTTAACCTCTTGCTTGTCATGTGTGAAGACTTTGACAGTAACTGTTGGGAGAAGGACATTATTATTTTTATAATTATTATTTTGAATATTAGAAATTAATGCTACAGGTTGTGGTGCCAAATGCTCTTCCGAGTGTAACAAAGTATGATGTGACTTTTTACACTGAGCACATCTAAAATGGAAACGGCATTTTCCTGTATGCTTATTGAGACAAGTCTCACACAACTGCTGTTCTTTAACAAATTCTAAACGACTAGCAGATGGCAACAATTTAAAATTATTACACAAATATAATTTATGTTGTTGGGACTTACAGTAATTGCAGCTGATGGCAGGCGAAGGTTTAGCTGCCGCTATGTTCACTGCAACATTCTCTCTTTGCAGCTGCCTTGAAATCTGCATCCTCGGTGCCCCTTCAGCATTCTCTAAAGCCAGTGCACGATGCTCAAGGTAGCTGATGAAGTCATCAACCTTTGGCTCATTGTTGAAGTCCCTCTCTAATTGGTAGGCGCGTGACGTGTAGGCGTCTAGTTTTCGTTGAAAAATAACCATTAGAATAGGATCCCAATTTTCAATATTAATCCCTATATTTTGAATTTGAGCTAAACCCTGCTTTACACTGCCAACAAATTCTCTAATAACAGAGGGCGTTGACCTTTGAATAGGTTTTAAATCTAGCAACGCACCTATAAATTCTGAAGATATTTTAAACTTATTATAATACCTATCATTTAACATAGTCATAGCATCGTCATATCCTTTATTAGTAAGTGATAAACCTTTAATTAAGTTATAGGGCTCGCCCTCTAAAAACTGCCTTAGGTAATGTAAACGCTGTATATTATCTAAATTTGGATCATTGTGTATTAACGAATTGAATAATTGAATGAAGTCGGGATACTCACTGTATTTTCCTGTGAATTTATTAATATTAATAGTCGGTAATTTAGTTTTCACACGAGGAGTGCCTGTTGATATTGAGTTTTTTGAGGCTATAGCGTCGCTCAAAACTGACACGGCATCATAGTATTTTGAGTCCGAGGACTGATAGTCTTCGGGATCGCTCGGATCCAAAATAAATATTTCTTTATTTACAGTTTCGTATTCTGAGTAATATTGCTCCATTTTTGATTTCTTGGTTAGCAAATTGCCGAGCGTTTCTTCACCAATTTTTTCAAGACAGCTTAAATTATATAACCTTGTTATTTTTCCTTTAATGAAGGAACGCTCCGCCCTTAACCTTTTTACGTCTTCAACAGACATGATAAATACACAACTTTGGGATACACTTGAACACTAGAACTTATTTTAATTAAATTACTTAAAGTCAACAATGCTAACGCAGCACACAAGCCAACAACAATGCGCCGACAAAATGGCGGCGGGAACGGACCGGGACAGACGCTTGCGCTCGCCTTGTTGCTGTTGAACGCAGCGCCCCAGCGCCACCTTTGGCTCTCGCGCGGAAGTACAGCTATGTCCGATGCACGCTGATTGGCTCTTAGGACGACGCTTCCTGTTTTGGGTTATTTTGATTGGATGTGCACCAAACTCGTACAAAATGGATGAGGAAATTTGCCTTTTGTAAAACGCACACTTTTACACGACTCACAAAATAATCACTTTACTTTGCTTGCATCTTCGCCGATTTTTCGTAACCTCGCGGCGTAGATGATGGGTGACGAAAGTCGCGATGTTTGCCGGCACCTCCGAACAAATTTCGCGGAGTGCAGGGCCCTTGTAATGGCGTTGTCGCGTGGCTCCTCACTTCCAAAAATCCAACTCGCTTACCCCGTCGCGACCTCTTGGACCCTTTTAATGCGCTAGTTCTCGAAGGACCAATGATGGGGTCTTTGTGGTAGGTCGTGGGCAGCAAGTTAAACACTTTGCACTATTTATAATTAATTTATTAAGAGGAGACACGTTTTAGCACAGTTTACCAAACCGCCATTATTTGCAAGAGAGAGAGAGCGCATTCTTTAGACAAAGACAAAATATGTAAATCTTGTTGGTGTTGCCAACAATCAGTTAAAGTCAACCCTGAGGCAAACAAAATTCACATCGTAGAACTAAGAACTACGAGTAAAGGAATTAATGAATGTAATCCCGTTTTGCACACTCGCATAGAGCGTTAGGGAATAGGGGAACATACAAGCTTTGGCAGCTCTGAGGTTAGTCGCTAGCTATGTTCAGTCGCTATTAAACCTTCTTGCAAGCTTAATCTACATCGATGTAGGTAGCTTTAGCTTTCACGAAGATTAATTAAACGTCTAGTGGTTGTCATACATACATAAATCACGTCTATATCCCCGAAGAGGTAGGCAAATGTGAATTAAACACCCACTTTTCAATTAAGTTAGGTCCCATGTAATAGGCGGCGAGCCTGTTGTCATCTAACGGGCACATAAATCGCAGTACCTGTATTGCTAGGTGGTATAAGATGAATGCTGCTGCAAATTACTTATCGCTGTCATCAGCTGAACAACGGTCGCTAAAGCTGTTGTTTGAAGAAATATTTAAAGTTAATGCACGTAAAATCATTGGGTCAATCCGTTTTCAGTCCGATTGTATTATAAGTAGGTCTTTAATTAAACCTGTGCTCAAGAAGAAGAAACACTTATTTATTAACTTATGGGCAGTCAATAAAAACATGTACTAACAAAAAATACAGGTCAGCTAGTAATTGCTAAGAAACCTAAATTTATGTACAGTTTTTAATTAAATACAGCACGGCATGCATTGTGGATTTGGATAAACTAACCTAATAAATATTTTAATATACATTCTGAGATACATCTAATAGTATGATGTGTGCGAATGTTTGCTTGATTTTTATTTTCGACGTAGAAAACAGAACGATCATATAAACCACACCACAGAGCCGATGTCGCGGCAACATTCACGAACAGGATATCGAAAACGTTTGTACACATTATGTAGAACGCGATTCACAATGCAAATCGAAGTCGCATACGTATTCAATGCCTCATGTGAAGCGGTTTTGAATAAAAAACTCGTTCACGAATGGTGCTTCTACACGGTGCAAGAAAACGAGCGAGCCATTTGCGCAAGCAGCATGCTCAAGTTAGATGATCCGTGCATATTCAAAGGCTACTTGCGTAAGTTACTGGGTAAAGCTACACGTGCATGCTGCACGCGCGAGTACTTTA
This sequence comes from Cataclysta lemnata, assembly GCA_963931975.1. NCBI lineage: Eukaryota > Metazoa > Arthropoda > Insecta > Lepidoptera > Crambidae > Cataclysta > Cataclysta lemnata. Next base: position 16,729,054 of record OZ008346.1, on the reverse strand, counting down.
TATATGGCTCTTGTTCGTTTCTGCTGTCAGCATTTCTGTTAGTTGGTCAGGCGCGGGCTACTTGAGCAAGTTACTTGTTACTGCCCGCGCGAGTACTTTATGTATGGTTTCAGGCGCATGGGTTACTTGCGCATGTTACTTGTGCAGGTATTGTCGCTGGACTCGCTATATCGATTACACGATGCATATAGCCCGCGCAAGTGCTTCAACATGCGCAAGCTACATGCACCGTGTAGAAGCACCAGAATCGCGAGTTGCAATAAATATCGGCGCTGACGTTGCGACGCGTCCAAAATTTAAAATTTAAAATTGTCTCTTGCCACAAAACATTTGCTATTCGGAAACTTTCAACTCCATTTGTTCGCGAACGAAATGCGGAGAGTTCTCAGATTTTTCCCGCGGCCCAAAGTTCCGGATGAGATAATCTGGATTCTGGTTGATTGTCTAACGTCGTTACGCGGCTTTGTCAGTGGATCGTGATTTCCAAATGATTTATATACCTACGTTTTCTTGAGAATTCTTTTCAAGTGTTATGATTGTTATAAGAGAATTTTGTTTTAAATATTGTCAAGTGGTGCGGCAGAGCCGAATACAATTATTATCATCGTCACTTACCTCTCCCGCGAGGTTCTAAGGCGGACTAGGGTTCGCTGGGGTTAACACAGCCATGAGCAATGGGTAGCAGCGTTTCTCTAACACCACCTAGCAATATACCTAATGCGATTTACGTGCCCGACAGATAGCAATAGGCTCGCCACCTATTACATGGGATCTGGCATCAGTGGCGAAATGTGAAAGCATCCGACCTCAAGTACTTTCATAATTACCTATTATTTTTATTTGAACATTATTTTACAAGCTGGAAAAAGTTCCAAAACTTGTAGTCCCGCGTTAAGACTATAATCTTTCGAACTTTTTCTAAGCACAATTTTATTTGTAATATTGTTTTCTTTTTAATATCGAATAATTTCATTCGCAATAACCCCAAGTAGTCCAATTTATCATTTGGTGAAAAAGTGCAATCCAGAAACATTTCCCACAAATTAGATTTGATAAGAGTACACAAAATCCCGTGGTCCGATGTTATCGTTGATAATTTTGTCACGTCCGTCCGGCGCTCCGTAATTTCTCCGATATTTCATGGTGATATTTTATAGCACGACAACCGTAGCCGCCGCCTATAAGAAATGCCGATGCCGAAAGAATTTCCAGCTTCGTCGAAATGACGAGGATTTTTTGTAGGGCTTTGTCTTTTACCTTAAAGTGCTTTTTACTTAACGTTTTATCGATTGATAAAATTGTCTCTTTTATCCGAGCATCTGAACCAGATGTAAACTGCAATTTATATGTCTGATAGATGAGCAATAGGTTTGCCACCTAACTTAATTGGCGAAAAGTGGGTGATTAATTCATCTCTGCCATATGGGCGTGATATATTTATGTATATATCAATAATATTACCACTTTCACGTAAAAACATTCCATACAGTCCATTAGAAGAAAAGTTTGCTAACAAAGGCTTCCGTTTCAGATCTAGGTACTAAGATACCTACATAAAGAAGTACGCTGTCTCCAAGAACCGCGACGCGGCACTATCATGTCGTTAACAAATGACTTTGGAAGCTTCCAGTTTCTAGAACTTTCCGACAAAAGAATGGCGCGGAAAATTTTCATTTCACATGTGATTTTCACGATTTTCCCGAAAGTTACTTCTTATTCATTAAGTTAGTGGAGAGACTAATTAGAAGCAAAATGTTTTGAACTTTAGCCGTGTATGTCGCACCAAGTCTTCAAAAGTTAATTATCAGTATAAATTAGCTAAATTAAATTAATTTAGAGTCAGGTCACTTTTATTGCGATAGGTGATGCAATTGCACCTGCTTAGATCTACTGGACTCACTGCAAAACATCAAACAGCTTCGGCATGTGTGATTTCGGCATGTTTGATGAGATTTTGGTCAAAGTAGGTCAAGACAGTCTGTATATTTTGGATCGAGATTTTAAAAAAAAAGTTCAGGATTTGATCAGATAACCTGTAATCACTAGCTTAACAATATCGCTATTGTTGAGGCTTCGACTTTTTGTGGATGAAATAATTTAGGGAGAATGGGCCATATTCTGCCACAGTACCTTGAATGTACCCAGGATGGACTGTATGAAGGAGGATATGATAGTGAGAGGAGTGGGTGAGAAACTTGTGGAGGATAGAGAGGATTGGAAGAAGAAAATGTTATGCCGACCCTGCCTCGAGCGGTATACGAGCAGGAGGAGAAGATGCCATCGAATTCCTCGTTTGTATCTGACGACCGCCTTGGTCGAATGCTCAGATTGCTGGGTATTGGCCAAGAGGTCCCAGGTTCGAACCCTGGTAGAGGCAAACTTTGTGATGACCACAAATGTTTGTTCCCGAGTCATGGTTGTGTATATGTTTATGTAGTATATTTTCAATATTTATATACATAATTATATTGAAAATATGTCCGTCATCTACTATCCATAACACAAGTGCTTAGGCTACTTACTTTGGGCTAGATGATAGGTGTGAGTGTAAAAATATTTATTTATTATTATTATCTATCTGGAGAGCGTTGTGTGTAAATAATTTACGAATCTTGAATATCTATTTAAAGAGTTATGCCGCGTACGTAATAATAACCAACACGATCCAGTATCCTGCGGCTATGGCGGCGCGTCTAAATTGATTTATGCCGTCGACCCTCAGCGCCCTCTGCCTCCACGATGCGGCCTGATTCCGGTACGACTCCGTTCGATTTGTCAAAAGTTGGGGCGAGTTGCAAGCGGTAACGTTTTGCACGTGGTAGTTTAATGAGTGCTCTCGTATGCAGTCTGTCGGCAGTCGAATACCATTTGATATCCATACAATCATCAGCAATGTCTAAGGATATTTCATGTACACCTAGTTTATCTTCTATCAGCCTCGCTTTCTTGTAATACTGTCATATTCTTTGCAGTTTTTTAAATGACTTATTAATTATGGTCATTTGTCATAACATTGAATAAATTGCATAAAAATCGTCAGTATTTTTAGAATTATCCCCGATACAACACGAAGTAAAGTCAATAAAATATCCTTATTTAAAGTTGTTAAGTGTAATTATTTGTCTTGTGTCACAGAATAAGGCTGAGATTGATTACGGGGGTAACTATTAATCTGTTTTGCGCCTCTTCGCATGTTGACTAGTTTTTAAAGTACTTTCAATTTGAAATTAAAATCTAAATTCGAACCTAAGTCTTGATTATAGGTAAAGTTTTTTGATAAAGTAAAATTTTTATTGCATCATTATTTTTCTACCACTGCATTGCTTCTCATTGAACTATAACCCATAACTTGCACCAGTAGGTATTATAATGTATTTTGAAGGTCAAAAGGGGGTTTGCATTTCGATTCCGTGACCCTTTTTATTGTTGATAGCCTGACACTTTGCGGGTTTGGAATATACGCACACTAGGATTCTGACGTCACATAATACGTCATTTCTATTCGAGTTTCACAAGTCGTTTTGCTCCAAAAAATATATAAATAATGAAAGGCACACTGTGTATAGACAACCAGCTATTGAATCAGTATCAGTAATTGTTATTTCTTTTCTAAATAGAAGTAATAATAAATAATTAATTATCCCTTTTACGGACAAACCTTTTGGACACTACGTAGCCCGTTGTGTTGTACGAAAGTTTCTATAGAGACATCTAGTTTGTACCATATTGTTATGTGAACGTTTCATAAAAAAAAAACATATATTTTGTGACAAAAAGTCTAATTGATCCAATAGTCGGCTTGTAACAAACTAGCTTTAGGGTTAAATGTATTGCGCATTATAGACATGGAATCTAAACGCAATGGCGAACCTTTCTAAAACCAGCCCGAGTTTTAACATTTGATTGCCATCACAGTCAGACCAACTCCAGCAAACTGAACAAACGAACTGCCAAACTCATTTTCAGCCCAAAAAAAAAAACAACAAAAAATTGCAATTCCGAATATCCAAATAGTCAATATTAGGCACACAGAAATATTCGCACCGGACAACGAAACGTAATTAATATTCCGCCGTTCTGTATTCGTATTCGTGGAAATGATATAAGGTATTCGAGAAATTCGTTAGTCATGGAAAAATGCCGTGTTTTCCGTTTGCGAGTTCACTGGCTATGGTGGCGGATTTATTGAAGGTTCAGTTGCGGGCATTTAATTAATAAAGTTTGCATAAAATATTCGGTACAATTTACTCCGGAACAATGTTATTATTTTCTATTAAAGGTTATATAAAAGTTTATACTTTGCATAAAATTGTCACCATCTCCATCTAATCCTCGGGTATACACTGAACTCTTCTTCTCCCTGCCCGGTTCCCAGTCTATCTGGGGCGGCGCGGTATGTTTCCTCTTCCATTCATATCGGTCAGACGTCATCAAGCCATCCACTTCATTTTGATTCATATCATCCATCACCGGAAAGGTGCTATTGATGAATAAATAAATAATAATATAAATAAATATTTTTACACTCACACCTATCATCTAGCCCAAAGTAGCCTAAGCACTTGTGTTATGGATACTAGATGACGGACATATTTTTTATATAAATAAATGTTGAAAATATACTACATAAACTTATACACAACCATGACTAAGGAACAAACATTTGTGGTCATCACAAAGTTTGACCCTTCCAGGATTCGAACCCGGGACCTCTTGGCCAATACCCAGCGATCTGAGCATTCGACCAAGGCGGCCGATGAATGAATATATAGAAAAGAGACCGAACGGATCATGTCGAGAGACCGATGAACGGACAGAGTGATTGGAATGACACCATTCCAAGCGATTCTGCTCAAGGTTTTGGCTGAGGTTTTACAGCCCGCCGCTGGTTGGCGAAAAGTAGGTGTTTAATTCACGTCGGCCAACCCCTTCGCGGAAGTAGGCGTGACTTATGTATATACATATATAGAAAACTATTTATTTATTATTACAAAAACTCCCGCATCAGGACTTTAATTTTCGAACTCTTTCTAACCACAACTGTCTTAGATTAATCATCTTTTGAGTATTGAGATAATGTTGTTATAAGTCAAAATCATTGGTCTAGATTCTTTGGATCAAATCTCACATTGATTGTAAATCGCGTTTAAAATAAAAATACAGCCATCTTCCCGCTTTTTGCGTCGGTTTATTCTTAGGGCCGGTATTTCAATATTACCTTATCATAATGCTTAAGTTAAGTCCTACATTTAAGCTAAGTTTCACTTTTGAACGACAGTACCGTATTTCAATCCGGATCTTCCTCACCTTAACTAATCTAAGATTAATTGCAATATTGCAACATAACAAACAAAATAAGTCATTTGTATATGATTTTAGTTGTCATTTGGTGACATTGACTGATACATGACACATGCAAGTGTATTATATACTCTTTGGACACATGTGCAAACTATTTATCTCTATTGCACTGAGACTGTTTGGCGCGTTTCGTGGTGTCAGTCAGATTTTTTTTCAATAATTCCGAAATTGGTTCAGAGTGGATTTTGTGCAGTGAAAGTGGTGTTATTTTGATGCACAAGCATCCGTGTTGATGTGCATTTATGCAGAATCATTGAAAACAAGTCTTATGATGTGTTTGATGTTGTGGTGAAGATCACTATAAAAAGTGGTTTTATCCATTTCATCAGTCACCATCATGAACTCTGTTAACATTCAATTCGCGCCAAGCTCTCCCTAGATACGTTAAAATGTGTGACACCCATATTTTAACATAAAATTCATTTCATTCATACATTTCACCCACTCATTATTTCATAAGACTACAGATAAAATATACACTAAAGACTTGGCTGTATGGGCTAGAAGGCCCTTTGCCTTCCCTAAAATATAGAGAGAATTTAAAAAAAACTCTATTTCACTGAAGTTCGCGCATCGTTTTTTATCCATTCTAAAACGATTCTAAACAAAAAATAATTTATAATACCTAGCAGCAAGACAAATTCGCGGCATTGACATTGACTTTTTTTTAATAAAGGTTCTTTTAAACGGCGCTCTGGCTTTCAGCCTTGGGTACTTGTACTATAGAGGTGTGTATCCTTGGTTGTAGCCCTCTTTCTAAAATGTTACTATAAAATACATAAAAAACAAATTGGTACACAACACAAACTAAAAATGCTGTTTAGGATGGTATTTTATTAATTCGCTTACTTATCTACATAGGTACAATATTATCTCAACTAGCCATAATTTCCTAACCAGCGTGTTGCTTTTTGTGGGTCAAAAATAAATTATCATGAAGCAACTTTTCTAAAGTAACCAGATGACAATCCTGGATCGGAACTTAAGCGACAGAAATCCTCCGCTTAGATTAAGGCTAGTTAAGGTGGAGTTTAAGTGCCGTTTAATTTTAATCCTACATTGAAATACACATAGGTCGTACTTATTATAAATCCAGGATCAATTCAAGATAAGCTGCTATTGAAATACCGGCCCTTAGTTCGATATAGAGTCAAGTCTTATTTTATCCTCTACTTTAAAGTTCCTAGACACAGCATCCATTTTACAAGCATTGCTCCCTGTGGCCCCACAAAGGAATCTATGAACATAATTTCGGTTGCTTTCACTTAGCACATCGTTTGCGTCGGGACTATATACGGCAAGGTGGATTTCATGCCGTAGCTGGGCCGTAGGGAATTAATTAGAAAACGTTTGTGCTAGTTTGCGCTAGTTTTACTTAGCATTTTTGCATTTTTGGAGAAGAGTTTGATTGGTGCTGACAGAACATGGGCCTGCGATTAATTTTCCTCTTCATCACCAGCCTTTTTTTAAGGATTCCGTAACCAAAGGGTAAAACAGGACCCTATTACGAAGACTCCGCTGTATCTCGTGAACCGTGATAGTTAGACAGTTGAAAATTTTCCAGAAGATGTATTTCTTTTGCCGCCATAATAACAAATACTAATAAACAAAACAAAACAAATATTTAAGGGGGCTCCCATACAATATTTTTTGCCGTTTTTTACGGAACTCTTCGGGCCTGAGTCCGACGCGCATATTGCCTGTTTTTTTTTTAATCTTTGGCTTAGCGTTGTGGCTTAGCTCTGCCTGCGATTGCGCATACTAAGCAATGTTCGCTAAGCCGGTCATTGAATGGATGATCCTATTATCTGGATACTGTATAGTCGTCGGAAGGCACGTTAAGCCGTTGGTTCTGGCTGCATCTGCAGTCGTTAATATCTACATACATACATAAATCACGCCTATATCCCCGAAGGGGTAGGCAGAGGTGAACTAGCACCCACGTTTCGCCAATTATGCTAGGCCCATGTAATAGGTGGCGAGCCTATTGCCATTTATCGGGCACAAAAGTCGCAGTACATTGCTAGGTGGTAGGTATAAGAGGAACGCTGCTGCCCATTCCTGATCACTGCTTTATCCTTAGTCGCCTTGTACGACACCCACGGGAGAGATTTGGGGTGGTGACAATTGTATTCTACTCTGCCGTCACCACACGGCACATTAATATCTACCTATCCACCAATAGGCCAGAGTGGTGGATTATGGCGCATTCTCCCTATATATCCATATCATATATATCCATCCATAGGGAATGCCTGTGCTCCAGCAGTGAGGACGTTAAAGGGCTGGTGATGGCTGAAATTCGCATAAAATCCAAAAATTGCCACAGTAGGTATTCAAATAATGTATTTCAATTAAACTTTCTTAGATATTAGATTGTCCTTTCCAATAAACAGAATGAAACCGAAGTTTCTCCACTTAACAACTTACTTGGTGGCCAAGTTTCGTTAAGTACCGAGGGCAGTAATCGCGAACTTATCGCGAGATCAATTAAAACAGCCTAATGTTAAAGGAATAAGGACCAAATTTAGTGTCAAAGTGTATTATTTACTCGAAGTCAGACTGTTAAATCTTATTTTTCTTGTCGATTTGCGCTCAATGTCCTGGAAATTTATAATACCATCGTGGGTATTTGGAATACATTCCGGACCACTTAACATACATACAGAAATCAATATCCCCGAAGGGGTAGGCAGAGGTGTATTAACACCCACGTTTCGCCTATTAGATTGGGTCCTTTGTAAAAGATTTTTACGATGCGACGTCGCATCGTAGTTTTGTGTACAGGGCCTTAAGCTTCAGTTCATGATGAGCACTTTTACTGTTAAGATCATAATATATTTCTCGTGGACTTATTACCTATTTAAATCTTTCAATCTCATTGTTGGTCAGATGCCCACCTAATCTTAGAATTTCAGGACCCTAACGAGGCTTATTTTGAGGTTAATATTTTAATCCCTGACACTTATCAGCTTAACTGACTTATCTAAACTCAAGGTTAAAGTGTATTATTAAATCACGACGTTCACTTAAGTAACAAATATAAAAACGAAACAACATCATTGACAGCATCATCGAATATTGGAGATTTGTCTTCAAGGGAGCATGTGTCCGCTTTATTTAAGTCCTATTAAAATATAGTTGGGATTTTAATTCAATAAAATAATAATTATACAAAAAAGAACCAAAAATATATACATAAATCACGCCTTTATTCCCAATGGGGTAGGAAGAGGTGAATTGACACCCACTTTTCGCCAACTAAGTTGGGTCCCATGTAATAGGTGGCGAGCCTATTGCCATCTACCGGGCACATAAATCGCAATACATTGTTAGGCGGTATAAGAGTAACGCTGCTGCACATTACCCATCGCATCGCTCTTTACCCTTAGTCGCGTTGTACTCCTCAAACTAATACAAGCAACATGGTTTCTTCTCGATTTTCCTCCAACATTGAGAAGAAACTGAATGTTAAATTCAGTGCTACACCAAGATCTCTGAACGCGACGTTGTTAACCTTGTCTCCGCAGATTAATCAAGCCAGTACAAATGCCAAGGTAATTCCGTGCGTAACGTTGAGCTAATCATGAATTGTGCCATCGTTTGAGCGAATGCGAATTCCTTTAAACCCCAGAAGCTCTGCAGCTCTGATACAATCTACCGTGGCTCCCGGAGTATGGCGTAGTCTGGAAATGGCTTCGTTGCAGGTATAAAGTAATTGAAATAATGCTGCGTCAAATATTGAGAAACGATAACACTTATAATCCGACAAGTTCGAGCGCGACCTTCCTGTGGGGTGCGAGACGGTGGCGGGGACGCGGCACTCTAGATGCTAGCGGTGGCGGGTGATGCGGGGAAGAGGGAAAACTCGTGCAATACAGCATACAATATCTCAGCCCCCCCCCCCAACGTCTCTCACCCCGCAGGAAGGTCGCGCACGAAGTTATCGGACTATAGCATTCCATGGATTCACCATGTGGGTGTCGGGTCCATACTCTGGTAGATAGGGAAGTCAGTGTCAGCGCTTGAGACTTGTGGCCCAAGTGTAGGTTTACGAGGCCCCATGTTAATCACAACTTGTTGGAAATCGTCATTATCATCACCCGCCCTTTAATGTCTACACCGCTGATGCACAGGGCTACCCCATGGATGGAAGAATATAGGGAGAATAGTCTATAACCCACTACGCTGGCCCAGTGCGGGTTGGTGGGTATTAACGACTGCAGATGCAGCCGGGACCATCGGCTTAACGTCCCTTCCAAAGCACAGAAGAGCTCAAAATAATAAAATTTTGGTCAACCATCCAATGACCGAAATTTTCTATAATGTTTGGTAAATTTCTTAGAAAGCGATTCGATGACGTATGGTTTTTATAGCCTACGTGCGAATACATAATCAATCATAATTTACTTACGTAAATGGCGGTAAGAGCTCCGCATTTTCCAGCATACGCTTTGCAGCACTCCATCACCAGTTTCAATTATCAAGTTCAAAGCGACTCCTGCGACCCAATAAGGAAATGACATGCTCATCGAGGAAATCGCGGAGAAATTAACAATTTACGACGTTAACTTAGCGAATGTGCTTTTTGGAGGTTTCGGAACGCTGTGTGTTTTGTACACACAGTTTGATGAAATCCCGGTAGGTGTCTATCAGTTGTTTTATTCTAACCGTGTATAGATAGTAGAATACACTTGTCACCACCCCAAATCTCTCCCGTGGGTGTCGTACAAGGCGACTAAGGATAAAACAGTGATGAGGAATGGGCAGCAGCGTTCCTCTTATACCACCTAGCAATGTTTTGCGACTTTTGTGCCTGATAAATGGCAATAGGCTCGCCACCTATTACATGGAACTTGACATATTTGGCGGAACGTGGGTGCTAATTCACCTCTGCCTACCCCTTCGGGGATATAGGCGTGATTTATCTATGTATGTATGAATGTACACCTATCATCTAGCCCAAAGTAAGTAGCCTATAAGCACTTGTATTATGGATACTAGATGACGGACATATTTTTAATATCATATAATTATGTACATAAATGTTGAAAATATACTACATTAACCTAAACACAACCACGACTCGGAAATATTTGTGGTTATCACAAAATTTGCCCCTACCAGGATTCGAACCCAGGACCTCTTGGGCAATACCCAGCGATCTGAGCATTCGACCAAGCCGGCCGTGATCTAAGCTTAAAACTTTTTTCGTGCCTAAATATGTTAAAAGGCAGCCCTCCACTCCGAATGGGATGAAGATGGAGATCCCAAGAATAAGTTATTGAAAACATGATTGACAATAGTTATTAGTTCAATTTTTGTCAATAGTACCTTAAAAAATCAGGTAATATAAAGTATATAGTATAGTACGTGGCCTACGTGGCCGTATAAACTAGACCCTATAGCCTTAAAAAACAATTTGAAAACACCGAGTGAAAAACAAAGCATTGAACGCGATGTAGGCAATTTAATTGGCACGAACGCCATCTATTGATAGCTTTCGGAATCTATGGGAACTAAATATTTGTTGCTTTCTTTTAACGACTTGGACAAGTTGGACACGCTTTACGAGAATTGCAGTTTTCGCTTGCTCCCTCTTGTCGAATTCATCCGCGTGAAATTAGAATTAACGTGCCGGGGGAATAGTTTTCGATTTTGGCAAAGAAATTACCTACCACGGCTGAAAATTCAGTTTTTTAGGTACCTACTAAAAATAATATAATTCTCTTGTGTTTTAATAACCTTGTTTCATATTGCTTCAATTTTCAGTTCTTGAAGGCAAACTTTTAGACGAATTTCCAAGATATTATCACGTACCTAGCTATTAAGAAATTTTCAGTTGGCAGTTATAAGCCAATAGTTAGTACCATTTATTACAAAGAACGGTAAAACAAAGAATCAGTCTCAATCTCAAATGTCTCAGTTCGCAAGTATTTGACGATCAATCTGCGATCGGAGGCTTTCTTTTCACCGCTAGAGGGAAGTACAAAACAGTGTAAAATACAAAACACCTGCACGTAAAGTGGCCTTTTCCGCCCGCTACGCGTACGGAAAATTCCGCTTCCTGGTCAGGTCTGACATAAATTCCTTTGTGTTGTTGGTGGTTTGCCTTCCACCATTCGATTGTCCCTAGGTGCTTATTGGTCTATACCGCGCAATCTCCCTTAGTCGACTTTTACGACACCCATGGGATGAGTCGGGGCTACGTTATTTGTTCGCTCCCAAGCCAGCATAGAAGACAAATTCCTTTCATTTTCATTTACATTCAACAAAAAAGGAACATTGCCTCATCCAGCAATCACGCAGACATCCAAGTAACTGGCGTTTCGCCCGTAACCTCGGGCTAATGATAATCTTATCAGCGAAGCGACCGTCTCGCCTCACACGCCCGGATCGCCCCAGATATTAAGGGAGACGGTGATTTTTATCATTTAAGGTAACCGCGAGGACGTGGGGGGAAGATACGGGCGGAAAGTTAATATAAGTACGTAAACATGCACCTTTTAAGTGAAACCGGTGTTTAGCGGGTTAAACTGGGTGATTGAAATTTAATGCAGTATGATTTGATTATTCATTGCCAAGCGGACGTTTTTGACTTCGAATTTTATTAAATATTTTAGAGAGACGTGACGGATACGTTTGCGATTTGATGAATACTTTTTTAACATAAAAAGAGAGATGATGAATGGGTAGGATTAACACTACAAATGCAGTCGGTCCTTCCGAAGCAGGGACGAGCTCCAGATCATATATTTTTGGTCACCCATCCAATGACCGGCCATAAAGAACATTGCTTAGTTTACGCAATCAAAGGCCGACCGCGCTATGCCACTGCGCTATCGAGCACCTCGATACTGTTATATTATTGTTTGGTGACAATACAAATACAATTGTCACCACCCTTAATTTCCCCTGGGTGTCGTCCAATATTGCGATTTACGTGCCCAATAGATGGCAATAGGTTCGCCTAACATAATTGGTGAAACGTGGGCTTCAATTAATTCACCTCTGCCTACCCTTTCGGGAATGAAAGGTGTCATTTATATATGTATATTTTTATTACTATGATTTTAATTTGAATATTAATAAATGAAAAAGTTAAAAAAAATTATAGTCTACATGCGGGCAGATGCCTATAATCACTCGGCCAGCCAAGTCTTGTAGCAAGTAGAGGCCGCGGGTTCGATTCCCGAATCAAGACTATAATTTTCCGAACTTTCTAGTCACAATATTCTGTGTTATATTAGATGTTATTGTGCTATACATACACTCACCTTCCCAAGCAGGGTGGATCTAACCAGAAAAATTAATACATACACGTTAACGGCTCCTATTCCAGCCGATTGACTGGATTTATTGCGACTAAACGCCGGTAACGAGGCAAGGTAACATTATAGCAATTATTTATGGATGGAGGGCAGCCGTGAATCAATGTTCTTTTGATAGGCATCGTGAATGGGGAAAACGCTACAGCTATTTTGAGCTGAGCATGCCATTGCAAGTCTGTACTTATTATTATGGTTTGAGTCTTATTATGTTGTTTGAAATATTTATTTACTAATAGAACTAAAATATGCAGTCGATAGATGTCGCTTCCCTCATCTGTCTGTTTTGTCGACCACAAAGGCCGTGCGAACGTGCTCCGTCCGTCTAATTAATTAAATAACTAAGTCTAAAGTGAACTAAACATTGTAAAAAGTGTATTACAGTAAAAAAACATTGTGAGTGAAAGTGTTGGTGTATTAATCCTGCAACTTATTACATTGAACATATAATTGTGGTCCTTCGAGCCGGATAAGATAAAAAATACTGATTGACTCGGCGAACGTTGTTTTTCCCTTACCAACCACCTAGGAGTATAAAATAAAAATACCCTACTACCTATTCTCAGACCTACCGGATATACATAAAAAAAATTCATAACAATCAGTCAAGTTAGCGAGCGAACATACGTTTAGTTTACGTTTACTTGGTTTACGCAATCGTAGGCCGAGCGTGCTAAACCACTGTAAATAATTAATAAATACATTTTTTTTTTACACTCACACCTATCATCTAGCCCAAAGTAAGTAGCCTAAGCACTTGTGTTATGGATTCTAGATGACGGACATATTTTTAATATTATTATGTATATAAATGTTAAAAATATACATATACACAACCATGACTCGGAAACAAACATTTGTGGTCACCACAAAGTTTGTCCCTACCAGGATTCGAACCCGGGACCTCTTGGTCAATACCCAGCAATCTGAGCATTCGACCAAGGCGGCCGTCACTGTGCTATCAAGATCTATGTCTTAACTAATGTATGTAAACGTAAGCTTTAATAAATAAATATCTACGAACGGGACAGAAGTTCATTACATTTAATTGAAAGTCCGCAAATCTATCAGCACAAAGATTTTCTTGGAATGAGTTAAATGTTATCTGAGGCTGGTGTAGGCGTCACTTTTCCCCCATAACCCTCGGGGAGCTTTCAAATTAAGCGGCAGGAGCGGGGCGAGCGATAGAAAGTGCCCGCCGGCGAGCGGTGATCGATTCACGCGAACTGTCTGGTAACGCTATCCACTGTGTCCCAAGCACGAACTTTGCGAAGTTTCGAATCTTAATCGTACCGCCAAAGCAGTTTCGATATTATTTTTTATGTTACGCAATTTTTCTCTCTGACAAATTTTACGTGATAAGCTCAGAAACCCGTTCATAAACCAAACAAATATTTATTATTATCAAGAAATATTTATTTATTTTTCTTCAGATATAATTGCCTAAGGCTGGAGTTCACCAACACATAAACATGCGACTAATAATTAAACATCGGTTTTTGACATTTTATTGTATGGAAGAATTGTCAAAAACAGACGGTTATCTTCTTATCTGAGGAGCTCGCTAGCGCAGTGGTATAGCGCGCTTGGCCTGCGATTGCGTAAACTAAGCAATGTCGCTAAGGCCGGTCATTGGATGGGTGACCAAAAATTTACTATCTCGAGTTCGTTCGTGCTTCGGAAGGCACGTTAAGCCGTTGGTCCCGGCTGTATCTGCAGTCGTTTAAACCCGCACTGGGCCAGCATGGTGGGTTATGGCCCAATCTCTCTATATTCTTCCATCCATAGGGAAGGCCCGTGCCCCAGCAGTGGGGACATTAAAGGGCTGGTGATGATGATGTGAAGATGATCTTCTAATCGCTGGTTTTACGTGTTGGTGAACTCAAGCCTAAGAAATACTAATAATTTCCTCATTTAAGGTTCAGAATTTTTAGTTTGGTTTTCGAGTGCATTCTTGATACAATTACAATAATATTTGGAAGCTTTGAAAAGTTCGTGCTAGGGGCACAGATATAGTTGCGTGGCAAAATAAAACGTCATCAATTCGCCTAGCGGCATTGTGTTTGGGGTTTTATAGCGGGCATTAATGCATTGGCAAATTTATAGTGATTACGTTCCTATTCCACTTTTAACGACGGCTCGTTCGGTTAACCGTCAGCTGATTTTTTATATTTTGTAGGGATTTTTTTTGATCTTTCAGGCTAATACAAAAATAGGGTATTTTTTTAATAGTTACCTTTTTCTTGCGAATTTCCCAGTTTATCTGGGGTCGTCCATTCAACCGCCTCCGTGGTCTAATGGTTCGTCCATCGGAATGAAGATCCAGAGGTCCCGGTTTCGATTCCCAGGGGGGTACAAATTTGTGCTCGGTTAGCTTGGTGATAGGACTTCTTTGAAGTCTGCCTGGCTAGCTACCACCATCTTATCAAAATCTGTCGCCATAATAATAATGTTAACAGCATTATTGTGTTCCGACAATGTGTGATAAGATAGCCAGCCCCTCTGTGGTTGACGGTTCCAGGTGAAGCTCGATTCCATCTTCAGCTTACTATCAGGTGAGATGAAGGGCAAGAGCTTCCCTGTCTAAAATAAAAAAAAATCCACTTCCTTTTGATTCATATCATCCATCACGTCGGAAAGGTGCTCGTAATTAATTATGTATAGAAAAGCGATGGAACGAATGGTTCGTCAGAGTATAGAGAGATCAATAGACTGAGAGATCGATTATAATGGCAACATTCCAATATTTATACTGCTCAAGGTTTAGATTTTACAGCCGGCCGTCTGCTTGACACCAACCCTATTTTGGGTATTTTAGGTATCACAAAACTCTCAAATTTCTTCAATCGATTGTCAACCTTAACTTGGTTGTAGTGAAGCACAAAGACGATGGAGAACATTTTATGGAAGCTAGACATGCTACTTACTGTATTTTCAAAATTGTAGCTTATTTGTTATTGTCTGTAGGTAAACAGACAATAACAGTTCGGCGCACAAGTATGTTAAAAAGCAGATCGTGCTCTATAACGGCGGTTCCCTATTCTATCTACAGTTAAAAGTAAGCTGACTGAAGTTTAGTTGTCTGGCATTTTTGTTATATTACGATAATTAACAGAAGTTGCTAAGCAACTACAGCTGTATTAACGTCTATCTTCAACATAACTGTAGATAGAATATTTGGACTCGCCGTTAGTGTTTGTTTTCACACTTTAATGGTCGCTGCTTACAATTTGTATACAACTATTGAGCTACCGCGGACTGGCGCTAAAGCAGCTGCAAAGTAACAAGTTTGCGAACAACAACGCGGTTGAGCATATTTGTCGTATCACGTGAATTTGCCGCACTTTTCGCTTAGGGTTGTCTATGCCACGTTTTTTTGTTTATGCCACTACAAAAAATTGTGGCTAGGAAAAGTTCGAAAAATGTCTTGATGCGGGAATCGAACACTTGTCTCTGCAATCCGGGCAGATGCCTATACCACAGTCGCAGCGGGGAGGGAGTAGTGAGACCCAACACGGCCGATTGGAATCTAATTTATTGTATTAATAATTACAGTATTTATTTGGTTTACATGGTCTGTACACATTGATAGCTTTTGTATGTCTCTCATGGGTGTAAACTGCCGACGGCGCGCTTGGTGTGTGTAGGTCGCCTCGCTGCTGACTCTGCTCCTCGGGTTAAGTCCAATGTTCGACTCGTGGCTCGAACACCAACCAAGACTATAATTTTTTGAACCATAATCTTTTTGGTAATAAATGTTCTAACATTTTTATATAATATACCTACCTATCAAATAAAAAATTGAAATAGTAATTCGTTTCTATTACCTATAATTTGCTAATATTATTTGCTTGGTGATTTATGATCAATATTGAATGGGACATGAAACATACTCTGTCGACTCCAGATAAATTACGAAGAAGATGGTCATTGTATCCATTAAGTATTTTATATTAAAGTTATCGCTTGAAAAAATCGATATTTTAAATTTAATTACCAGGATATATCCATATATTATATATTCTTAAATTATCTGACAGGCTATATTATTGTCTTTTTATTCAAATAGAAAAAGAAAAAATGAATAGTTATGTAAGAAAGAGAAAAATATATAACTTTAGCTAAAAAGAAATGCTAGCATCAGAATAATAAAAACACAGCGAACTAAATAGGTCTCCGCTCAGCATGAAGTCTTGGCACCGAAAGCCAAGACACTGGTTTTCTGCGGAAATGGCGCAGCTCTTTGAAAAAACAAATGATACGACTGTATACATTGATAGTAAAAAAAGGAAATTACACTGCGATACATCTACGCATAATGAGCAATACATATACCTACCCCAAATACAAAATGCTTTCTGTAAGAAAATTAATAAGTAAACAAAAATATTTAGAAATCAGTTCAGATTAAATAAACGTTCCTTTTCCATAACTTTGATAGACATTGCCGTGTGGTGACGGCAGAGGAGAATACAATTGTCACCACCATCTTCTCTCCCGCGGGTGTCGTACAAGGGCGACTAGGGCGTGTCCGGTGACATGTCCTAACGGATGACCCCGGATGGCTGCCATAGTGTGCTTTGGCTGGATGCCCGGAGAGGATGTTTAGTGGTGTAGTGGGGGAACGCCTCTACCCCAAGCTCCACATACCTCTGTAGTTGCACCGTACTGCAGGGATGATGCGTAAAGATTGAAATTTACCTAAAAGTAGTGTTAATTCACCTCTGTCTACCCCTTCGGGGATATAGCCGTGGTTTATATATGTATTTTACAAATACGTGTAATATTTAATTGTTTAACCACAAACATTCCAAGATTTCCAAGAAACTAAGAGTGACAACCCTAAACAGAATGCCACGCTTCGCTAGCGAGCGAGCTCACTCTGGAGTATCGTGAATAAATCACTAAACTAAATAGCTTAATTTTGTGACAGTGTGCCCACTACTTTATAGCGAAAAGATCGATCATTCTCAATATCCTATTTAACTTAGTACTGCATTTTCTCTAGTTGAGATTGAGAGCATTACTCTCAATAATACATCTCAGTATTATCTATACTTACTATTATAAAGCAGAAGAGTTTGTTTGTTTGGTTGAACGCGCTAATCTCAGAAACAATAACTCAAATTGAAAAATTATTTTCGTGTTGGATAGTCCATCTATCGAGGAAGGCTATAGGCTATAAAAAACATACAGGTACGAATTGAGTAACCTCATCCGTTTTTTCGTCGGTTAATAACTGACATTAACGCGAGCGAAGCCGCAGGCGATTACTAGTATACATACATAAATACACACGTTTGGTTAATTATAGTAAATCTAAGTTCCATGTAATAGGGGGTAAGCCTATTGCCTGCCATACTCGTAAATCGGGGTCATGATTGTTGTATTTTGCTCTGCAGTCATCAACGTATTCTCGGAAAATTTAGATTATAACAGCTTTCACATCGGGTGGGTTAAGTAATAACAATAGCTAGTACAGTCAATAGAAAGCCAGGCTACCACAAATGTCAAATTTTGTCAATCGACTTTGTGCCTTGCTACAAACAAGTTAAGGTTGATAATCGATTAAAGAAATTTGAGTTTTGGGTAGTCCAAAATGCCGTGGACTGTACCTATCCAAAAATACGCGACTAAAAGCCTTAAAAGATCTTTTTATTTCAAATTAATTAACTATTTCGAGTACTTGCATTGTTTCTGTTCTGTTCACTGCCCGGAACTCTTGTAAAAGCAAAAGGCTGACAAATCAACCTGAAAGAGTACAAAATTAACCTTCGCGTAATGACCACCCAATCAGACATCAAAGGCGAAATATTTCATCATCAGTTCCAACACAAAAGACACATCCGACGTTGCTAACAGCCCGCCATTTTGAAAGCAATAATCATTATTTTAAACTGTAGTACAAAGGATCAAAGAAATATGGCGCTTGGCTCGGATTGGTCCTTTTTGCCCGCTCCTTTGAGCTCAGAGTAATTAGAGGGTAATTGCACTGACCTAGGCTAAGCTTGAAGCTGCTGGATTAATCGTATTGAAATCGATTTTTTCAGGCTTCAAACGGTTCCTTTCAAAAATATGAAGTGGTTTAATTTCGACCTCGATTAAATGTGTAAATTTTTTTAATATAGAACTGTTTTATAGAATATATGAAACAATATGATGAACTTCTATTCAGCGTCACTATCGAAGTATACACCCGTGACGCACTTTCATTCACCGTCACATCATAGACATATCAACAGCCATCTTAATTTTGAACCTAGTTGGAACCAAGCACAAAAACTGTTGCAATAGTTATTTGTTATACGTGAGTGCAAAGTTGCTTTTTAACCGCGTGCTCAATTTTGATGACCGAGCTAGCGAAGGAATCAAAAGAGCACAAGGCGAAAAATCTTTGCACTCAAGTGCAACACGTAACTTTTCATCCCCCCTCAGCGAGGAAATGGCAAAATGCAAAAAAATTACATACATACATACATAAATCACGCCTATATCCCCGAAGGGGTAGGCAGAGATGAACTAGCACCCGCGTTTCGCCAATTATATTAGGTCCCATGTAATAGGTGGCGAGCCTATTGCCATTTATCGGGCACAAAAGTCGCAGTAGGTACATTGCTAGGTGGTATAAGAGGAACGCTGCTGCCCATTCCTCATCACTGATTTATCCTTAGTCGCCTTGTACGACACCCACGGGAGAGATTTGGGGTGGTGACAATTGTATTCTACTCTGCCGTCACACCAAATTACAATCACATTATTCAAAGTTTCAGTCAATTCTAATTACACCCTGACACTTCCACACCCACTGTACCAAACATACACACACAACATGAACCAGACAGACCGACAACATCCACCTAGACGCACCCACAACATCCACCCAGACGCGCGAATGCAAAGCAAATTAATAAAAAAGTGCACGAAGAAGGTTCCGAATCTGATTTTTTAACAAATTAAAAAGGTTGCATAATAAATTCGACCCCATAGAGGTCCAATAGGTTTAATGATGTATTTCAAAGTGGATTTTGTGCAGACTGTGCAGTGAAGTGGTGTTGTTTTGATGCACAAGCATCCGGGATGGTGTGAAATTATACAGAATCATTGAAAATAAGTCTTGTGATATGTTTGATGTTGAGAATTTTTAAGTGGTTTTCACCACCTCATCAATCGCCATCATGAACTCTGCTATCATTCAATTCGCGCCAAGCACGCCCTAGATACGATAAAATATGTGACACCCATATAATAATGTAAAATTTATTTCTGCACTCAGATATCGAAGTGTAAAAACGCTTTTTCCGTGATGGGGGGGGGGGGGGGGGGGGTTATGAAATTTCATGTCATTTTGTGTATCTTGTTTTTGATAGTCTTTCAAGGTGAATATATTCCGTTGTCGTCTCGTGCCTTAATATTTTAATTCACTTATTAGCCCAAAAATACAGTCTATATCATTTTTGTCACTAACACAAACCAACTATTTATTTCCGCATAAGCATTGTACTAAGGGGCATTATCGAGAACTGAAGAGCGTCGAGTGGAAGTCCATTTTCTCATCAAGCACCTTTTAATCCTTTAACGGGGGAAAACCCTCCACGTTCCCAATAAGGTCGCCGCACTCGGCTGATATTCCCTTTCACGGTCTCAAATGAATCGCTTACTTAACCGAACATGAATGCGATCGGCCCGCGCATTCGCCGCCGAACAAAAGTACGGCCCTCACGAGTGCCCATCGGAAAGAGTGCTTTCTGGTCTGAGGGGACGGGACACACGGGGGCTGGACAGTTTTAGAGCCGCTGCGTTTTATGGCCAAGGTACAACTGGATAGACTATCCTATTTCTTGAAGTCTTGGTTGGAGAACTGGCAAAAAACAAGTGACTTCCTTGGTCATCATTATTTTGGTGACATCTGTTTTTGACAGTATTTATTAAAATGCAATAGTAAAGCGAGTAAAGCCAACTGATAATTTGACTGCCTTCTGAAAATAAGTTACATTTTGTCATATATTTTATTATTTGAGTATTATATTAATAATATAAAAAAAAACAAAATTACATAAAAAATATATTGGAAATGGTAGACCACAACAGGCCATAAACTTTTCAAACATGAAAAGTTATGGCCTGTTTTGTCCTTATCCTGGAGATTGCTATGTGGCTCTGGATCAAAGTAAGAAATCATCCATATAAACAGAAATACTCGTCTATACCATAAACATAATGTAAATAATAATACACCTGTGCGATTTTTTAGAACAACGATATCTATTTTTATATAAATGACTTGATTAACAGAACATTATGTGTACCGATACACATAATGTTCTGTTACATTTGTCTAAGCATTTATACATTTGAATTTGAAAATGTTCTGATGATTGATCGATAAGGCCTGTTTTGGGTGAAGTAACACTACCGCCTAAGTCGATTGCTAAAGCAAAAGCTATAGTTTATGACGTCATGCTGTAATTTCGCACCAAATGTACCTAAACTATCAGCGATGGCTTTGAACGAATGATCACCGAATAATTTTGAAAATTTGAAAATCCGTACCGCCTAAACATTCAAGGTGGTTGCTAGCTAAATTGATAGCCGTAAGCAATGCATTGCTTTAAAGCTATCATCAGCAATCGAGTTAGGCGGTAGGCCCCCAGTAGTTTGAAACATTATATAAAATAATAATACCTATTCGATTTTAATTTTAACATTATATAAATGTTAGAAAAATTAGTACAAAGATTTTAATGGTTAGAAAAAGAATTTCGAAAAATTATGATCTTGAGGCGGGAATCGAACCCGCGTCCGCTGCTATCCGGGCAGGTGCCTGATCGCTCGGCCACCCAAGATACTAATTAACTTGCCGAAATTCTTCTAACCTTTACACTTCACGTTGTAAGCCAACGGGTACCCTCGCAATGTAGAAATAAATTTCAAACATTCCAAAGCAGATATTTTTACAAATACCGTGCGTTCGGTTAAGCTTGGGTTTGCTTTATAAACTATTCGATTTTAATTTTAACATTATATAAATGTTAGAAAAATTAGTACAAAGATTTTAATGGTTAGAAAAAGAATTTCGAAAAATTATGATCTTGAGGCGGGAATCGAACCCGCGTCCGCTGCTATCCGGGCAGGTGCCTGACCGCTCGGCCACCCAAGATACTAATTAACTTGCCGAAATTCTTCTAACCTTTACACTTCACGTTGTAAGCCAACGGGTACCCTCGCAATGTAGAAATAAATTTCAAACATTCCAAAGCAGATATTTTTACAAATACCGTGCGTTCGGTTAAGCTTCGGTTTGCTTTATAAACTATTCG